>OZ014533.1:17487945-17807125 GCA_963966105.1 Volucella zonaria
TGCAGAGATTAAATGAATAATTTGGCGCCAAGTAGCGTATTCTTGCAAAAGATTTGCATATTAATGTCTACAGCCGCCAACTGACTCGCCGACTCAAGTCTACAGATCGAACACATTTTCAGTTGGCTCATTGAACAGTAACCCGTGAACGGTGAGATTGCCAACAAAAAACATCTTGAGCATTTAGACCCATTTGAAAATTCCGAGTGATGAAAATCCATGAGAAGGAATTTAATCTTGAACTGGGCAGAATTTGATGAGGATTTTCGGCTGGCGGCATCATTGGTCATAAACGGTCAATGTCGGAAGGTATCGAGGATCTCGAAGGCATGTGGAATGGTGCCACTTGCCCATCATCACGCACAGCAATGGCATTTTTGTCATTCCCAGGGCATATAATGCTCCGTCTGTGTGACCAAAATTGGCCGCCAGGACCATGCGAATTAACGTCTTTGGGCTTATTTCTTCAGATTCAGTGTTCATGGCAACAAGAATATGACTATCCAAGCTCTGAGGGAGGAGGTTAGATGCTTACTGAAATTCAGTCACATTCATCCTTATTCGAGATTGAACAATTTGACAAGATAATTTAAATGTGCCAGGACAAACCAAGGAGGGTATTAATCAGGTGTACATATGACACATACGAGTATCTACTATGTACATGTTGTGTAACCTTAAAATGCTTGCATACAGCGCGTTCAGAGGAAACTTAGAAAGGAAACAGAGATACCGATGCACGTTGGTCTTAAATGTTTGCAGGTTATAATGACTAGGAAATAAAGCGCTCGGCAGGACATTCTATAAGCGAGTTGTACGGATCTGGAAGGAATCACGATATTTCAAAGTACCTACTTTCGAAAGTGGGCTTGATGATGAGCATTGATAGCAAAACAGGTGTTACGGTTGAAGGTTTAAAGGGCGGAATGCTTCTGGCAATTTTAATAGAGCGCAGGGAAATATGGCAGGAAGCAAGAAATGATTGTCTATTGACGGTTGACAATATTGGCATTACCTATGAGTTTTATCGCACGGTTTTGCAGAGATATCCTGGGGGCACCTGATCAGATGTGGTCATTGTATTCCAGTTTTGGGAGGATGAATGCTTAGTATCATATATTGAGAGCAGATCAGAGGCGGTGAAATAAGTCTTAAATTGTTTGAGACAACCTAGACATTTCGCAGTGCCTTTCGCAGTGAGTTTCGATAATGTAAGTGCCATTCATGGAGTATGGTTGGGTGTTTAAATTTCACTTTAACGACAGCAGACAGCATTGTCTGTTTATTGAAATCGCGCGTAATAAAGACTTCAGTATGATGATACAGGGATACAATTCTTTGAATGGGGTCAGAGAGCGCATTAAACTCGTTAAATAAAATTGAATTCGGGATCGGAGCAGGGATCACATTGTAAGATACATCGCTAAGCACGTTAATGGCGAAACCGTCGTGAGAAAAGAATAATGGTTCATAGCCAGGTAGCTTCAGATCTGAGTGATCTAAGAGCTGTGACAGGATATCTACGTCTGTTTCAATAAGTCCCCAAAACAACCGGCCGGTATTTACAGACCTGGACATAAGAACAGAAGTAAATACTTTTTAGCCGGCGGATATCAAAAACAAAAAACGCGGACGATGCTAAGAGAAGTTGTAAAGTGGCGGCTAGAGTTTGTATTGTGATTCGTATCAAGGTAGGCAGTCTTACTCCTTCAATACCATAGTGCCTCGTGACTATAGTTGTGAGTTTGAAGATATCTCCTCTTCTGCGGTTGGTCAGCTCTCATGATCGTTTAGGATCGAGTATGGACCACATTAGTCTAGATGTCTCACAGTTATCTTGATGAGTTTATCTATAACTGGCCTTAGAGAGCACTCGAACGTGTGATGACTCCTTGACATAGGGCACAAGCCTAATACAATATTTTTTCCTAGGAATCCCACTTCACCTGCGACGTAGTTCTCGGATGCGCTATGGTCTTTAATCCCTCATGAATCTGTGGTGTTCGAAATGAGGGATCTAGTCGCTGCTTCTCTGTCTATGTATATTGGAATAACAAGTTGTGGGTATTGGATAAAAGCTGAGCCAAGCAGCGGTCTGAAGGCAGACCTGTGGGTAGACTGAAGAGTTTATGTAGCACAGGTCCTCAGAGAAGACATCTGCTCCAAAAATTTCGGCTGGGTTAGATGGAAATTGTCTTACTGAAAAAGACTCCACATTTTTTCATAAGTTTTCATCAGTTTTTTGAAGGTCTTTTAATGAGAAGATCTTACGGAAAATTAGCGGGGGTTCAAAGAACGGCTTCCCCCTACGGCACCATTAGACACCTTTTTGCACTTAACACCGCTTGATTTACAGACCAAAAAACTTGCAACAGTGCGATAGGACTCACTAATCTGGGTTACTCCAAGAGCTGTAGTTTCGGACATGGCACGGTCCTAGCGGAGCTACTGCTACGCAATCCAACTCTAACGAAGACTTCGATATTCCGTATGATATAACATATCCGGAGAGGGAGGACTGGCAAAAAAATGCAATAATCAGGTCGAATGAAATTGTAATTTTCACAGATGGCTCGAAAACAGAGGAAGGGACAGGTTCTGGTATCTCCTCAGAAGACCCAGAGCTAAGAATGTCTATAAGACTACCTTGTCTTCCAATCAGAGGCTTTGGCTGTTCTCAGGGCGGCTAAAATCGGTATCCGAAAGAGATATCGCTATCTACATCGATAGCTAGGCCGCACTCAAGGTAATGGAATCAACCAACGCCAATTCTGATACAGTCAGGGGTTGTCGCACAGTGCTCAAGGCAGTATGCCGTCAGAACAGGGTAAGACTGTGCTGGGTGCCAGGACACTGCGGTATTAAAGGAAATGAACAAGCGAACGGGCTTGCAAGAAAAGGAGGGCTACCCGACAATAGTGAGGTAGCCAATATCAAATAACCACTTTGGATAGTGAGGGACACTATTGAGGAAAAAATTACAAAGACTGCCAACCTAAAGTGGTCAAGTCGTGAAGGACACAGGGTATACAAGGCTCTTTGGCCGCTCTTTGAAGGCAAAACATTTAGGAAGTTCATAAAATTAAACAGGGATAAGCATAGGAATCCTGACAGGACACTGCGGCAACACGCAAAGAGACTCAAATTGTCAGATACGGATATTTGCAGATTCTGCGGAGATCTGTAAGCTGTTGAGGACATAACACACATACTGTTTGAGTGCGAGGCAATATCGCGTAGTCGAAGAAAATTTTTAGGGAAATACTTTTTCGAAAACCTTCGAAGGCCTTCTTGGCTTTTGCTAGAAAATTGGGTGTTTCACCAGGGCGATTGTTTAGGTTTTTGGCATTTGAAGACAAATTCAATTGGTTCCACAGGGACCGCGATGGGCCCGTTTTGGTGCCTAGTGTCTATGTAATGCCATATCCGTCACACCCCTGTTTAACCTTCACCTTCACCTTTGATGAGAAAAGCACGCAATGCAGTATAAGTAGACTGGCACGTCCTAAATATTAGTTCTTTCCATTACTGAGTGTCTCAGCCTGGGGGTAGATTTATTGACATTGCGTTCTAGACCTCACCTTGAGCCTGCAGGTCTCTGCATTATATTCTTTTCACCTCAGCTTGCTATCCAGAAATAAGCCTAAATACTTGATGCTCTTCGACAAACGCAGAACGATGCCATTTAACTTGGTACGATGGAGAGTATCTTCATTTTTGTTGTGAAGAGCTTTAGCTCCGTTTTGCCCGAATTTTGGCCCAGGGCACTTGCTGCAGCATGTCCAACAGGGGAGTCAGCTTAAGAATAAAGAATTTCTATGAGAATTTCTTATTTAGTAAGCAGCCAATTGATGACTAGGTTCCTTAGGAGAAGAGAGAGTAACCAACTTGGGATGTTCTTCCATGTGATGTATTTCTTGGCGAAGACTGAGAATTAGGGATCATGCCAGAGACACAGTGGTGTATGGTGTTAACCGAGTTACCTTTTTGAAAGACATGCTAGCGATTCGATAGTCATTTGCGATTGAGACGGCATATGATGTGAAAATTGAAGATTCTAACGAGGATCTTTAGGAAAAGGAATGAAAGAAAGACTGAAGGGTCTGCATTCCTTTGGGAGGATGTGGGAGGATGTCTGCCCTCGGTATTTAAACTACGGTTGGGTATTATACTGAGAGCAGACTTTCAGGATGCATGTCAAGATATCCTGAAACGAGAAAATACTTTCAGGTCTTAGTGCCTTGAGCCGATACAAGCTGTAAACTTTTTTAGATTTTAGCAAAGCAGGTTTGAAGTGGATTGTTAAAGCGCTGCCGGCAAGGGAACTGAGTGGTACACACTTTAGAAGACTCTCCTTTAGTGAATCGGGTGGTGTATGGTGTCTGGCCACCATAGAGGATAAGGGCATAATAAAATCCTCGCTGGTACACGTATTGTAAAACTGGTTTCTTATTAAACGAGGTCATGGACTTTCACTCCATGGGTTGCCAACGCTATGCAAAATCTGGAATCATCACTTGAATCAGAGACTAAGTAGAGCGAAGTTTGATTGCGCGACTTGTAACTGATCACGTTTTGGACAAATTTTGTTAAAAAATTCTGAGATCTAACAACGTCTTTTAAGTCGAGCACAATTGTTTTGATGCCTATATGGCAGTGGATTTGGAAAATTCTGTTTGTATCTTGGCAAATTTTGAAATAATGAAAGAAACCCTTTTCCAAGTAACTACCGCACTAACTATCATATTTTGCTCAATTGAGAAGTGAAGTGCTTAAAAAAATGCATTTTAGAATGTGTTTTTTTGAAAGCACAAAGAAACTATATTTTGTATTTGCGATAATAATTAAATATAAAACAAATTAAATTAACTAAAGAAGAAAGTGTAAATCGTGTAGAAAAAGCTCCAATAAGTCCGATTTAGCTGTGCATATTCGACTGTCATACAATAAATAGTGAATAGAGGACAGCAGAAAGAGCAAACAAACAAAGTAAAATACTTCACAGAAAATATCATACGTCGATGAGTATATAAAGCTATCCTTCTTGATTCCGAAAAGTCCCTCCAAATAAACGAAGTGGGTGTGATGGCTCTCGAAAACATATTGTCTCGTCTGCATCTTGGTGAAAGGATCGCTTCAGCTCATGAACGTACAACCAAATGAATCTTGCCATTCAAGTTGAAAATTTAGATCGCAGTAAGTGGCAAACAAACAATCTATAGGACTGCCGAATAGCAATAGTGATCAGGGATATAAACTGTAATAGCTTTGGATGTACCACAGCTGACTCTATCATATCAAAGACATTTGCTTACCGAGCTATATAGCGATTTAGAAGTTGTCTTTCCGACGTTCGATATAAGCGGCGAACTGAAATTTAATGCGATTACCAATATATGCGAGGTCAGGTATGCCTTTGGATAGCCTTCGTTGATAGTACCTGCCCCATAGTGCATCAACGATGAAACCTAAACAACTGGTTGTGGCTGCCAAAAAAACCATCTACATTCTGATGACGAATCACAGAGCGTATACATGCATTAGATCTATAGGATTACAGGTATTGCAACCTAGATCAAAGACCTCAACAAGAACAAGAGGGCGCACATTGACTGCATCCTTCTTCAAACTGCTCCAAGACCAACTGTTGAATGAAGGAATGATGGCTATATACAGGGTGAGTTTTTTAACTTGAACATCCAAATTACTCGAAAAATACGCGATATCGCGACAAATGTTGCAGACAAAAGTCACAAGGTTCTGAAGGGGACATAAGATGGTGACCACGAGTTTGACCTTGAGCCCCATTTTCAAGGTCAAACGAAGGTCACTTTTGATTTTTCAAATGATAATTCCTGATTTTCATTGCTCAGTCGTATTCCTCAATGGGGCACACGACTTTGTCTCAAAGGTCTTATTCATTCAGTGCTAGATACCACTGCACTGGCACGCCTAAATCATTAATCGGTTTCCAACGTTGTTAGGGTGTTAGAAGTTCGATATTTGTTTTGAGGAATTGATTATTATTAGTAACGTTTTCCAGATTAATAATGCAGGCTCTTTTAATTCAAGAGAAAATTGAAATGATATTGATTTATGGAGAAAGTGGAAGGAACATCGATGGTGCTGTTGCTCTTTACGCCGAACGTTTCCCAGACCAGATACGATCGCGCGCTTCCTTTTATCAGGTCATCCAACAATTCACTGGTGAAAGAAGTGTGCAACCAAAGAAAAGGAATCGGTCAGATAGGGTTGCTGTTGAGGAGAATGAAATAGCAGTGTTAGGTGCCGTTGCACACGATCCTCACATTAGCACCCGCCAAATAAGTCGTGAATCAGGAATTTCTCAAACGACTGTCTGTAAGATATTACATCGGCATAAATACCATCCTTATCATGTTTCAATGCATCAAGAACTTTCTAGTGAGGATTTTCGCAACCGGGTTTCCTTTTGTCAATGGGCACTTCAGCAAATTGAACGAGACCCCCTTTTCTTCGCCAAGGTGTTATTCTCTGATGAGTCGACTTTCATCCATCACGGTACGGTCAAGTGACATAACATGTATTACTGGGCTACCGAAAACCCTTTTTGGTTGAGACAAGTTGAACGCCAGCACCCTTGGAATGTTAATGTTTGGGCGGGAATTATTGGGGATAAATTAATAGGTCCATATTTTACTGAAGACAACTTGAATGGCGAAAAGTATGCAAACTTCTTGCGAGACCATCTTCCAGTATTACTAGAAGAACTGCCATTGGAGTTGCGACAAACAATGTGGTTTCAACGTGATGGTTATCCAGTCCATTATTCCCAAGTAGCCCGGGGCGTATTAAACAATGTTTACCATCAACGATGGATCGGACGAGGAGGTCCGCGGCAATGGCTTGCTAGATCACCTGATATTACGTCACTTGATTTCTTCTTGTGGGGCTACTTAAAAAGTGAGGTTTACAGAAAAAAGCCAACAACACGTGACGACCTGAAAAGACGAATAACTAAAGCTTGCCGGAAGATTATGCCAGAAATACTTCTCAGTTCTGTTGGTTCATTTAGAGTGCGATTGGACAAGTGTATTGAAGTGAATGGTCACATTTTCGAGCATTTGTTGAAATAGTCTCGGGAAATTAACGTCGAAATAGGAAGAATTCAATGATTCAACAGTGGCAGGCAAGGGGACCCACTCTAATTAATCACCCCGAAGGAAACAAAATACTGCTACGTCCACGTCGTTGTTTCTGGGTTATGCTAAACGCAGTATGTAAAAAAAAAATGACAAGCCTATGAGCAATATGACTGAGCAATGAAAATCAGGAATTATCATTTGAAAAATCAAAAGTGACCTTCGTTTGACCTTGAAAATGGGGTTCAAGGTCAAACTCGTGGTCACCATCTTATGTCCTCTTCAGAACCTTGTGACTTTTGTCTGAAACTTTTTTCGCGATATCGCGTATTTTTCGAGTAATTTGGATGTCTTAAGTTAAAAAAAACTCACCCTGTATACTCGTACGTAAGGGAAATGTGTGAAAACCGTGTTCTTATAAATATGGCCAAAGTGAGATTTGTCCCCTTTTGATGTTGAATCCAAGAATTATATTGCAGCAGACGTTCTTTGTGTACCCAATGTGGCAGCTGGTTTTCAGGAGAAATAGTAACCAGATAAGTGCGACATCGTCTGTATGTTTTAAGCACTCACGCCCAAAGAAGTCGACGTATAAATGTTCAACGACTTACCATTGCTCAGACCTCTTTCTTTGTTGCGCGGAAATTGTTCCTTTACGGGGTTAAGATGGTTAACCAAAAGCTAGAGGGTGACCAGATAAGAACGATAGGAAAAAAGACTTAAATAAAATAACAACGGTATTCATGCCATTATGTGGGGTATAGCACATCATTTCTATGGCGGCCTCGACTTCGTTGACATCGATTCAAGCGGTCTGTTCAATTTTTGATGACTCGGTCCAATATGGGCGGCGTTATTCCGGCAATAACATGTCGAATGTTGTCCTCGAGCTAGTCCAAAGTAGTTGGCTTGTTAGCGTATACTAAGGACTTGACGTAGCCACAGAGAAAATAATAGAGTTGAACGCTTGCTGTGAGATGACCCAGTCGCCAAATTTCTCCTTCACAACTTCGAGCGTTTCGTCGCTTGTACGGCATGTAGCGCCATCTTGTTGGAACCACAGCTCAGGTATATTGATATTATCGTGCTCTGACAACAGAAAGTCGGTTAACATCGCTCTATACCTGAGACCATTGACTGTAACGGTGTCTCCTTCCTCATTTCGAAAGAAATAAGGACCGATGATGCCATCATGCCATAAACCGCACCAAACAGTCAATCTTTGTGGATACATTGATGCTTGGCCGAACACTTGTGGATTGTGTTCGCTCCAATAATGCCAACTCTGCTTGTTGACATAACCGCTGAGCCAAAAATGGGCCTCGTCCGAGAAGATGATTTTTTGGCCAAAATCCGGAACTCCGGCCAATATTTCCAGCACCCAAGTAGCGAACTTACGGCATTGTCTATGGTCGTATGGCTTCAATTCCTAAGTCAGCACAATTTCATATGAATGCAAGCCCAAATCCAACCGCAAAATACGTCGGGTTGACACTCTGGAGATGCCCAATTCAACTGATCGGCGCCGAATCGACATTTCTGGGTCTTCTTGATACTGGCAGCTACGGCGGCTATGTTTTCTTCATTTTGTAGAGTGTACTCACGCTCAAACTGTTCCATGGTGCGACGAATTGCCTGCACACTGAAGCCATGGTGACGACCGATCACATGACGAAATTAACCTTGCATACATATTTACAACTGTGCCGTAATGTCGATATTTTTTAATAATTTCCGCACGTTCGGCAAGCGTAAAACGATGCATGATGAAATGGCAAACTCTACTGAATATTTTGACAGCTGGATGCCATTGGTAACTTTGACAGCTGCTGAAACTTAACAATTGGAAAATTATCATTGCTATCTGGTCGCGCGTTACTTTGCCTCAAAGCAACCAAAAACCTGAGGAAGGAAAGAATTTAATACCCACGAGCAATGTAAACGAAATAAGTAAAGGGTCTTTCATTAAGTGCGCCCTATGCCCGTGCGGCTTCTCTGGGTGGCGCGCATCCGAAATGCCCAATTTTCTACGACTCTGGCGCAAAAACCAGGCTAAATTTGACCGATGGCCTGGGTTATGTTGGCTTTGAGGACCACTGTGGTTTGTGGCTTAATCGCATAATCTCGGTGGCCAGTTCACATCACCTCCCCGTGAGATCACCATGCCCTCGAATGGCTCGTGCAGAATTTCCAATGTGGCGTGAGCTCTGTGGCACGTAGCGCTATCCTGTTTAAACCACATACCGTTGGTGTCCATATCATCCAATTTAGGCCAAAAGAAGTTGGTAATCATCGACCTATAGCGCTCGCCGTTGACGGTGATGGCTTAGCCAACGTCGTTCTCAACGAAGTATGAACCGATGACGTTGCCAGCCCCAAGTCCACACCAGTGACTTTTTCGGGATGCATTGGACGCTCTTGGATCTATGCTTGTTGACGTACCCATTCATCCAGAAATGGACCTCATCGCTGAAGATGATTTTACGATCAAAATTAGGGAGAGTTCCCAACTGCTCCAGAACCCATTCAGCGAACACACGTCGTTGTCTATGGTCGTTTACTTTTAGCTCCTGGGTCAGTTGAATTTTATACGGATGCAGGCCCAAGTGATAACGCAAAATTCGTCAAGTTGTGCCTCGGATTCTCTTGCACACTCTCTGGACGAAACACGTGGCACTTTGCCCGAACAGAACACCCATTTTGATAAAACAATTTTATCATTTGCACGTATTGTTGAACGCCATGTCCATCCATGGTGATTTGGCAAAACCGACTGAATAAATAACAGCCAATTTGACAGATGTAGCTTCAACAATATGGCCGCTATCAACTGTCAAATTTGGAAGTCCCTATTGGAAGACCATGTATAACGAACTTCGGATCAGCATGATGCAAAACTGCGACATATACTACGTTGATTGCTACAGATACGAAACCAACGATCACCCGCACGTAGATTTACCATTGAGCTCAGACCTAGATAAGAAGTATCGGACAACGGCCTTGTTAAACTGAATGTATCGGCTGCTATTAGTTTAAGAAGCGTTGCTCGCGGTTAGAGCTTAGTTAGGGGACACATTCGAATATTGTGGCATCCTGCATGTTGATATTCGAAACAGCCTGAATTGGAGTTTATAGAAGCCTGCTGAGATTCATACCAGATTCTACAGATTCTGGGGAGAAACCCATATGGAAGCAATGGATCCGATTTGTGGGCTAGGTGGAACAGCGCCTAATGAGGTAGTTAGGAAGCGATTAGTCACATAGTAGCTATGAGCTTTGAGTTCTCGATATGTGTATGAGCGCCTCATGACAACTCGTTTTAAGGCCAAGTCTTCGACTATGAGTAATATGCGGTCATGGCACACCGAAGAAGAAGACGACGACAGCAAAGTCAGCTTCTATGAAACGTACGAGCAGTGCACTAGGAAGTCCTTGGTGGTACTTTTGGAAAGAATATATTAAACCACAACACCTCTGATGGTCCCACAAATCTAATCTCAATATTCATAGGCAGTCTTGGAATAGATTAGCCACATTACTTACGACGTAAAGTACTCCCTTAGAATGATGGATGTTTACAAACCAGTACTCTATTGTGGCCAAGGAATAGTTGCGGATACCCCGAAAATCTCAAGGCAAGAAATATTGTGAGGAGGTCCAAAATGCCAAGAGATTCTGAAGTACTGAAGGCCATTGGGAGTCCTAAAAAAAATTCATCAGGTATGCTGACTTTGAACATTTGTTTCGAAGAGTGCCGTATGGCATTATGTCAAAGGACATCGACAGCACGGTAGTCTTGCGAGAAGTAGATATGGAATAAGCACCAGTCTTCAAAGGAAATTAAAAAGAACATGAGGAGAAAATAGAGCAAAATGAGAAAGCAACAAAGCTCGTATATATGCGATCAGTGGTAAAGTCGGTGCATACTGACTCACGGCAATTATGATCGAAATAAGAGTACCGCTTGCATGCAGAAAATATTGGGTTTATAACTTAATGCGTGCGGTTTGCTAAGAGATGGCGTAACTTGTATTATTGCATTGTTATTATTCCATTGGAACATGCGTTGGAAAGCTACAGTCATTGTACGTCATTTCAGTATATGTCATTCATTTGAAGCGTAAACAACAATAATTGTTTTCCACTCAAATATATCGAACTTTGTGCCTGAAAAAGTGTTTTTGCGGGGAGTTCTTCTTCATGAAGAAAACTGCTGCCGAAAGTCATCGTATTTTGGTGGAAGTTTATGGTGAACATGCGTTAGCTGAGCGAACGTGCCAAAAGTCGTTTGCACGATTTAAAAGTGGTGATTTTGGCTTGGAAGACGATGAACGTCCTGGGCAGCCAAAAAAGTTCGAAGATGAAGAACTGGAAGCATTACTCTATGAAGATTGTTGCCAAACACAAGAAGAGCTATCAGAATCTTTGGGTGTCACTCAAGCAGCCATTTCAAAACGTTTAAAAGCAACTGGATATATTCAAAAGCAAGGAAATTGGGTTTTACATGAACTCAAGCCGAGAGACGTCGAAAGGTGCTTTTGCATGTCCGAAATGCTGCTGGAACGCCACAAAAGGAAGTCATTTTTGCATCGGATTGTTACTGGTGATGAAAAATGGATCCATTACGACAACCCCAAGCGCAAAAAATCATATGTGAAACCCGGCCCACCAGCCAAATCAACGACAAAGCCGAATATCTATGGCGCGAAGGTAATGCTCTGTATTTGGTGGGATCAGATGGGTGTGCTGTATTATGAGCTGCTAAAACCGGGTGAAACCATCAATGGACAACGCTACCGAACACAATTAATCCGTTTGAAGTGAGCAGTGGCCGAAAAACGTCGGGAATATGCGACCAGAGACGAGGCAATAATTTTCCATCATGACAACGCTCGGCCCCACATTGCTATTCCGGTTAAGAACTATTTGGAAAACAGTGGATGGGAAGTCTTACCCCACCCGCCTTATAGCCCAGACCTTGCACCTCCTGACTACCATTTGTTCCGGTCGATGCAGAACGCCCTCACTGAAATGCGGTTCACATCAGAGCAGAATATCAAAAATTGGCTTGATTTATTCTTGGCTGCCAAGCCGGCGCAGTTCTTTTGGGATGGGATCCACAAATTGCAAGAAAGATGGGAAAAAGTCATAGCTTCAGATGGGCAATACTTAGAATACTATTGTACATGTTTTTCTTAAATAAACGTTCAAATTTTGAAAAAAAAAACCGCACGAATTTATTTATATACCCAATATACGAGTATACCATTCAATCAAGATGATGGTAACCAATAACCGACAATTTCGTCAACCCCACCTGGAATCCCAAAGTTAATCTTAAATCTAACAAGGTTCTGGATCTGACAGCCTGCCCGCTGAGCTGTTTAACGTAGGGGAGATCGCTTAGCTAACTCATCTGCATAAAATTATTCGGTTTTACTTGGCCTAATCTTCAAAAGGCGAAACTGAACCAACATCGCCTACAGCACTCTATTTATTGTATTGTGTGAGCACTTTTATAGTGTGCCTTAAGGCCAGGAATATTCATAAGACCAATTTCTACACCACGGAAGGTTTTTGTGATAACCAATGAATTTCAGATCACCGTGTTTTGTAATTTGGTATCCCTGCCAAACTTGTCCGCTTAGTAAGTACGGACGACGTAAGCTGCTCCACCAAGGTTAGTAAACTTCTCACCGAGACTTTTAAAGTAAAAAGTGGATTTAGGCAAGTCGACGCATAGTCATATAATCGTCGAGCATTGTTCTTCAAAAAGTTGTGCAAAGCTCAGATAACAGCATCAGAGGCAGGCTTCTTCAAAGATCCATTCGAGCACTCAATGAACTCAAATTTACTACGGACCTGAGGTATATTCCAGGATCAACTAACTAACGTCGTGGCTGACTCACTCTCATGCATTACTGCTATCTCAGCGGGTCATGGAATCGAATACAACCAGCTGGCCGAAGCGCAAAAATAGGATGAAGTGTTGCAGAGATTAATATGTGATCAGGCAACATCGTTAGAGCTTAAACAGTTCGCAGCCCCGGGAAACGAAGAAAACAAGGTATTCTGTGATATATCGACCAATCAAACTCGACCTTTTGTCCCCAAGGAGCTGAGATGCTCGATTTTTTTATACCGTGCATTCACTAGCTTACCCTAGCATTGTATCCCGATTTGTCTGGCCTAGCATCAACGCAGACTGTCCTCGATGGGTAAAATCAACGATGTAAGATACATAAGCACAATTTTGCGCACCAAGGTAATTATATCCCGACATACCGCAGCTTTCAACACATATGTTACATGTCGACTTAGTTAGTCCTTTATCACCATCCAGGGGATTTCGCTACTGTCTCACCATCATCAATCGGTTTTCAAGGTGGCCGGGATCTATACCGGTAGGGGACATAACAAAGCAAAGACAATTACTCGGGCTCTGTATGAAAATTGAATATGTCGGTTTGGGATACCGCAGCGAATAACCACCGATCAAGGCAAGCAGTTCGAGAACAACATTTTTCATGAGCTGACAAAATTGCCAGGGATTAAACACCTTCGAACAACCGCGTACCACCCGGTATCTAACGGTTTCATCGAGCGGTGGCACCTAACACTGAAGGCATCAATTCGATGTCATACAACAACGAAGTGGGTCGATGTCCTGGCAACGGTTTTGCTAGGACTCCGTACTATCCACAAAGAGGATCTTAACTCAATAGTAGCCGAGATGTTCTATGGCATGAATCCAAGTATACCAGGACAGTTTTTCGACATTCCACCCAAAAGTGGAAGTAGCAATGAAGCAGATTTTATCAGGATATTGAGGGACTCAATGGCTTCAATCCGATTCCCGCAGATGTCATCGCATTCGAACCAGCATTTTTTCGTACAGAAGGATTTACAAACAGCTTCTCACATTTTCATTCGTGATGATGTCGTTACACCACCTTTGCATCAACTATACAACGGTCCTTACCGGATTGTTGATCGAACGGACAAATATGTACTTCATAATCGAACGGGAAGGAAAGGCTGTAAATATTTCAATCAATCGACTTAAAGCAGCTTATCCAAGTTTTTTAAGTATCATTAAAATGTTTGCACACAGCGCGGGCGAAGGAAAATCAGGGAGGATGGAAAGAGAGGTACCGGTGAATGTTGGTTTTAAATGTTTGAAGGTTATAATGACTAGGAAATAAAGAGCTAGGCAGGGCATTCCATAAGCTTAGGAACGAATCACGATATTTTAGAGTACGTTCGAAAGTGGGCTTGAGGGTATACTGATGCTCATCATAGCGAGACGGGTGTCGCTACGGTTGAAAGTTTGAATGGGCGGAATGCTACTGGCGATTTCAATGGAGCACTGGTGGTGGAAATAGCGATAAAACAAAGTGAGACAGGAGACATTACGTCGGTGTTCGAGGGTGTCCATTGTTTGAGTGATGTTAGTATCACCTATGAGTGTTATCACAGGGTTTTGGATCCTATCTAGCAGGTGCATAGATGTTTTGTGAGCACCCGACCAGATGTGGGCATTGTACTCCAATTTCTGGCGGATAATGCCTTATATATTGTGGCCAGATCAGGGGGGTAGGTATCGTTTAAGGAAACCTAGACATTTCGCAGCATTTTTGACGACACCGAATATGTGGTCATTGCAACGTAAGTTGTGACTGACACACATACCGAGAATGGAAAGTTTATCGGTTTCGACGATGCAAGTGCCAACCATGGATAATCGCTTTAACGACAGCAGGCAGCATTGTGTTTTGGAAGCATTAAATTCTACTCTGTTAGTGGTTCCCCAATTAGTTATGCTGGTAATGTCAGAATTTAATGAGCTTAACATACGCTGCTGTTCCCGTTCTACAGTCGAAGAGCAGGGACGTGAGTCCGGGAATGAATATGAAAAGCAGAGAGTACTGTCGTCAGCAAAGGAATATATTTGATTAAAAGTAGCAGACAAGAGATCGTTGCTGACAATTGAAAAGAGTGTCGGAGACAGAACGGAGCCCTGGGGCACACCAGCATTTATTTTATGAATATCAGATTTGAAACCATCTAAGAAGACAACTTGAATTGAACGTTCCGAAATGTAATTTCTAATCCTTTGAAGAAGAGAGTCGTCGATCCCAAAAGCACATATTTTCGACAAAAGAGCCTGATGCCAAAATCTGTTAAATGCATCAGAAATATCAAATGCAACTATCTTGCTTTCGCCAGATTGATGTACGCTTTGGTTCCACTTTGCGGTGAGATATGCCATCAAATCACCAGTAAGTGCAATGGGTCTGTAGGAGGAGAGAGAAGAAGATTCGCCTTTATTAGGGACGGGCTTGACAAATGCTGTTTTCCATCTTCTCGGAAAGAGTCCTAAGGAGTAGGATTGATGAATAGGCTTACGCAGTGGTTTTGCCAGCGAGGAAGAAACACCTCTTCAGAAGGAGGGGAGATATACCATCTGGACCAGCGGATTTGTGAATGTTAAGATCTTTAAGAACTCTTGCTACTACACGAGTGCGAAAGTGGATTCGTCCCATTGAAGAATCAACGCACTCAAGTGCAGGCGGGGATAGAGCATAATCTGGGAGTGTTCAGCTGGCTGCAAAGTGCGCAGCAAGCAGATTGGCTTTGTCCATAGAGCTGACAGCTGGAATGTCATTGTAAATGAGCGTTGGGATGGGGATTGAGGCAGAATTTCTAATATTTTTAACGAACGACCAAAAGCGTTGGGACATTGTAGTATTTTCCGCTTCAGACTTGGTAGTGTTGGAATTTCACAAGCTTAAGAAAGGCGTGGCAGTCTTTTTTGCCTCGTTTGAACTTTTTTCGGTTTTCCTCTGTTGGGTTGGTCTTGAACGACCGAAAAAACATTTCTTTCTAACCCTGACAGCCTCTTTACAGCTCGAGTCGTACCATGCCTTTTCTTTTGGTTTGATACTCTTCATCCGATGAGGGATAAAGTTTCTCATTCCAAAGAGAATAGTATCTGTGATCATATCATTAGCGTACCAACGATGTGGATCAAGAGTCCGCTTCGGCTAAGCCTAAAGTGGAAGCGCCATCTTACGTAACGCGGTATGGTAGAAGGGTAAAATTTAAAACTACGAATCCGTAGTCGCTGTCTCTAGAAGAGGAATACTCTGTGGGGTCTGAATCCAACCTCTAAACCGGAGTCCACATATTTTGTTCCATAACTCATCGACTTAAGAGAAGTCATCTTACACGATTTCCGGTGGCCAGTCTCCACGAGCTACCACGTTATGTCAGTCGTTTCTACTCGGATAATACTTCTGAATTAATTTGACTTGTATTTCAGTTTGTGTATATTCGAATTTGTGACCTTTCAGCGCTACACCCTTATCAATAGAGTTCCTGGAAACATTGTCGTGTTGCAGGTTTACACCACCACATCGATCTCTCACCCGAGCGACTCTTTTGTAGGGACAAATTACGCCTAGGCATAGCTCTAAGTTTCATTGTGAAAAGCATCGCCACTCCCTGTGATGAGAGGGCTGACTGCCCTATGCCGGCTGGCTGGAGGTTTTCAAATCCTCCTTGCAATGCGTGCTGATATCTTTCTGCAAATTGATGGAGTCCACTTTTGAGCGTATTACTCATAACACTATCGATTTTCCATTGCGCTGTCAACCGCCTTTTCTAAAACGTTGATAAGCGAGGTCACGTCAGTCATGGATTATCCTGAAAACAAAGTCAGAAATTCAAATTCACGCTAAGTTTTAACAAATATTACTTGAAATACAGGGTACCGAATCGAAATTGTGTGTCTAGCACAATTTCAAAGATCCATTTATCACTCTACGTAGAATGCACTCCTTACGAATGCCTTATGTCTGCATCGATGTCCTTCTAGTCTCCAACGATTTGCATAAATTAATTTTCATGACCAGCCCACGAAACGAGCTGGAAAAAAACCCAGAATTGAATATCGGTCACGGTTAAGCGATTAAACTTGAAATTTACAAAAATTTCAACAACATCAAGGTCAACCAACATCTATTCGTTATGCAGTACATGTTCTCAACTTCACACTATTCCTACATATGCATGCGAGTATATCACACTTTCGTTAGTAAATTACCAGCATGTCCTCGAATCGTCGATGTGGTTTGAGGTAGGTTCGGGTATATAGTAGTAATGCTACATGTTTCGTGACTAACAACGATTTATAATCGGGACATTGATTTTGGACTAGCCCCGTGTGTATTAAATTAAAGTGTTGCCATCTTTAAATTAAAGAAAAAAATGACCATTTCGGATACAATTTGGTGATGATTGATGTAGTTAAACTTGATCGATGTCCTCTATGGGATGACAGGAACATGGTAATGAAGGGTTGTCAATAATGCCGCCCTCTGAAAAGAAGTATATCTCATCGCTGACATGAATCATATGATCCGATTCGGCTACTTTTCGTTGGTTATTCAACATGTCCAGGATGTTTTTCACAGCGTATCAAACGCACTCTTTTACACTTTGCGAAGAGCCGGCTATTCCGAAAGGTGCCCTTCACTGTTGTGATATGTGAGTTCTTTCAAAATCCTCCTACCACTAGTATAAGACACGAATCCTTTGAGCGATGAAAGATCTTAAGTAATTTCCATCGAACTGAAGATCAAAACCGGAGTTAAGTATACGGGATTAATTCGCTAGCAATCATACTCATATCCATGAGGTCGACGAGGAGGGGATGAAAACTAAGAGATAGTATCCCAAGGCGCGCGCAGAGGCCTTCATGGCCTCAGAAGAACCCAATCCAGAAGGCAAGGGTAAGGGAGAGATTGGATCGTGCTATAGATTCATGTACCGTCATCGAACCCGCTGGCAGTAAAGTTGACAGTTAAAAGTCTAGGGTAAACGACCCTACCCTTGCAACAGACAAGCAAAAGGCAGCCACAGTTCTGGTGGTGTGGACAGTTGAACTCTAGGGCGAATGAGCCTATAGCTCATTCTTTTACGAAGACGAATAGAAAAGCAAAAAGCATGCTAGACACAAAACATAGGGAAATGGATAAGTCCGATGCCTTCAAACTCCAACCCCAAGAGCGAACGAGCCATCGTAAAAGTCCATTACAGGTCTCATCGAACCTCGCAAGCTTCGCTAAGTAAGGCGTAGAGGACAATAACTCGACAATAGATAGTGTTGGTTGTTGCCCACCCTAACTCCCATAATAGGGATCCTTTCGATGGGAACAGGGTGGACAGCAAAGCAGCGATTCTAATCAACCTCTTCTCAGACAACGCGCCATCGGGAAAAGACTGATTTTTAAAAATTGCGACCTAAACTCCTCAACGGAAAAGGAAGTCACTATGCTAGGTAAGGCTCGCGGAACTATGACAGAAGAAATAGGGGAGATAATAAAGTAACAACCGCTGAGGAGAAGGAAGGCCAAAACTTACTACCCTGGCAGCTATTGTTGCCATGCACCCACTAACCG
Source organism: Volucella zonaria (assembly GCA_963966105.1). Classification (NCBI taxonomy): domain Eukaryota; kingdom Metazoa; phylum Arthropoda; class Insecta; order Diptera; family Syrphidae; genus Volucella; species Volucella zonaria. The sequence continues at coordinate 17,506,535 of OZ014533.1, forward strand.
CCACAGACAAGGACTGCTTAAAACTTGGATCAGTTGCTGGTAGCTCGAAAAGAGGACGACTTAATGAAACAACCTATCCCAGGGTAAGCAGAATCTCAAAAGGTAAAAAAGAAAAACGAAATAGAAACTTTCTAACGACCAATGGCTTATTCTAGACGATGTCAATGATGGCATTCTTAAAGAGCCGGGAATATCGCTCTTTAAGAAGGAATTAAGTTCATTCAGTAGGACAACATCACCACCTCAGAATGGTTGAGAGAATTCGTTGGCAACACGAAAGGACCATGTCCAAAAGCCGACTAACGTATTGTCGATACGAAAGGTCTCCTGGATTTTACCAGACCTAATAAACAGCTTGCGAAGATTGCTATAGGGAACGTAAGCAGCGTCTATTTGGATGCGGATTTGTTGTAAGCGGCAGACTTAGGCAAAAAGTCTTGAGCTTTCGACATGTATGCACTCACGCCCCAACAGAGGAAAAGAACGATGCCACCAAAGCAAGTTTCTGCGAGCTCCTCGATAAAACCTACGAGCAATGTCTGATGTATAACATTAAAATCGTCCTAGGCGACTTTAATGCCAACAATGGAAAGGAGGACATCTTTGGTAGCACTATCGGAAGACATGGGCTACACGACACCACGCCTCGAAGCGGACTTAGGCTAATCAAGAACACGGTTTCCTCACCTCAGGGAACATGACAGTCACCAGATCAGCAAACTGTCAAGCAGATTGATCATGTTGCGATCGACGTAAGGCACTCCCCTAATATTTTAGATGTCCGAATATTCCGAGCGGCCAACACAGACTCGGGTCACTACCTAGTTACAGCCAAGGAACGTCTACGAATATCTCAGACGCCACAACAACGGGGGAATACTATGAGGAGATTTAACGTTGAACGGTTGCAATCGCAACAAGACCTCGGGAATACCTTTGCAGCCAGTATCAAATGCTGAATACCAGTGGCTTAGATGCCGAGAAGCCATCAGAAATGCCGGAACTGACGTGCTAGGTTCTAGGTTCCACCCCCCTACCACCACGAAACCCCTGGATTGATGAAGATTGTCAAGCCTCAAAACAGCATGCCTACAAAGCGGCGCTGCATAAAAGGACGAGAGCGGCTTGTGAGCTGTACGAGCAAAAGAGCAGGGAAGAACATCGGCTTCTTTAGAGAAAAAAGAAAGAACATGAGAAGCACGCGAGGAAATAGAGAGGTGTTACTCCGGGAACAATGTTCGGAAGTTTTACCAAAAGGCAAAAAGAACGTGTCAGGATAATAAGGCGCGAACGGAAACCTGTAGAGATGAACAACGAAACCTTGTAGTAGAGTCGCAGTCGGTACTGAGGATATGGAAAAAACATTTCGGCAGACTGCTAAACGGCGAAGATGACACAATTCAAGAATTCCGTCCATCCGTCCAAAATGAAGTGAGGATAGCAATATCTAAACTGAAGTGGAACAAGGCTGCCGGGCCGGACGGCCTACCCGCCGAACTATTTAAGGCAGCAGGAGATGACTTGGTAAAGAGTATACACCAACTTATTTCCCAGATTTTGTCAGATGAATGTATGCCTGGTGAATGGAACCTCAGCATCGTTTGTCCGGTTCACAAGAAAGGAGACCCTCTAAACTGAACCAACTATAGAGTTATCAGTCTCCTAAACATCGCATATAAAATCTTGTCTGCCTGAAACCATTTGTCAACGATCTGATTGGACCCTATCAGTGCGGTTTTAGGCCCGGTAAGTCCACAATTGACAAAATATTGACAATACGGCAGTTCCTGGAGAAAACCTAAGAAGTTTAGGTCAATACTCACCACCTTTTCATTGATTTTAGAGCCGCATAAGACAGCATCTACAGAGACTAGCTATACAGAGCCATGTCTAGTTTTGGCATTGATGACGATGAAGAAAGCTTGCTGCTGCATCAAGGTCGATAACGGCCTAACCGAGAACTTTGATGTCATGTGATCCCTTTAACATCATACTTGAAAGAATTGTGCAAAACCCACAAGCCAGCACACGAGGTACGATCTTTCAAAAGCCACTTCAATTGCTTGTATACGCCGACGATATTGATGTTATTGGGAGAACCAGCGAGCTGTCACTGGTACGTTTGCGAGTATAGAAACAGAAGCGGAAAAAATGGGTCTAGCGGGAAACGAGGGCAAAACAAAGTATATGCCGTTAACAGGGACAAGAAGGGACAGCAAACATCGACGAATGGGACAGAATGTCACAATCGACAGCTGCAACTTTCAGGCAGTAAGGGACTTTGTCTACCTCGGCTCTGATATCACATCTGAAAACGACATCTTTTCAGAAATCAAACGAAAAATAACTTGCCAATCGGTGTTTCTTTGAACTGACAAGGCAACTGCGCAGTTAGGCCCTCTCCTGAAAAACCAAGGCAACTCTGTATAAGACCCAAATAATCGCAGTTCTGCTCTATGGTTCCGGACACTTTCTAAAGCGCGTGAAGATATCCTTGGTCGTTTTTGAAAGAAAAATTTTTCGTAAGGTATTTGGTCCCGAATTCGTTGACGGGTTCTGGAAGAGACGATTCAACGACGAACTCTACGAGCTGTACAGCGACATCGGCCTGGTCAAAAACTTGCGCATTGGGCATTTGATATGGCTGGGATATGTAGAGTGAATGGACACCAATCCTCCAGCACGCAGAATCTTCTACTTTAATCCGAAGGGACAACGTAGTAGAGGAAGGCCTCGCCGTAGCTGGCGCGCGCAAGTGGAAGGTGACTTCAACGAACTTGGTGTGCCCAACTGGAAGCAGTTAGTCAAAGACCGCGTTAATTGTTGAGGCCTAGGTCCACCCCGGACTGCAGCGCCGCCTAAGTAAGTAAATAACGCCTGAACATTCCGGGTGCTTACATGCTAAAGAACAGGATTCAGAGCAATTTTACTCACCTTAATTATCGGTTTAACCACACGGAATGCAAGGTTGTTAAAACGGGGAGCCACAACAAAAGTACCATGATAATTGGGGTTAAGGTCTGAGTCGTGATAACCCGATGTAAAATCGGGCCGACTGCGGGCCGCTATGCTAAGGCGGCCAGCTACATGAAGATCGTTGAACACAAGAACCCCCCACATTTGTGGACTAAAGAGCTTTTCAGTGTAGTCAATCTCTGTTCTGACTGGGATAAATACAAAGCTATTCAGAGAAAATACAAGAGCGTAATCTGCAGCGCTAAAAGACAATTCTGGAGAACGTATTGTTCTAATATTGAAAGCACAATAGAGTGTACCAGACTAAGGAAAGGCCTATTTGACGGACCTGGAGTAGGTAGAGATCTACAATTATCCGATGGTAGTTATACGAAATCCAGCACCGAGGATCTGGGTCTCTTGAAAACTCACTTCCCCGAATGCACACCGCATCCAGCATCAGTAATAGATAGCAACCTCCCTAGATAATGCGAAATCCCAGAAGGGAGACGAGACGAAACCAAAATCAGCTGGGCTGTAGAAACATTCTCAGCTTCTCCGCTGAAATATTTGAGAGATGCGATATGTTATGTTGGTATGAGGAGCAATACATTTGCTTTTGGCTTTACTCTAAGAAGAACACTAGCGAAAATATATTTCCAAGAAGTGGTTTTAGCAGCCTGTATCTAGTTTCCTAATATAGTTTCAATAGGATAGAAATGAAACTTGCTCATGAAAATGACGGTTATAAATTGGTTTAAAACACATATTTGTTTAACTTGAAAAAAAAAGATAGAAATTACCTTCAGCACCCATCAGATTAATGTTACCCTCAGACTTCTGCCATAAACAATCTGAAAAACAGCGTGCAAAAGGTGTCACTGTGTTTCAAAAAGCAAAAATATTTAAAAAAAAAAAAAAAGACAGAAGTTCGGAGCTACAATAAATATGCCAATAAGCTCTACCATGATCCAAAATCTCGGTACAACAACACTAAAAAAGGGGGACTAAATAAGCGAGCATTTGCAACAAGGGGAGACTGAAAAAGTCTGCGCACTCTAACTTTGTAAAAATATAAAAAAAAATCGCTGTTTAGAAAATATTACGAAAAAAAAGCTCAAAAATTTGTAAGAGCTCGAAGCATTAGCGATACTAAAAATATATTTAAATATTATTGAAATACAATAAAATAAATAAAAAAATAAAAAAAAATTAATTTGCTATAGGGGGAGCCATTATGGTTGTTAACGACAACGGCTTGCGAAGTTTATAGAAGTTCCTTCACCTGGTTTTTGTAAAAGACATTCATACATATGGTATGTATGATGTCATGGAAGTGGAGGTATTAGGTTAAACAGGGGTGGATATGCCATCACACAGACACTAGGCACCAAAACGGACCCATCGCGGTCCCTGTGGAACCAATTCCAAATGGCAAAAACCAAAACAATCGCCCTGGTGAAACACCCAGTTTTCTTGCAAAAGCCAAGAAGGCCTTTGAAATTCGTGCCGTCTATTTCCTCTATGTTTTCGAAAAAGTATTTCCCTAAAAATTTTCTTCGACTACGAGGTATTGCCTCGCATTCACACAATATGTGTGTTATGTCCTCAACAGCTTGCAGAATCTGCATATATCGGTATCTGATAATTTGAGTCTCGCAGGAGACAATGTCCTGTCAGGATTCCTATTAATGTCCTGAGCTTATCCCTGTTTTAGTTTATTAACTTTCTAGATCTTTTGCCATCAAAAAGCGGCCAAAGACCCTTGGATACCCTATGTTCTTTAAGACTTGACCACCTTAGGTTGGCAGGCTTTGTGATTTTTTCCTCGATAGTGCCCCTCACTATGCAAAGGGGTGGTTTGATATTGGCAACCTCACTATTGTCGGGTAGCCCTCCTTTTCTTGCAAGCCCGTCCTCTTGCTCTTTTCCTTTAATACTGCAGTGTCCTGGCACCCAGCACAGTCTTACCCGGTTCTGACTGCATACTGCCTTGAGCGCTGTGCGACAGCCCCTGACTGTATCAGAGTTGACGTTGATTGATTCCATTGCCTTAAGCGCGGCCTGGCTATTGATAGCCATATCTCTTTCAGATACCGATTTCATCTGTATTAGCTCAGCCGCCCTGAGGACAGCCAGAACCTCTGATTGGAAGACACTTCTTGAGTCCGGTAGTCTTATAGGCACTCTTAGTTCTGGGTCTTCTGAGGAGATACCAGAACCTGTTCCTTCCTCTGTTTTTGAGCCATCTGTGAAAATTGCAATTCGACCTGATTACTGCATTTTTTTGCCAGTCCTCCGGATATATTTTACCATACGAAATATCGAGGTCTCCATTAAAATCGGATTGCCTAGCACTAGCTCCGCGAGGACCGTGCCATGTCCGAAACTACTGCTCTTGAAGTAACCCAGATTAGTGAGTCGTATCGCACGGTTGCCACCAAGTTTTTTAGTCTGTAAATCAAGCGGTGTTAGGTGCAAAAAGGTATCTATGAAAGTCGTTCTTTGAACCGCAGCTAATTTTCCAAAAATCGTTTTCTTGTTTATATTTAAGTATTTTCCCTGCATTATTATGACCACGTCATCTGCGTATGCCGTGGCACTTATACCCATTGTACTAAGCTTTTTGAGGATGTCATTGATAACCAGGTGGTTCCCCTGGTTACGGACAATGGAACATTTTATTTTCCTGCTTGCAAGCATCTTGCAAATCCAGTTTGTAATGTCATGTTCGATTATAGAGTGTACTAGAGCATTTTTAATGGCGGTGCACTCCAACGCTATAGAAGGCTTCTTCAATATCGGGGAAGGCCGCCATTATAAACTCTCCAAAGTGTGTACTCTTCTCTATTTTCCGCACCACCTCGCGCAGGCTGGTTTCTTCAGATTTCCCTTTCATGTATGCATGCTGTGACTCAATCAAATAGCCATTACTGCATCTATTCCTAATGTGAATCTCCAATAATAGCTCCAGGGTTTTAAGCATAAATGATGACAACACTTATTGGTCTGAAACTGTTTGCTGTTGCCAGCTTTAGGTATAAAAGCCACCTTGACTTTCCTCCTAGCTATTGGTATGTGCCCTATTTCTAGACTGTGTCTAAGAATTTCCATAATTTTTTAGATTACTTACGGCTTAAAGGACTGAATTCCCCTTAGGAACACCTATTTCTTCTTCGGAGAGACACAGTGTGCTGTAGCATGCCAGGGTAGCCTGATACTGTGGATCCCGGAAAGTGTGTTTCCATCAGTGTTGTCAGAACCCCTTGGCTACTTTCAGGTAGCTAGGAACGCACCTGGAAACGTCGTCTGTTACCGCGATAGATTCGCAGTACTTCTGCCATTAAGCCCTTTTCGACTTTCTACCTAGGTACTTGAATTTTTTCTTACATTTGAATACCATAGCGTGCCGGGCATTTCTTCTGCACAGCGGAGCAGTGATTCCGGAGCAGATATAAATATAATGTTTCCCACAAACAAACCGCGTATTGCAAACGTAAACTTCGGCATAATGACGCTTCAAAGTTTCTAATTAAAAAACGTATTACGACAATGTAAAATCGATATAATATGCATCCGAGAAATCAAGTGGCGAAATCCCAGAAACAGGTCTTGCTACTTGAACTTACTGCCGAAAGCGTTCAAAATATATTATAAGAACCAAGTTGTCAACATTTTGCCAGCGGAACTACTAGATCAAATTGTAATCGTATCGACTAATGGCAATAAAACTGTTCAAGTACCAGATATCTTTGAGTGGTGTTAGCGGCTACTTGCGGTGCAGTAGTCAGTGAGCAATCGGAAATAGACATATTTTGGTGGGAATTCGATAAACTTTTAAATAGAACATCGTCGGTAAAGATTAAATTGACCACCTCGGACGATCGAAGTATAGATATAAGCACTGCCTGCATGGCCTTTTAGGAAACGGTTTCAGAAACAGAAACTCCTCTGGATAAGATATACTCGCGGTCTACATAAAATAAACCAAGAAGTGGAACTAAGTCCACAATAAGTGTGGAATAATTTTGAAGAAGATGGTGGGGTTAAAAGGGATTATAAGCAAGGCCACGTCCTGTCTCCACAGCTATATTGCACTTTGATCGACTCACTGCTTTACGCTTAACGCTCTCAATAGTTTAGACATCTTTGCTCAAGCATATGCAAGTGATGTAGGTGTACTGTCTGTTCGAGCCCGTCTAGAACCCCAAAGCGCAGGCAGCTCTCGACGTGGTCGACGTTGGTGCATTAGGCTTTTAGGTAAACCTCTACTCCTTACGAGAATGAGGGAACTGAGTATCTGGCTTATCTAGTGCTTGAAGGCATCACCATCCAATTCTGCAAAGAAACAAAGGCTTTGGCTGTCATACTGGATAGCAAATATCTTTGGACCATACTTGTTACGTCGAAACTCGAAAGGCTTTAAGACCTTCTGGCAGTGTAAAGGAGCTATCGGCAAATCACGGCGCTTGCCACAGAGAAGCGACCTTTGGCTATAATAAGGCCAATTATATTCTATGCATCGGTTTGTTGGAGGAATAAGCTTTTACGAAAATACGTCACTTCTGCTTTTACCAGACTCAAAAGAACAGTCTCACTCGGCTGTTTTGGGGCTTTCCCTGGCACGCCTGGCTCTGCTCAAGACTCACTTATGTATCGTCCTTCAGTTGATATTTAATCATGGGCTGCACTCTCAAAGACATCTTCCATTTTAAGAGTGGTCTTTGGCACAACACGCACTGAAGCTTTAACGATCTCGCGCGGAAAAAATACGAAATCGACTTTCCCTGTGCCCAAGGATGGTTTCGGCCAGAATCTGATGCTCTAAAAATGATCTAAGATGCATCGCCAATGTCTTTCTGAAAGACAAGATCGTCCGATTTTAGCATATTGCTGCCTTCTAAGTGAAGATATGGAATCCTGATGGCAAAGATTCGGCGGAGCATTTACATCTGTACCGACAGCCAAGCGGCTCTTATAGCCTTTCTCAATCCACTTACGACTTCGAAGCTAGTTCGAGAAGGCAAGACTTCACAGATATTCGGAAGGGCGAATTCACCTAATCTTGTCTGGGTCCCAGGTCACAATGGGATCACGGAAATGAAACCGTCGATGAATTTGTTAGGTAAGGCTTATTAGGAGAGTTTTTCAGGACTCGAAGATTGGTCAGGTCTGCCTAGGTCCTCGACTAGAGCTTCCACTAACAGTTGAGTCTCATATGAGCATAACCGCCCGCGTTGTGAGGAAATATGTTACGAGTACTAGTAACCCCTTGACCGCGCGCTAATTTAAAAAAAAAAAAAAAAAAAAAGAATTGTAACTAAATGCCTTTTTTTTCTGAGTAAGTGGTAGAGCCATTTTGAATGATGAATTTGTAGGAAGGCTGGGCGACCCGCGGCAAAGAGCGTAAGTATTCCCAAAAGACGTCGCCACTCTTAACCACTTAGGAATCAATTCATAGTTTTGTGCGAAAAAGCCAAACAGAGTTGAGATAGATATTACATTGCTTTTAATGACAACGACTAAATTTTGGAACATTATCCGTTGATAACGGAAAAGATAGTCCGCGTAAGCCATACGATACAAATTAGGCATCCTAAGAATAAAGGTCCTTTCACAGCTCAGCGAATTACGAATGAGTACATTTTTAGTACATTTAAAGAAAAGCAAGTGCCAAATTTACTATTCCAAAAGCGTAAAACATAATTTATCTGTGGATTAATAAAAAACAAAACTTAAATTCAATTAGTTTTTGAGAAGAAATGCACGATTCGATTATTTTTCCACGAATAAGCTAATGTTCTTTCCGAACTGTCAAATTTTATTCGCATTCCACAAATGTGGAACACAATCTACATTCGCTCGACCAAAACATTCGCGCGAATTTAACCTCAAAATTCAAAATTTGCGAATATTCGTTCGTTTGTATTCTCAGTTCGCTGAGTTGTAAATGAATCTTTACTCCTAGGATGCCCAGTTTCATCCAATGGCGATAGGGTAAAGTCAGGAACATAACATTGTCCAGTGCCTCGCATCGATAAATTACGCGATTGAGGATGACAACGACGAATACTGATCGTAGCCACCACAGCAGAGATGGTACCAGATGACTTCGGGGACACTGGAAATGACATCAGTGAATGGTTTGTTGACATCCATAAAGTCAGCTGGGCCTCAACTGATCTACAACGTACATCGAACTAAATCAATAACTTTACCACCGTTCGACGCTGTGGAAATTGCATCCATGACGTCCGTAATAAGTGCGGAGCTGACATCGGAATTGTTGTCCATTGCAACCAATCTAAATTGCTAACGACCACCAAGGGCACCACCAACTTTGCTCCTGAGATCATCGATGAACACTGAAACGCGGTTTTTACATCTGCGGCAGACACTATTGTCGCAAGCCAAAGCATATGGCTGACAGCAGACACTTGGAGACGGATCTATGAACGAATTGAACTTAATAGACCAAGAGCCGACAGCAAATTTTGGGAGTGGAGGTATAACCAAAATATATGTACATGCATGTGTAGGTATTAGCGCAGTGATATCGAATTCCACCGTCTTACAGTTTTTTTTTTTCAGCCGTGGCTGAGGGTGAGTGGTTGAAAATTGTTATTTTTTCGATTTTTGTGTCGGGAGTATAACCACTTGAATCAATATATAAACAGTAGAGAATAATGCACTGATTACGAATATCTAGGTCCCAGACGTTTTGCTTTCAGCTTTCACCCCGCCAGACGTCCTTGAAATATCCTAAAAGCGCTTTTTTTTACAAAAAAACAAGAAACACTGTTTTGTTTTCCAATATAACCATATGTTGGTCACAACAAAATATTGTACACGTCTTCCTGATTACAAATATGTAGGTCCCAGATGCTTTACTTTCAGCTTTCACCCCGTCAGACGTCCTTGAAATAGAAGTGCATTTGTTTCTTGAAAAGAAAAAGAAAGACCTCGAGAAGCGCGCGATCGAGGAAACGGAGCGATGTTACTGAAGAATGACGCTCGATACTTTTATCCGAACATCGCAGTGCTACAAAGCCGGAGTGGAAACCTACAAAAATGAAGATGGACAATTTGTAGTAGAATCGAAGTCATCGCTGATAACATGGAAAGACTATCTCTGAAGATTCCATAAGGGCGATGATGGCAGACAGAATGAATCATTCATCCTGGACGAAGATGAGATAGAATTCCGTCCCCTCAGACTTAGACGAAGTAAGGGTAGCATTACCCAAGCTAAAATCTAATAAACGGACTGCCTAGCTATTTAAAGCAGATGCACAAGCAAATCTTTTTTAAGTGCGCAGAATAACTTGCGCATGCGGATGACATTAATGTGTTTGGATGAATACAGCGGGATGTCAATGAAGCTTTCGTAATTAATAAGGCAGAAGCGGCCAAAATGGATCTAAACGTAAGGCGTATTGGTTGAGGCCGAAGTTCATCCCGGACTGTAGCGTCACCTATGTAAGTATTGGGTCTACAATTTAATTCGTGCGGTTTGCTAAGAGATGGCGTAACTTGTATTATTCCATTGGACCATGCGTTGGAAAGCTACTGTCATTGTACGTCATTTCAGTATATGTCATTTAACAATAATTTTAATTTCACTCAAATATGTCGAACTTTGTGCCTGAAAAAGTGTTTTTGCGGGGAGTTCTTCTTCATGAAGAAAACTGCTGCCGAAAGTCATCGTATTTTGGTGGAAGTTTATGGTGAACATGCGCTAGCTGAGCGAACGTGCCAAAAGTGGTTTGCACGATTTAAAAGTGGTGATTTTGGCTTGGAAGACGATGAACGTCCTGGGCAGCCAAAAAAGTTTGAAGATGAAGAACTGGAAGCATTACTCTATGAAGATTGTTGCCAAATACAAGAAGAGTTCGCAGAATCTTTGGGTGTCACTCAAGCAGCCATTTCAAAACGTTTAAAAGCAAGTAAATTGGATTCCACATGAACTCAAGCCGAGAGACGTCGAAAGGCGGTTTCGCATGTCCGAAATGCTGCTGGAACGCCACAAAAGGAAGTCATTTTTGCATCGGATTGTTACTGGTGATGAAAAATGGATCCATTACGACAACCCCAAGCGCAAGAAATTATATGTGAAACCCGGCCAACCAGCCAAATCAACGGCAAATCAACGGCAAAGCCGAATATTCATGGCGCGAAGGTAATTCTCTGTATTTGGTGGGATCAGATGGGTGTGAAACCGGGTGAAACCATCAATGGACAACGCTACCGAACACAATTAATCCGTTTGAAGAGAGTAGTGGCCGAAAAACGTCGGGAATATGCGACCAGAGACGAGGCAATAATTTTCCATCATGACAACGCTCGGCCCCACATTGCTATTCCGGTTAAGAACTATTTGGAAAAGAGTGGATGGGAAGTCTTACCCCACCGGCCTTATAGCCCAGACCTTACCCCTTCTGACTACCATTTGTTCCGGTCGATGCAGAACGCCCTCACTGAAATACGGTTCACATCAGAGCAGAATATCAAAAATTGGCTTGATTCATTCTTGGCTGCCAAGCCGGCGCAGTTCTTTTGGGATGGGATCAAAGCTTCAGATGGGCAATACTTTGAATAATACTATTGTACATGTTTTTCTTAAATAAATGTTCAAATTTTGAAAAAACAAAACCGCACGAATATATTTATATACCCAATACATATTACCAAAAAGCTGCAAATGGACGTCAGTAGCCACCTGAGAAACATCTAAACATTTTCTGACCCGAAAACCTCTACCACTTATTGACAGAAGAATAATAGGTCGAGGAAGAAATGACGCAGAACCATCAAGGAATAATTACGGACTAAGAAGGAGTTGGCTACGGGTATACTGAGTTAGAGGCCCTAGAACCCACAAAGAAAAAATGGATATGAGTAAAGCAGGCTCCAATCCATAATAAAAATTGGAGCATAGCTGCAAACAAATCGAATTGTGTTCATTCTTAAGCAAAACCAAAATTAAATAAATTAATAATTACAAAAAAAAAAAATTATCCAGAAAACGCAAGTACAAATTAAAGCACTGTTAGACAACATTTGCCAATCCAATAGCGCATTTTGAAGTTCGGTCTCCCCGAAAAGTGATTATACAATGAACACGGAGACAGATGCATCTAATTTTAATTAACAAAAATACAAATAAAAAACAGTTTAGCTTAGCCGTTTTGGTGAAATTTTGACAATCTTGCACATACATATTTGTTTGCTAATTTTTAGTTTTGTTTTTTTTTTTTAATTTATTTTTAATTTTAAGTACAACAATTTATTCAACAATATACTTAAAGCTTTTTTTAGATGAAAGTTTTTCGTTTCTCTATCGCTCTTGTAACGTAGCATAGAAGTCGTAGCAATATATGGACTGCCGTATCCTAAATTATTGAAAACAATTCGTTTATACAAAAGAACGAAACGAAAAAAAAAAAAAAAACACCATATGGTATAATTAGCGAAATCTAGATTTTGGGGTAAAAATAAAACATGCAGAAGAATATTCGTAAAAACTACATTTTGCAAGGACAACACATATGGATACTGCACAGGTAAACACATTTTATTTATTTATTTTTTTTTGTTGTTGTTGTTTTCACACAAACACAAACATAAATACAAAAACAAACACAAAGAAACATATTGTAAGGGAAGTTTGGTGGAAATTTGGGAAATTTTGAAATTTACCTGCTACTTTGGAATTTAAGAAATACGGATCTGGTTGCCAGAGATTATCGAAAAATTCTGGAAGAAGTGTCACATAATCATCACCTTCCTCGAAGATATCGTCCGATATGTCAAGGCGAGATTCCTCCCAACGTTGATGCACAAACATATCTACTCTGAAAAGAGATTCAATTCAATTCAAGTCAATTCAATTTATTTATTATTTAAAATTTAAGTAAAAGTAAGACTACTTCTTTGTAAAGTACTACCAAGATTACGAGGGGCGTTCAATATATTCTCGGTATCGATATGAAGGAAAATGCGAATTCAATTTAAATTGTTTTTATTTTTCAATATGATCTCCCCTAACATCAATGCATTTGTTACATCTTGAGATAAGCTTTTTTAAACCCTCAAAATAATAAATTTCCTCTTTCTCTGCAAAATACCGACTTGAGTTCTTCATCATCCGAAAATCTTTTTCCACGAAGACATTTTTTCAAATCCGGAAACAGGAAATAATCACTAGGGGCAAGGTCTGGACTATAGGGTGGGTGTTGGATTTCTTCGAAACCACAATCTCGCGCAGCAGCCTTGGAAACTCGCGCCGTGTGAACAGGAGCGTTGTCATGAAGAAGCAATACACCCGCTGCGAGTTTACCCCGTCTTTTCTTTTTAATTTCCTCCCGCAAATTATGCAAAGTGGAAGCGTAGGATGTGGCGTTGATGGTTTCACCTTTTTTTTTGTACTCAATGAGCAAGATTCCCTTTGAGTCCCAAAAAACTGTGGCCATGAGCTTTCGGGCAGACGGAGTGACTTTGAACTTCTTCGGGGGGTCTGTTCCTTTTTTATGCCACTGCATGGACTCTTGTTTGCTTTCAGGGTCATAGTGGTGGACCCATGTTTCGTCCCCAGTAACAATTCGATCCATAACACCGTCCGCGTTCTCACTACACATCTCCAAAAGCTCTCTACAGCATGCGATTCTCACTTTTTATCTGAGGCGCTGTGAGCATTCGTGGCACCCACCTTGCACTGACCTTTGAAAGGTTAAGATGGTCATGAAGAATGGTGTGAATGGTACCAATTGAAAGCTTGGTGATCTCTGCCATCATTTTCACCTTTATTCGGGCATCCTCAAGAACAAGTTTTTCGACTTCTTTGATGCTTTCTCCCGTACAAGCAGTAGCCCGGGCGCTACTTAGTGAGAAATTTAATTACAGCGCGATGATCAATTTTCACCATCATCGTCTCAGTTGCCATTATGATTCTGTTTAACTAGAGATAAGACGCGAATTAATAATCACATTTATATGAGATTTTACATGAATGCACAATAACTTGGTAAATAAGTCAATTTATATATACAACCACGGCTTCACCCCGATACCGAGAATGTGTTGAACGCCCCTCGTATTTATACATTTTAAGAATGTTGCATTAAATGATATAAGTAATACTAGATGGAGTGAAAAGTAGCCTCCTTGACCGCCAGAATGCGCTGCTACTGGAAAAAAGGTTGTGGTGCCTTGAAGTCCGTTCATATTTAGGCAAACATGCCAAATTCCAGTACGATACTGTCTTTAGTTTTGTTTTGACAGCTGATTGTTGTTGACATGTTTGACATCATGTTGAGTATGGACAAAAACGATTTCCGTTTTTAAAATAATATTTTATGAGAGGCAAAACGCCGAAGGAAACAAAAGAAAAGTTGGATAAATATTATGGGGCTAATGCTCCGTCAGATTACACCGTCAAATATTGGTTTCGAGAGTTTCGTGGTGGCCGCAACTCCACTACCGATCAAGTCCGCTGCGGCAGGCCCTCCGATGCGGTTACAGAGGACAATGTCAAAATAATACATAAAATGGTATTGGCTGACCAGAAAGTGAGGGTGCGCGAGCTAGCAGATACCACAAAGATTAGTACTGAGCACACACGCCATATTTTGGGCAATATTCTGCATATGAAAAAGTTATCCTGCCGCTGGGTGCCGCGAATGCTCACTCCTGACCAAAAACACGAACGCGAGAGCACTTCGAAAGAGTGTTTGGACTAGCTGATGTGGAATCGGGCGGACTTTTGGCGTCGATTGGTAACTGGATTTGGATCCCTCGGACTATTATCTCTTCCCAAACCCCAAAAGAGGGCTCATCAATAAAAAAATCAACTCACGCGAGGAAATCATCGACGCCACGGAGGAGTATTTTGCAGACCTTCCAGAAAATTACTTTTCGGACGGGATCAAGAAGTTGGAAAATCGCTGGAATAAGTCTATCAAACTAAAAAAGGACTATATTCAATAATATAAAAAAACATTTAAAAAAAAAATTTTTTTTAATTCCCAAGGAGGTCACTTTTCACTCCATCTAGTATACTCGTAGAATTTAGGACAATAATTTATAAATGTAGCATGGCGTAGTTGAAACCTGTCCCCAACTGTTAGAAAAACAACGTGGATGATAGGTCGTACAGCTAATTTGTTCTGGATCCATCCTTTACTACCAAAAAATAGGGCGGTCTCTGGTGGAACAAAGCCATTCAGATGCACACTCTCCTTATATAGATAATTGGCGTAATAAGCGACGGAGATCAGGTTGTTCATTGGGATTATTGTTCTTGTAAGGCACGAGGGCTGTTTGATAAGTACCCGGATTGGAAGATAGGTGGCCAAAATGAGTATACCACCATTTAGTATAACTGTCAAAATTTGGAGACAATCTGGCACTTAGTTTTGTTTTGACACCCATTTCAAAACATCGCCTTAGCGTTTTTGCGAGCAGTATCACTCTAGTCAGATCCCTAACTGTCTAACTATGTTACATTTAGGCCATCAAGTCGTTGCCCGTGTCAACCCAAAATGCTCGTCAATTCATTCTGGTGGCCTCAGAAAAAAGCGTCCTAAAAATAATGCATTCTGACCTCGAACTTCAACTTCCAGTCATCTCCATATCGCTTTATCATATCGAAGTCAAGTAGCAAGAGCACGTTAATGACTTCGATTTTTTGACCTGAACCGTAGACGATCTAGTTGTCTGCGTACGCTATGGCATAGTGAAGGAGCTCATAAGATCACTTGTGAAGATGTTGATAAGATCCGCAAACTAACCGCATCTTGCGGCAGGGTATTTTCAATGCAAAATATTCCTGCAGAATTCACATCACCATTCTTCATGATAAACATCATTCTTCGTATGTTCAGCTGGCTCAGCTAGAAGAATAGTCCGTCTAATTATACGGTGTTGAAGGCCTTCTGTAACTCACTCAAACAGGAACCCATTCTTTGTTTCTTAACTTCGCTTTACTGCACTTTCGTTTGCATTCAAAAAGTGCGTCTTGTTTCCGATATTTTGCCACAAGCATTCTTGAAAACGCATATTATATCAAGTTCACGTTGGCGCAATACGTTTTCTAGTTTCCAACTTTTGTCCGTCATTCTGCAGATGAATCCTCTTGCAATTCTTTACCTTGTTTCTGAATAGGAGGTCCCTGGAATATGAATGAATATTTGTATTCGCTTCCGCATGTGAACAGTATCAGGAAGTTTCTTTATGGTTTGGTGTTACAATAATTACGATTCATTTAAGTCTCCAAAACGAGGTAGAGCCAAGGCCAACACATTAAGATCCATTAGTCTGTCAATATTCCTTTTATAACCCTGAAAAAATTTATAGACATCTGCGGTTTCATCACTGCAGACGACGGTATGACTGGTCTGAATTTCTGGGTACTGCCATAGGCAGGATCTGGAAGACTACTGTATCACAGGCCAATAATCTTTGTGTGTCGGAAGCGCATAAGTTCAGTTAAAACCGCTACTGTGTTCCGTCGCCCTCTTACTTTACTTCATAATTGTAAATTTCTTATTTCGCTTATTCCAGTTCAATCAATCCTAGGTTTCTCATCCAAAAAATTTTATCGCCTACGCGCCTATTTCATTGCTGACCTATTGTACTAGCGACATTGCGTTTAGTGCACTTTTTATTTATTTTCACCGCAATTTGCTTTTTATTTTCCTGGTCTTCGTCATGTCTTCTTGTGGATTAACCAACTGCTCTATTAACGACAGTAATGCTGACTTTGTTGCCTGTTAGAGGATCTGAGGTCAAAATATACCACGCTATTTGTGTCGGCCTAAATAAAAAAAACACAGTCTTCGTTTAAGAGTTTTCGGAAAATCTGCTGTTCTTCTGTGATGTATGAATCAGTATCTCTGTCTCACACATGATCCTTGCAATCTAGTGCTTCAGGGACTCCAACGAATCCAATCATAACTCACTCGTCAGACTAATAACGGACAAAATATCTATCTTTGAACAAAGTGTAAGATGTGCGGAAGACTATGGTTATAACACTGAAAAACAAATTGTCCGTTTAATTAAGTTAGACACTGCAAGATCCAGAAATGAAGAAACATTCAGGCGCCACTTTGATACAGTGTTAAGTGAATTTATATCAATCGGTCCGCAATGATGGATTCCAACAAGAATACATGTATATCCGTCAACTCTCTCCGGGAAGACATAGATATTCATCTCCAATCATCCACATCCAATCTCCATCTTGAGCCTGAAAAAAACAATCATCAACTCTCAAAACATTACGAGTCCATGTTTGACGTTATATGAACTCATTACGAATAGAACAGTGTTGAATGATTTGAAAAAGTATGCCACAAAATCGATTGTCTTCCAACCCATCCCCCACCCCACAACAGTTAAAATACATGAATTTTGGCTGAATTGCTACAAACCGAAGCCGAACCATTGCCACATCCAGTGCTGACAACCCAACCTCGAAATCCTCGCGCCAGCCGCCCATCAATCCAAAAATCTTATGATGATATAACTGGTCCAAGACAACTCCTCCTGTCGCCACCCCACGGAAACTTGTTACACAATTTAACACGACATGGGCACCTTCAGAGTGACAAAGCAGGCTAGACCGACTCCGCACAACGAATCAGATGTTCACCACACTACTCGTCAAAGGTGCCCTAATTACGCAGATGCTGCTTAGATTTCTGAATTTTTCAAAAAGAGGTATAGCTTCACCATCAGCCAATGCACAATATTCCCAACATCTCACCACAAAAGCAAAGGGAATTTCATAATCAAATTACCGGCTAGATATGAATGGTTATTTGTTAACCCATCCGAAACCAACCCTCGGAAAGCTGCGGGTCTCCAAATGAACGGAGCACCCAACCAATAAAAACATTGGAATAAAACGAGGCAACGTCTCATTCCCCATCTACATCCTAAATCTGACCCCAACTGGAGCCTTAAAATCAAAATATTTCCCAATTTTTCCCCTCCAGTCTATATTCCTAAGCAACCCGCTTCACATTCCTCCACAAAAGCACCAACTGCCTCTCTTCTATCCGGGCCCCAACGCGTTTCTTTTAATTTAACCCCTGCCCCTGATACTATCACTTATCAACCATCCACACCCGCTCCCACGAATACTAGCAACTGCTTTCCCAATTTCGATCTTACAACACGATCCAAATACCCAAATTTTATCAGCTCGCATATCTTAAATCCGGCTTCCTTTACATCCTCGGTTTCTCGGGCCCCTGCCCCTATTTTTGATCCGCTTCGCCACCTAACGTTAAATTAACCCAAAAGAATATAAACACCACACGCTCTTTAGGCTAAGGGATAAAAAGATATGAAAATATACTTCTCTTTCTCGAATATCTTTACGATAAATCCGACTCTGTTTGCTTTGAGGGAAAAACCAAAACAAGCGTCATGGTCTCCATCCAACAGGCTCCTAACTTGCCTTCTTTGCCTGCATCTCATCTACATTCGCCTACCCCTCACGTAACAAATTACCTCTTACATTTTACTATCAAAACGTAAGAGGCTTGCGCTCTAAAACTCGTGCTGTTTTGTCTAAATCTCATGGCTTCTCTTTCGACGTCTATGCTCTTACAGAAATCAATCTGATCCCCGACATAAAGAGCCAGGCACTATTCCCATCTTCTTATAATGTTGTCCGAGATGACGATCACTCTCTCTCTACGGTTAATGATCCTGCCCGCCCTTAAGTTGATTCTCTATGCAGAGCTGTCCTACTTGCTATTCACAATAACCTCAACGCTTCTCTCATGGCTATCTCTTCTTCTGTTAAACTTGATGTTGTTTCAATTAAAATAACACTTCCCAGTAGGCCCCTGTACGTTATATGTTGCTACATTTTCAAAGTTCAACCTGTCGGATCCTACATCCTTGCTATTAAAGTGATTGATCAACTAATTAACCTATGTCATTCCATCGACGATATCCTTATCTTTGGTGACTTTAATCTGCCCTGCTGAAGTGGATTCCATCGGAAGATCACTTATTTTTTACCGCGTCAAACGCTAGTTCATCCCAGGAATGTGTAACCATTGATAGCATAACTGACTGAAGCCTATGCCAAGTAAGTGGCGTCCCTAACTCCATCGGCAGGCAACTAGACCTTATTTTCACCAGGGATCCTATTAACTAAACATTAACGTTTTGTCCCTTTACCCTATTAACTATCGACAACTTTCGCCCCCTCATCTTCTTTCATTTTTCCATAACCCTTCACCACAGTCCACTTCATCCTCTACTATCTCTTCTTAGAAAAAGCTAATTTTCGTAAAATCAATATCTATCTTAGCAAATCTTCTTTTGATTTTACCAACCTGTCCTTATCTAATGCTGTCTCATCTCCATTTTTCACAGTGAAATATTTAATTTCATTTCTCTTTGCGTCCTGTATTCTCGGCATAAAACATCATCTACTTCCCCTCTTTGGTATAACAGAAGGCCTCACTCTTTACGAAACAAAGGAAACAAATTATGGGCAGTTCTTCTTCGCACTAACCTGTCAATTCACCTAGCTCTATAACTGCCCCTATCAGCGCTTTCTTATCAACGATCCTAAGACATTTTATCAATTTGTCAACTACAAAATCAGACGGTTATCTCCCCTCCCCTAATATTGTATATTATTGACCGACTCACATACTATTGCCAACTATTTTGCAAACTTTTTTAAACCATCATTTGCTGACAACTTCAAGTAACTTCCCAGTTTCTTCATTGGCCCCTGTCTCTCTCAATCTTTTGATCGCACCCTTATCGAAGAAAAGTTACAAAATCTCAATGATGAACTTTCACCCGGGCCAGACGGGCTCCCAGTAATATTTCTCATAAAGTGTCCCTCCAATCTTTTGCACCCACTTTCCTCCGTATTTCATCAGTATCTCCCACAAGGGGAATCCGCCCAAGTTTGGAAGAATTCTTTCATAATCCCGGTCCATATAAAGGAATCAAATACTACCGTCCCATTGCTAAAATCTTCGAAAGTTTCTTACATGAAGTTCTAAGCTTTCTGTGCACCCAGTCACCATGGATTTCAGAAAAATAGATCAACTACTACAAATTTAGTTGAATTCGTATCCTTTGCGCTTTCAGCCCTAGAAAATGAGAAAATGGCAACGAAATCGATGTTATTGCCAAATATTCCGCTAAGGCCTTCGATAAAATATCAAATCAATTGATCATATTCAAATTGTCTTCCCTCGGTATTGACCCCATATTGCTAAAATGGATATCTTCTTATCTGGAGAACCGTTTTTATAGCGTTCGCTTTAGCCACTTCTGGTGTCCCACAAGGCAGCCATCTAGGTCCCCTCTTTTTCATTTCAACTATAAACGATCTTGAGAGGATTATTAAACACTGCTCCCTATCCATTTACGCCGACAATACTATGTAAATTCTCCAAAACTGTTTCTTCACCCCAAGACTCTATTCTCTTTCAAGAAGACCTCGATAGGTTTTCCACTTGGTGCCAGAAAAATTGCTTCGAGCTAATGTCTCTAAATGTCAATCTATGACTTTGTCTCATAAGTCCAATCAATCTCCCACTCGACTATATTTTTTGCATGACCAACCTGTACCCCAGGTTAAATCTCTTCGCGACCTTGGAATATTATGCGGTAGAGAGTTAAACATCCGTTCGCATATTGATGAGATTATCCTCAAGGCCAACTCATCGCTCGTTTTTTTTTTAACGATGGTCTGAAGAATTTTACAACCCTTATGTGACAAGATCAGTTTACATTACCCTTATCCGGCACTTTCCCGAATATGCCAGCCAAGTGTGGTCCCCCTATCAGCTAGAATCGAGAACATTCAACGTCGTTTTCTTCGATTTGCACTTCGTGGTCTACCCTGGGATGACCCCTTTATCTTACCTCCTTATCGGGACCGCCTCAAACTTCTCAACCGGAATACCCTCGAACAACGTAGAAACGTAGCTGATATTCTTTTCATTTATTTTTTTTTTTTTGAAAGAACTTAGCACTCAAGAGGGTATTTCTACCCTTAAAATGCCGGAACACATGTTAAGTTTTTCGGAAAATTGGATAGAGAGAGAGAGAGAGAAAGATGTTTGGGCTCAGTGGTTATTTCGCTCCATGGATGGCTTCCAACATTTAATGGGGAGACTAAATTATTAGTGTAAATTGGACTTCATGTTGTATTCAGGCAACCATTCATCTCACAAGATTTTAGTTGCCTGAAAAAAAGTCTATCGGTCACGGCTAGTATTGAACCCTGAACCGTCCGATTGGGAAGCCAACACACTACCACTTGAGCCACGGCCACCCACTTCATTCACTCATCTACTGCTCTGTGGTTCTGTGGATTGCGCTGCCCTTTATTGTGCAATTCTATTTCCTTCAAGACTAACCCTCGTAATTAACGCTGTTTTCATCTCTTCTATATTCCAATCCACCGCACCACTTATGGTCAACTCAAACCTCCCCCTTTTTGATTTTAACCTGAGCACTGAACACTTCTCGTCTAGGACTTGATCTCCTCCACCATTCCCTTCCTTCCTAACCTTTAACTGTTGTTAGTTTTTAAGTCCTAGTGTTTAAGTTAGTTGAAGCTTGCATTAAGGGAAATAAATTGGGGACATTAGCCCCCACCAAATTCCTAAAATCAATAAAGACAAGATCGGAAACTAAGACATACCACCTTGATCAAAAAGTTCCCGACCACACTCACCGTGTGGCGCTCCCATTGTTCCGATTTGAGTTCTGTTTTTTGTTGTTAAGTTGGTAAATCTGTTGTTGACATTCTCTCTAAACCTTAGCGTCATAGCTTGACATTTGCAAAACTTACGTAGCCAAGAGTACGTCTATCTCTGTGTGTGTTGGCGATTTTTTACAATTTTAGAAATGGATTTCAATTTGGAACAACGAACTTTTGTATTAAATTTTGCGTAAAAACGGATTTAACCGTGCGCGAACGTTGGAAATGTTGGAAAAGTGTTTCGGAAACGATTCTCTAAAGAAAACGGTCGCTTACCAGTGGCACGAGCGGTTCAAAAGTGGTCGTGAGTCAATCGAAGATGATGAATGCAGTGGCAGGCCATCGACATTGAAAACCGACGAAAACATTGATGAAGTACTCGTAAAAGAAATGTTGGTCAATAACCGCAAATAAACCATCAGAGAGAGAGCGGAGGACTTGAACATTGCCTACGGATCCGGCCAAGACATTTTGGTTAATGATTTGGGTTTCCGTCGTGTAGCAGCAAAGTTGGTGCCAAAAGACCTCAATTTCATGCAAAAAAGAGACCGTGTTGACGTCGCAAAAGAGATGATTTGCGAAGCTGAATCCGATCCCACATTCATCAAAAGGATCATTACTGGAGACGAGACGTGGGTTTATGAGTACGACATGCAATCCAGACATCAGGCAAGTGAATGGCGTTCACCAAATGAGCCGAGACCAAAAAAACCACGTCGTTTTCAGTCAAAAAAGAAGGCAATGCTCACGGCTTTCATGGATTAAGGACTGAAATGAATAAAATCTGTAAATTTTAATACAGGCTATACTTCCAATGCGTAAAAATTGCAATCCCATTTTGTACCCAAATTAGCCTGTATATTCTCTAGTTTCAGTTTGTTATTGATTTTAGTTCGGTGCGGCTTAAAATATTTATAAAATATGAGTCAAGAAGAACGCCGTAAAAAGATCATCGCCATTTCATCGCGAAAAATTTAAACATAGCACGCAGTACAGTGGATTCTGTTATTAAGCGATATTTGGAGACGTTGACAGTTAAGCGCAAACAGAAAAGTGGAGCACATGATACAAATTTGGACAGTAAAATAGTGGGTACCATCATAAAAAAACCGGACTATGTCATCTAGAGATGTTGCTCGGAAATGTAATACCAACCAAACAATGGTACAAAGATCTAAAAAACGTAACGGTCTAAAAACGCGAAAAAAAACAAAAAAAATACCAAAAGTTACTGAAAAGCAAAAAAAAAGTCATTAAAACACGAGCCCGAAAGCTATACGAGTTGATCGGCAACAAGAAAGCGTGCTTGGTTTTGGATGACGAAACTTATGTCAAATCCGACTTTACTACTCTTCCAGGTACGCAGTTTTACAACTCGTTTGAAGTTGAGATTCTTCCGCAATCAACAACATCGATTGGGATGGAAAAATTCGGGTCGAAATATCTCGTTTGGCAGGCCATTTGCCAATGTGGACACAGAAGCTCATCGTTTGTTGCAACGCGATCAATTAACGGAGAAGTGTACATTAACGAGTGCCTAAAAAAACGGTTGATTCCTTTCTTAAACAAACACGAGGGTTCAACATTATTTTGGCCAGATTTAGCTTCAGCTCACTAAGCTCATGCGACGTTGAGATTTCTTGTTGCTAAAAATGTCGACTTTGTCCCAAAAGACATGAATCCACCCAATGTTCCACAGTGCCGTCCCATTGAAAGGTATTGGGCTTTGGTCAAAGCTAAATTGAGGAAAAGTGAGCAGTGTGCAGAGGATTTTAGTGCTAAATGGAAAAGAGCGTCCAAAAAGATCACGGATGTAACTGTCACCAACCTTATGAAGGACATTTGGAAGAAGTTGAGGAAAGAATGGGAACCCAAATAATTTTTTTTATTTTTTGTAATTGTGAATGAATTTAATAAAAACAGAGTTTTAAAGCAAATAAAAAAGATTTACATGAATTATGAAAATATTTTTTTTTTTACTTTGAAGTTTCCAAGTTTTATTCGTTTCAGTCCTTACAACGGTGTAGTGCATCATGAATTTTTGCCAGAAGGCCAGATAGTAAACAAAGAGTATTACTTGTATTTGAGCGTTATGAGACGTTTGTGTGAAGCAATTCGCCGAAAGAGACCAGAATTGTGGGCAGAAAACTCGTGGATTTTGCGCCATGAGAACGCACCGTCGCACAGTGCCATCAGTAAGCGTAATTTTTTGGCGAAAAACGCAAAAATACCACCCAACAGCCACCGAATTCACCTGATTTGGCTCCCTGTGACTTCGACTTCTTTCTGTTCAATCGAGTTAAAAAACCACTACGGGGTGGAAAAATCGAAGGAAGCACTGATACCGAAAACCGAATATAAAAAAATGTTTCGAGGATTGGATCAAGCGCTGGCATAAGCATGTTGCAGTCGATGGGGACTACTCTGAAGGGGACAATATACATTTAGATGAATAAACTTGTATTTCAAATTTTCTGAATACATTCCGGGAACTTTTTGATCGAGGTAGTATGGTGAATTGGGTTTTGCCTACAATATCTGGAAGGATTTATTGTCGTGCCAAGCTGTAGAGTTGTACATATCTTTTTTTTTCTTAAATTTAAACTTACCTAAAGTCCATATCCTCTACATTGATTGAATTAATATCTACTACGAATATGCTAAATTCTACTGTCACAGGTTCTCCTTTTTTAGAAGGCGGTCGAATTTCTGTGAAATATACAAACAGTTCAATTGTTAGAAAATATTATTAACTGTTACCTATTATATTTAATATGGATTATGTTTGCGCATAGATTAAATAAATTATTTAAGCCTTTAGTTAGGTGATGAACGGAGTGATACATCTTTGGGAAGGCTGTCGCCTTAAAATGAGCTCGTACTTAGGGCATAACCTTGCTAGTCAGGATAGGAATTTAGAAAGAACAGGTCTTTAGTGGCATCTTACAACTAAATCCGTGGTGGGGCTGTGAGTTAAAGAATATTAGAAGAAAAAAAAAGTTTTAGAGAAATGACTGCCATGCAACCAATGTTAACAACGCCTGTCGCTAAAAGATTTAGGCATTCTCCCTGGTCATCAAAAAGATAAAAATTCGCAGTGCTTGAGTATCTATTTTGGAATACTCTACTCTAAATGGCAACAATTGTATGATCTTACGTGCAATTTAGAATGGAGTAAATTCCACAATGAATTTTACTACGGTTGGTAGAATAACAGAAGAACTGTAACGATGATACGAGAGATTAAAAGATTCGATACAGCTACCGCCACGGAAGCCCTGGTCCAATGAAGGGTATCGATTCTTCAATAAAGTAAATCTTATAAAAGGGTTCATCGCGTGCTCTTAGCTCAGTAAAATTTAATAAGGACCAGTCCTAGACATTTACTAGTGGAGCCATTTAAAGTAGCTGGAGAGGATATTGTGTGTATATATATGTACTATCAAGACCTATCACTTCGAGGATATCTGTAGCTCACTAACCTCAGGACCGATATTTACTGAGATAACGACTTAGTTATTTGCCCCCGAGGGTGAACCGGAGCCCCAACAAATGAGTCTCTCCAGTCTAACCTTTGGTCAATTACCTCCAGTTGTCCACTCCTATGTCATAGTTTTGTACGTGCCACTTAAAGCGAAACCTTCTTCTGTTGAATTATTAGCATAAAATCGAAGATTTTCGAAGATCTTAAGCTCGATGTCGCTGTACAGCTTGTAGAGTCCATTGTCATCTTCGAAGTGTCGCTATCTGAACAAATAACGAAACCAAGTTAGACAAAGTAACCAACTACCTCAAAGCTACATATTATAGCTGTCTACGTATTGTTAGATTCGTCGATCTTGTGCCTCCTTTCTTCATGACATCATGCACTTCATGTACATCGTTCAAGGTTAGGTTAGGTGAAAGTGGCTGCTAGAAAGACCAACCCACTAGGACTTATTGGGCCATTGTGATGTCGTGTGGATCTGTGATCCTTCTACTCTTGGAACCAATTTGAACTTATGATGAAGCGTTGGAGACTGTTAACGTCTAAATTTTTTACATCGCTTAGGTCGTTATAGAAAAAAGCTCCTAAATGAACTAGGTAGAGGATTGTGTCGACCGTGACGAGTTATAGTAAACCCAAATGATATATAGTCATAGTTACAGCACTAGGTATCGCCAAGTTGACGTCAACTCGCACTTTCGCATTTTCGCTTCCTAAGCAAATATATCCTTAAACTCAGTTTTGACAACGGTTTAGATAGTTTGCTTAGCGGCCAGAATTCAAAATTCATATTAGCTGGTTAGCAGATCATTGTTAAGGATCACACATCGACATCAGCTATTGCGTCATTTGTAGACATGTCAGTGGGGCCTGGTATCCCTTATAACAAGAACGAAACATTCATTCATCTAATATATGATACTATGCAACTACTTTGCTTTCTCCCTACCCTTTTTGGTAAAGCTTCGCACATGGTAGTCGAACCTCTTATTCAAATATTCGCTCAAGAATATCAGTACCAACCCTCAGGTTTCTTTTGACTGAGCAGTCAAGTTGCTAATTGTGAGATCCTAGCTTTGGATTCTTCTACCGTGAGCATCGAACTTGTCGAGTTGTAGAGGCTGAGTAGGGTCAATGAATTTTGAGAAATTCTCCAGACTGGGCTGGATCAAGGTGTCATACGACCCGTGCCGAAGATCAACTTGGCTAAGCGCAGAGCATCTCCAAAAACAGCTTAGTCGCGACAGAGTATCCAGATATCTGGCGACCTCTGGATTAGCTAGCCTTATCTGTATACAGCGGATCTCTGTACAGATGGACCATCAGTTTTCTGTAACATGTGGGACCATATTATGGATGAAATCTAAAAAAAAAATAAAACCCGAGACCGGTACTTTTTTAATACCGGGCGGTAGAACGACTACCGACAAGGCTCCTGCATTGTCGAGCGGAGGTAAAACTGTGGGAGGACATGATGCACCATCCTCTAAAAGCAAGTGATACGAGCCTAAAAGCAAATCTTCAAGGAGTGTTAAGACTGTGGTAAGCCATGATCTTATCACTTCCTCTATGCCTAGCAGCTGCAAGTGGCAGAGCACGGACTTGTCGCAGCTACAAAAACTCCTCCCCCTAAGGAGGAATCTGGGGCTCAGCCGCATTGGCTAGCTTCATCAAAGGCGTTCTATGTAAGACGCCGAAATGCTTTACGCACCATGAAAACCTTCGGATCCATTCGGGAGGTTGAGAGAAGTGCGGATATAAAGAGCAAGATTGAGTGGGCTAAAAACATCCTAAAAGATAGATTACCCACTGCTTCCACTGTTCCCAAAACACTAAAAGACTCTTTCAAGCGGCAGGGATCCAGGAGGCCCAAAACTTACAACACCAAAACTCCTGGGCCATTCAACAGCACATCCTGAAGGACGCAATACTGATCGCGGTAATCGACAGGAACGACACCGACGGATCAATAACACCTGAACGGTGGCAGTTGGTCTAGGTAAAGCTTCCGAGCAACTTCTTGGCCATCATGCGGGAAAACTCCAGACACCTCCCGTCACACGAGACGCTGGCTGGCACCAAGGCCACGTCAAGCTTATTGCATGTGCCAATTGAAGACCTCTTGATCTATTTACCAAAGCCATAGGTGGTTTAGAAGAGGTTTGGCCAGGTGCAAAACTCGAAATTGTGCCTAAGGAGGATATTCCTAGCAGACCTAGAACCCGCACCTGGATCGCAACCGAATCCTTCTCCCCAGAAAGCATTGTGGAAATCATCAGGCTCTGCAACCAGACTCTCCGACTCCTGACTGGAAAGTGGCGAAACTGGAGGAACTAAGGGGCTCTCATAGATGCGCGTTGATCGTGACTAATAAGGAACCCCTTAACCCTCTAGCGCAGACAAAGCGCATGATTCGGTTTGGCTTCGAACAATACACCTAAGGGTCTATAAAAAGGATGAGCTGGATGTTGATAAGCAATCTACTCCTCCTTTAACGGAGACACCACCAAATACAACCTTAGATCTTAGAGCGTCGATATCCTTTCCAGAAATGGATAGCGACGACTCCAATCTATCCGAGGGGACAAATAAGCCGTCGGTTTGCTCTTCTGACATCCTGTCGGAAATGGAAACCGATGACCAGAGGAAGAAATGAGCCCTTGAACACATCTTCAGAACAACGTGGTGGAGGCCACTGTGGGAAACTGTAGCAATGATACGATTTCTCCAGATTAATCTCCAAAAACGCAGAAGACATTATCCTAATCCAGGAACCATGGATTGTAGAAGGCGTGATTCGTGGACTTAGGACACCCGCATACGTCCCCCTCTATACAAGAAACAAAGGTAAGATCAGAACTTGTATATTAGTGAAACGTAGCCTTAATGTACTTATACTCCCTAATCTCAGCGACCCCGACTTAACCGTTGCGAGACTAGAGACTGCCAAAGGCTCCTATTGACTGGCATCGGCATACCTTGGCCACGATCATGTAGGCCCTCTCCCTGGTGATAAGCTATAAAGGGTGGTACTGAAAGCTGGAAGGCAAAAAACTGGCCTCATCATCGGATGGGATGCTAACGCACATCACACGGTATGGGGCAGTACCGACATCAACGATAGAGGTGAGTCACTTTCTGATTGCAACATTGGCAATGAGGCCACTTTTATAACAAGAAACCGACAGGAAGTGCTAGATATCACTCTTGTCTCCGACAGCATCACTCAAATGTTAACGAATCGGATGGTATCGTTCTGAACACTCATTTTCAAATCACAGATACATCCAATTCAGCCTGAGTGATGCTCCTTCCAGCTAACCAGCATTACGGTATTATCGGAAAACTGATTAGCCAAAATACAGAGGAATACTGTTCGAAACAATATCCTCTGAACTCTCAAGTTCCCGCGTGACACCAATCAGCTTGACATGAAAGTTAGGGAATTCACAATGCTCTCTTATTCAGCTTAGAGGCAAGAAAAAGCCGCACTGGTGGACATCGGCACTGGAATTGCTTAGAAACATTTGCAGAAAACTTTTTAACCTAGCAAAAAGCACAAGATAAGTGACTGACTGGGACTCATACAAAGAATCCCTCATATACAAAAAAGAACTGAGGAAGGCAAAGCGACAATCCTGGAGGCCTTTCTATGACAAAATCACGGAAAATTCAGAGGCATCGCAGCTAAGAAACATCCTCTCTACATATCCTATAATGCCTACCTGTGTGACAAAAACCGATGGCTCTTGGACAACCTCAAGTGACTTTTTTTTTCTTTGTATAACCAGCGCGCTCAAGAGGTTTTTGTACCCTTAAATTGTACCCTGGCGAAGGAAATTTAAGGGGGAAGAAAAGACAGGTACCGATGTACATTGTTTTTAAATGTTTGCAAGTTATAACGACCAGGAAACACAGAGATCGGCAGGGCATTCCATAAGTGAGTTGTACGGCTTAGGAAAGAATCACGATATTTTAGAGTACGTCCGAAAATGTGCTTGAGAGTATACTGATGAGTATACATAGCTAGACGGGTGTTACGGTTGAAAGTTTGAATGGGCGGAATGCTACTGGCGATTTCAATGGAGCACTGGTGGTGGAAATAGCGATAAAACAAAGGGAGACGGGAGACATTACGTCGGTGTTCGAGGGTGTCCATTGTTTGAGTGATGTTAGTATCATCTATGAGTGTTATCACAGGGTTTTGGATCCTATCTAGCAGGTGCAGAGATGTTTTGTGAGCACCCGACCAGATGTGGGCATTGTACTCCAATTTCGGGCGGATAATGCCTTATATATTGTGGCCAGATCAGGGGGGGTAAAGTATTTTTTACATCGTTTAAGGAAACCTAGACATTTCGCAGCATTTTTGACGACACCGAATATGTGGTCATTGCAACGTAAGTTGTGACTGACACACATACCGAGAATGGAAAGTTTATCGGTTTCGACGATGCAAGTGCCAACCATGGATAATGGCTGGGTGTTTCAATTTCGCTTTAACGACAGCAGACTCTGTTGATGGTTCCCCAATTAGTTATGCAGCTAATATCGGAATTTAATGTACTTAACATACGCTGTCGTACCCGTTATATAGCCGAAGAACAGGGACGTGAGTCCGGGAACGAATATGAGAAACAGAAGCACTACTGTCGTCAGCAAAGGAGTATATTGGATTAGACGTAGCAGACAAGAGATCGTTGATGAAAATTAAAAAGAGTGTCGGGGACAGAACGGAGCCCTGGGGAACACCAGCATTTATATTGTGAATATCAGACCTGAAACCGTCCAATACAACTTGAAATGAACGTTCCGAAAGATAGTTCCTAATCCATTAAAGAAGAGATTCATCGATTCCAAATGCACGCCCTTTCGACAAAAGAGCCTGATGCCAAAAACCTGTCAAATGCCTTAGAAATATCAAGTTCAACTATCTTGCTTTCTCAGACTGATGTATGCTTTGGTTCCACTTTTCGGTGAGACATGCCATCAAATCACCAGTGGACCTGTTGCTACGAAAACCATATTGCCGGTCATTGAGAAGTTTTCGTGTTTCGAGATATTTCATGAGCTGACGGTTTATCAGCGTTTCCATGAGCTTGGAGAGAAGTTACGTGAGTGCAATGGGTCTGTAGGAGAAGAGAGAAGAAGATTCGCCTTTTTTAGGGACGGGCTTGACAAATGCTGTTTTCCATCTTCTCGGAAAGAGTCCTAAGGAGTAGGATTGGTGAAAAAGCTTACGCAGTGGTTTTGCCAGCGAGGAAGAACACCTCTTCAGAAGGAGGGGAGATATACCATCTGGACCAGCGGATTTGTGAATGTTAAGATCTTTAAGAACTCTTGCTACTACACGAGTGCGAAAGTGGATTCGTCCCATTGTAGATTCGACGCCCTTAAGTGTAGGCGGGGACAAAGCACAATCTGGGAGTGTTGAGCTAGCCGCAAAGTGTGCAGCGAGCCTATTGGCCTTGTCGAAAGAGCTGACAACTGGAATGTCATTGTAAATGAGCGTTGGGATGGAAGATGAGGCAGAATTTCTAAAATTTTACGAATGACCAAAAATGTTTACTGCCTTTGGGACATTGGAGTATTTTTTTCCTCAGTTTTTGGTCGTATTGGAATTTCACACGCTTGAAAAAGACCTTGTAGTCATTTCTGGCTTGTTTAATCTTTTTTCGGTTTTCTTCTGTCGAGTTGATCCTGTAGGAACGAAAAAAAATTTCTCTAACCTTTTCTTTTGGTTTGATACTCTTCATCCGATGAGGGATAAAGCATTTCATTCCAAAGAGAATAGTTTCTGTGATCATGTCAGCAGCGGCATCCACGTCGTTATTGAGGAAACAAAATGACCAGTTAAAATTCCTAAAGAAGCTGTTAAGACCCCTCTAGTTGGCTTTTTCGTATTGCAATACGGTTCTTTCAGGAATCTTTTCTCTAACTGTGTGGTGGGTGTACGAGAATTTAGCTAATATGACACTATGGTCTGACGAGTCTAGAGGGGAGAGCACATCAACGCAGTACTTGTCAGGGTGAGAAGTTAAAAACAAGTCCAGGGTGTTGGCGGTATGACTATCAACGTCTGGTATTCGCGTGGGCTCATTTACAAGCTGGGTTAAGTTATTTTCAGCAGCGAAGATCTCAACACACCGTCCTTCGGGTGTTATCTGTCCAGAATGTCGAAGCCAACCAGAATTGTGTATATTGAAATCGCCCGTAATAACAATTTCAGTATGAGCATACAGGGATAGGATTCGTTTTATGGAGTCAGTCAGGGCATCAAACTCGTGAAAGGTCGAGTTGCTGTCCAATTTGGGGCTTCTGTAAATAAGCAGTAGTGGATAATTTGCTTACGGAGATGGAATTTTAACCACATGAAATTGGATTCCGGATTGGAACAGGGACTACATTGTGGTGAAATTTGGTAAGCTACAGCACTACACACATAAATGGCGAGACCGCGATGGGGGAAAGAATAGTGGCACTAGTTCGTAACCAGGTAGCTTCAGATCAGAGTGATCTGAGAGGTGTGGGCGGGGATCTACCTGTGTTCCACTAAGTGTCAAAACAGCTGGTCGATCCTTACAGACGTGGACGTACGCAGAAAAGTGATTACTTTTTAGCCCGCGTATATTGGCTACGTCCACCCTGAATTCCCTAATCATAATTCGCGGTCAGTAGCAACGCAAACAGGCCTACTGCAACCGGGACGAAAATTCATGGTCTGATTAAAAGAGGAAAACTGGTCTGGGCGCTGCATAGCTTTAAACCACACAAGTCTGCTGGTCTGGACGGTATAATACCTGCCGGGCTACAAAGCTCCTCAGATATTATCCTGTCTATGCTAGAAATTATTATGAGGAGCTGTGTAGAACTGATCCACATTCCACTGTCAAGGATAGAAGTCAATGTAGTTTTCATTCCCAAAGCCGGAAAATGTTCTCATGTTGTCCCAAAGGACCTCAGACGTATAAGTCTATCATCTTTCCTTCTGAAAACTGTAGACTGATTGCTATCCATATACGAGCTAAAATTGATCCAAGGCTTTTGTCAACGGCACAACATGTCTACTGTAAAGGAAAGTTGGCGGAAACTGCTCTGCATTCAATGACTAGCCACATCGAATGATCCCTACAATATATTGGGTATACGAGTATAAATAAATTCGTGGTGTTTTTTTTTCAAAATTTACGTTTATTTAAGAAAAATATGTACAATAGTATTATACAAAGTATTGCCCATCTGAAGCTATGACATTTTTCCATCTTTCTGGCAATTTGTGGATCCCATCCCAAAAGAACTGCGCCGGCTTGGCAGCCAAGAATGAATCAAGCCAATTTTTGATATTCTGCTCTGATGTCAACCGTATTTCAGTGAGGGCGTTCTGCATCGACCGGAACAAATGGTAGTCAGAAGGGGCAAGGTCTGGGCTATAAGGCGGGTGGGGTAAGACTTCCCATCCACTGTTTTCCAAATAGTTCTTAACCGGAATAGCAACGTGGGGCCGAGCATTGTCATGATGGAAAATTATTGCCTCATGTCTGGTCGCATATTCCGGGCGTTTTTCGGCCACTGCTCTCTTCAAACGGATTAATTGTGTTCGGTAGCGTTGTCCATTGATGGTTTTACCCGGTTTTAGCAGCTCATAATACAGCACACCCATCTGATCCCACCAAATACAGAGCATTACCTTTGCGCAATGGATATTCGGCTTTGCTGTTGATTTGCCGTTGATTTGGCTGGTTGGCCGGGTTTCACATATGATTTTTTGCGCTTGGGGTTGTCGTAATGGATCCATTTTTCATCACCAGTAACAATCCGATGCAAAAATGACTTCCTTTTGTGGCGTTCCAGCAGCATTTCGGACATGCGAAAACGCCTTTCGACGTCTCTCGGCTTGAGTTCATGTAGAACCCAATTTCCTTGCTTTTGAATATATCCAGCTGCTTTTAAACGTCTTGAAATGGCTGCTTGAGTGACACCCAAAGATTCTGTGAACTCTTCTTGTGTTTGGCAACAATCTTCATAGAGTAATGTTTTCAGTTCTTCATCCTCAAACTTTTTTGGCTGCCCAGGACGTTCATCGTCTTCCAAGCCAAAATCACCACTTTTAAATCGTGCAAACGACTTTTGGCACGTTCGCTCAGCTAACGCATGTTCACCATAAACTTCTACCAAAATACGATGACTTTCGGCAGCAGTTTTCTTCGTGAAGAAGACCTCCCCGCAAAAACACTTTTTCAGGCACAGAGTTCGACATATTTGAGTGAAAAAAAATTATTGTTGTTTACGCTTCAAATGAATGACATATACTGAAATGACGTACAATGACAGTAGCTTTCCAACTCATGTTCCAATGGAATAATAACAATGGAATAATACAAGTTACGCCATCTCTTAGCAAACCGCGCGAATTAAGTTATAGACCCAATAGAGAGTACAAAATGGTAGTTTTCCTGGACATACAGGGCGCCTTTAACAATGTCAACGCATCCGCAATAACGACTGCGCTGTCAACTCAGCAGGTAGACGACTCACTTTGGCAGTTGAACATTCTTATGTTAAATAGCAGCATAATCAACTTCAAATTGGGTGAGGATTCTGTTAAAAAATGTATCAGCAGAGATACGCCGCAAGGCCAGATGCCGATAAAAGAACAGACCTTAGGTGGACTTTTGGACCAACATGTCTAGCCGTGGCTCAAGTGGTAGTGTATTAGCTTCCCAATCGGATGGTGCGGGCTTCAGTACCACCCACGATCGAAAGACTTTTTTTCAGGCAACTAAAATCTTGTGAGATGAATGGTTGCCAGAATATAACATGAAGTCCAATTTACACTAATAATTTAGTCTCCCCATTAAATGTTGGATGCCACCCATGGAGCAAAATAACCACTGAGCCCAAACATCTTTCTCTCTCTCTCTCTATCCAATTTTCCGAAAAACTTAACACGTGTTCCGGCATTTTAAGAGTAGTAATACCCTCTTGAGTGTTAAGTTCCTTTAAAAAAGAAAAAAAAATCTGGCCAGAGCTAGGCCCGAATCGCTCTAAAAGTCTGATCCTTCTAAATAGGATCTCAGTGCCATCATAGGTGTCATCACTGGACACTGCAGGCACGGCAGGCATGCAAGAAGGCTTGGCGCTTTTACAAACGATTTCCGTAGAAGCTGCATGGAAAAGGAGACAATCCTCCACCTTCTCTGTACATGTCCAGTTCTCTCCCAGAGAAGAAAACTTCACTTAGGAGCTTTTTTCCACAATCTAAAGAATGTAGACGTCAACAGTCTCCTACGCTTCATCGTAAGCTCAAACTGGTTCCATTAGTAAGAGGATCATAGATCCACGTGGCATCAAAATGGGCAAATAGACCTAAGTGGGTTGGTGTTTCCAACAGCCACTTTTACCAACCTTCCTAGCTTTGGATTGCTATGATCCGAAGTAAACCCCTTTGGCCGCTAGAAACAATTAAAGTAAATAACATAAGTACAAACAACTGTCCAATCTGAATTTCCAATGATAAATTTCCGATATCAAAGCCCAGAAACACTTTTATTGCTAATTGTTGGATAGAAAACCCGTTACGAGTTTACTTATTAATAGGCAAGCATGGTTGGGGAAATCCCTCAACCAGACACTACTACATCGATTAATCCAAATCCAAAAAAAAAAAAAAAAAGAAAAACCCACCTCACAATGAGCAATTCGAGAAGTGGTTTCCTTTATTACCGGAGGCAAAAATGAGCTTGTTTTGCCACAATCAATGCTAAGCAAAGACGTCCTTGAACTTCTTCGACACGTAAACATAACTCCATTCACAGCGGATTACTAGAGTTTGCGCAGGATATGAAAATAACGATTTTCGAGAGCAATGGTGTATTGTAAAGAGCAGTCAAGAAAACAAGAAGAAGTTGAAACAACTGACAGATACTGATATTCCCAATATTTTACAAGTAAGGATTTTTTTTTTCTTTTAATGGAAGGGATACAGCTGCTGATACCAAATTTACTCGTAAGGATGGTAATTAATTGGTAAAAAATTATTTTCGAATTTTATATACAGAAGGTGGGTGGTAATTGTGGCGGTAACTGCGGTTGTCAGGAGTAACTTGATTCACAGAAGTTAAGCCACAATAAATAACTTCGTAAGGTTGACATTGTATAGATTTGCATAACAATTTGCAGCTATCATATATATTTATGTCATATATGTATAATATATACGAGTGTGTACATGTTTGCAGGTAGGTAATTCTAACAGAAAACAATGACAAATGATTTATCGTGGGGTGGATGTGTCTCCTGGGGGTAATGAAAGCAAAGCGTATTAGAACATTAGGGCAAAGTTTTCATAAAGGCAGCAGACTACTGCTGTTCTGGCCGTACTGGACTCAATCCAGTATGAGCGTATTTCGTCCAACTGGTGATGTCAATAGTTCTTAAGTGCACCTTGACTGTTGCTTTTAAATAAGCTTCAAATGGTGTATCTGGACTTGAAGCAATAAATCGCTTTGGTCGGCAATCTTACGTACCTATATCCTATTCCATTCAACAGATTGATTGAGATCCCTCATCACTTGTTTGCGACAACTGCCTTTGTTTGCTCATTAGAGCTGCTGAGGCATCTCTGTCCTTACTTAAGATGTACTCGTAGTTTCACACATAAGTTCACTATTCAACAGCGGCCAGATATGCTGCTAGATGAGTCAACAGCAGCTACCATATCCCCGGTAAGGGTTACTGAAATAACTGGCGTCTTTCGGTAAAGGTATCAGTGAAAGTGTTTGACCCCCCATATTGGGGTCAATCTTATGTATAGGTTGACTACTCGACTGCGTAACAGTCCAACTATTGCGAAGTAACCCAAACATGACAACCACATACAGATATGCGCACTTTCCGGACCTTGAATATGCCACGAACAGCTGAAGAACCTGGACTACTATAAAGTAGATATGACCCAAAAGGATAATGGAAGACTGTGATATATGGGTGCGGACTTGTCCAAAGTGGTACATATACTTCAGAAAGACGTCTTGAGAATTGTTTCATCATAATTAGCTTGATGTACACATGATTCAAAGGACAAAAGATGCTACCACAGAGGTTCTATGAGCCCTTCGGCGAAACATATGAGTGGTATCCCATATATAAGCGGACAGAATTCCTTATCCTAGCCCTCTACGTAGGTACCAGATGGTAATAACCACCGCAATTCCCCAATATGGTTATGTAGCTAAGGCCAGAATACAAGAATATGGCGTTCCCTACATCCTCAATAGTTAAACTCTTATGTTTTTGTCTCCTTTAACTCAGGTAAGGTACGAGAGAAATTTGAGGAAGTTCAACGTCGAAAGGCTACAAAAAACCGGCAGGGGCTTTTTCAATTGAGTTTCCCTTAACGTCGCGAGGAGTCCGATGCCGCCGCCTGCATCGAACGTAGTAGTATCAGTGCCAAAGGGTAATCATAGAGGTCGCCTCTAATGTACTGGGTTTCAAACCGCCCCAAACAAAAAAAACTCCTGGTTCGAAGACGAATGCAGGCAAGCAAATCTGTAAAAAACAATGGATGTACAGAACTCACGAGCTCTACAAGCAAAAAAGTAGGGAAGAACATAGACTCCACAGAGCATAAAAGAGAGAGCACGTGAACCGCTCGATTGAGGCCTTAGAGAGGTGTTACCAGAAGAATGAAATTCGGGAGTTTTACCAAAAAATTAAACGAACATAACAAAGTTATAAGGCTCGAATAGAAATCTGAAAAGATGGAGGAGAAAACCTGTTAGTAGAACCACAGTCAGTGCTGAGCACAGGTAGAATGAATCATTCAGCCTGGACGAAGGCAGACAACATTTCCTTCCACTCGGCCAAGATGAAGTCAGGACAATAATTTCCAAGTTTCAGTGTAACAAAGTCGCTAGAACCGATGGCTTATCTGCCGAGCTGTACAAAGCGCCAGGTGATGATTGGAAACAGAGCATATATCAAAACATCCCTAAAATCTGCGCCCACGAAAGTATGTCCGACGGGCGATCCCCTGAACAACGCCAACTACAAAGGAAGAAGTCTTCTCGCGCAATGTAAGTAGAGAAGGAGTCTAAGGTTTTCTGTCCTTTTTTCTTGGCGGAAAAAAGCACTCGACAAAGAACTAGTTCATTGTACTCCTTGTATTTTTTTGTTTTTTTTTTTCAATCTTTATTTCATGACAAAATATAAATAATTTTTTACAAATATAAATAATCCAGGATACGATGAATTTGTCTAAGAAATAGCTTTTGCACAATCTGTTGCCATGTGGCAAGTGGCGTAAGTACAAGAAAATTTTTTTAAATATAATAACAAAATAAAACAATATTGATGGGGTAACGTAGTGGGATATTTCAAATTTAAACGCAATGTAGATAAAAAAAAATAATAAGAAGTAAATTATAGTCAATTTATAACATTAGAATGAGAATTGAATCTATTTCATAATGGTTGAAAGTTAAAAGACATTTTTTAAAAATACCGTTTTTGTGCTCTCACACCTAAGGTTTTCTGGCAAAGAATTAAATAATCTGGGAGCTGTAACATAGTAGAATCGACAAAAGTGTGCTTTATAAATAGGTGGAATAGTTACGAAGTTTCTCATGTTAACACGTAAATTATAATTTTCCTGAAACCTAACATCATAGAAACCTGAATTTTCGAAAAATATCTTTAGTACTTTATAACAATATAAATGTCTTAATGGAAGAATTTCTAGATTTTTGAATAGTCCAAAACTAGGCGTTCTTCGATTTCGATTTCTTAAGACATGCTTTTATTTAATTAATAAAGGTTCTATTTTATTAAAATACGCACCACACCAGCAAGAAATACCATACTGCAACTTAGATTTGAATAAGCCATTATAAACCATTTCTAGAACTTGAATATTACAATAGAGGCTTAGATGATACGAGTACATTTGCCTGATTACCCTATTAAAATACTGTTTTAGGTATAGCGCGTGATCATTCCAATTGAGCTTGTTATCCAGAATGATACCTAAATACTGTAAACTATCGACACTTTCAATACGAAAACAATCTTCACTACAGTTCACCTTTGCATTGAAGGTAACATGACCTCGAGCAGTTGAATCAACTAAGCAAAAACGTAAGCAACTCGGAGAGTGATAAAGGAGGGGGCAGATCTTCAATTATTAAACCTTTGAGATTAAATATCATAAACTTTGTTTTACTGCTGATTACCAGTTTATGCTTATAAAACCATCGTCGTAGTAAATCCAAGTCGTTATTAACATCCAGATACAAATTTACGTAGTTATCGCTTGAATATGAAAGTGCAGTATGATCAGCAAATGCTGTGATATTGCCTTTAAAGCGTTGGATGAATAGCATGTTAACATACATAAGGAACAATAAAGGACCCAAAACTGAGCCTTGCGGGACTCCAATATTCATGTATCTTATAGAACTAAAAGCTTTATTAATTTTTACTAATTGATGCCGGTTTTCAAGGTAAGAAGTAAACCAATCATAAATAAAACCTCTAAATCCAGCATTAAAAAGTTTATTTAAAAGAATGGTATGGTTTACTGTATCAAAAGCCTTGGTTATGTCAATGAATAGACAAAATGGAATTTGAGAAGTATTCAAGCTGTTACTCGTATATATTTCCCCAATCAGTTTTAATAACGCACTTTCGGTAGACCTACCTCTTCTGAAGACAAATTGGAATTCGCTAAAGAACTGAGACTTGTCTAAGAAAGAAATCATTCTTGTTTTCATTTCTCTTTCAAAAACTTTAGAGAAAACCGATAACAGCGAAATGGGGCGATAATTGTTTAATGACATAGTACTGCCTTTTTTGTGAAGGGGTATTACGAGTGCAGTTTTTAGGGCATCGGGGAAGACACCATTATGCACACAAGAATTAAAGATATAGTACAGAACATCCGAGATCTGAAAAGAAATTTTTTTTTTAACAAAAAGCTTGATATACTCGTATTATCCAATCCTGTTGAATTTGATGTTTTAAGTGAAAATATTTTTTATGAATTTCAAGTGAAGTAAATTCGTTAAAGTAGAAGCTTTCGGGTTGAAAAGTGGCTTCCAATATGCTATCACTATTATACAAAGTTGGGTTATCAGTATTTGATACATTAAGAAATGAGCTTACTTTGGAGAAGAAGTCGTTAAATAAGTTAGCTACTTCCAAAGGGTCAGAAATCGTAGAGTTGTTACTGCAAGGTGTGTTTTTGTTTAAAATATCGTTAAGAATTTGCCATTCTTTTTTGGAGTTACCTATACTTTCAGCTAGCTTGCTATAGTAAGTATTTCTACAGTATGGTATTTCTATTTTTAGCTCATGATAAATTTTATCATAAAAGGTTTTCAATCTAGCATTGTAGGAAAGGACATCCATTATTTCAGAGGTTTTAATTTGTTATCAGTTCTAATTTTCTTTTGGCAACAGATCGAAACATAATATTGTAACTTACTTAGAAATATATCAAATGCTAACGACGGATTAGAATTTGTATAGACTTTATCCCAGAATTCATAATTAAGTTGGTTTTTTTAAAGCAGTGAAATCTATTTTAGTTTTTTCCCTTACTGTAGATTTATTTAAACGAGCAACTTTACTACCAAATTGAATGGAAGTTAAACAATGATCTATAATTCTTAGATCGTAGACCATGGTTTTATAGTACACTTGACTATTTCGATGTTGTCTTATAAAGATATGGTCTAAACAAGAATTAAGACGAGTAGGTTGTTTAAGAGTCGAAATAAAACCAAACGAAGATAGGGTAGACAAAAAGCAATCTGAATCAGAAGAATCACAGAGGATATTAATGTTAAAACACTGTAAATTCTTCCAAGAAGCATTTAACTGAAAACTTATGAAGTCTGTAGACGCAAATGAAACAATATTTTACACCAGAAATTTCGCAATTTACACTGATAACATCAGAACTTTCCAACTTCTATTTATTAATTACACAATCTTTTATACTATTCCTATAATATACCGCAACTCCACCGGCTGCATACGACTTAGGTATATCAGGTATATATAGGTAGCATCAAAGGTAAAATTAGGAATTACATTATAATCTGATTTCTCTTCATCAAATATCCAAATTTCAGAAAGAAAGATAATATCTGGCAGATGTTCCAGAGGTGTAAGGTAAGACAAAAATGTATTAAAATTAGTTCTCATACTACGAATATTTTGATGAACAATAGAAACATCAGATGAGAGATCATTGGCTAAATGCTGAACACAAAAACATCTCGAATTAGAACTCGAGTCATCAGGAATTGAAGAAGAAAACCTACTATTGATACTATTGGGTCTACAAGTAAGTTCCCAGCGTTTTTTTTTTCCAAAATTTGAAGTTTTATTATAAAAACATAGTTACAATGCTTTATTCAAAGTATCGTCCATCGGAAGCTACAACTTTCCCCCATCTTTCTGGCAATTTATGAATTCCGGACCAAAAAAATTTCTCGTCTTTCGAGCCCAAGAACGTATCGAGCCAATTTTTGATTTCCTCTACTGAGCTGAAGCGTATTCCCGTAAGAGCGTTCTGCATCGAACGAAACAAGTGGTAGTCAGATGGTGCCAAGTCTGGACTGTAAGGCGGGTGAGGCAGAATTTCCCATCCACTATTTTCCAAACAGTTTTTCATCGAAACCGCAACATGTGGCCGAGCGTTGTCGTGATGAAAAATGACGGACTCATGCCTGGTCTCATATTCTGGCCGTTTTTCTTTTAATGCCCACTTCAAACGTATTAGTTGGGTTCGATATAATGGTCCTTTGATGGTTTCACTACTCAGAAGCAGTTTGTAGTATACAACACCCTTTTGATCCCACCATATGCAGAGCATGACCTCATTCACGTGAATATTTCGTTTCGGCGTCGATTGGGCGGGCTCGCCGGGATTTGTATACGATTTTCTGCGTTTAGGATTATCATAATAAATCCATTTCTCATCACCAGTGACAATACGATGCAAAAATTATTTATTTTTATACCGCTGCAGTAACATTTCGGACATGCAAAATCGCCGTTCGACGTCTCTTGGCTTCAATTCGTACGGCACCCAGTTTCCAATCTTTTGAATGAATCCCAGTGCTTTTAGGCGCAGGGAAACGGCTTGTTGTGTGATGCCCAATGATGCAGTAAGTTCTTCTTGAATCTGACACGGATCCTCATCCAGTAAAGAGTCCAATTCCTCGTCTTCAAAACTTTTTGGCTTTCCGGGGCGATCTTTGTCTTCAACTCCAAAATCACCACTTTTGAACCGTTTGAACCACTCGCGGCACGTCGATTCACCAATACATTCCGCCCCATAAGTTTCCGAAAGCAAACGATAGGCCTCAGCCGCACTTTTCTTCATATTAAAGAATAAAAGCAGAGCTTCCCGCAAATGACGTTTATTTGGCTGGAAACTTGCCATGATTTTGCTCGATAAAATGTACGACACCGATAGAACTGTTCAAATATAACGCTGCAAAGTTGTTGACAGATACAAAACCTACAAATAAAACACATTGGGTCTGACATTTCTGCCCGGGATCCACTGGTGGCGCCATCTCTGACAAACGCTGGAAACTTACTTGTAGACCCAATATTATTAATATTAGAAGGAGAATTAGTTAGATTATTACTAATATTAAATATAGTCAATGTCGTCAAATGAATTAATTTTAATAGCTTTATCTCCTTCGTTTACCCTGATAAATATACAGCAATCCCTGACCTAAATAAATTTACATAATTGTTTGTCTTTCGCTTTAGTGATAAAGTGTTAACAATATCAGCACCCATCGCGTCAGTGCCGAGTACCTACAGCCTGATGAGAGTGTAGGCCGGCCACTCATAAAGGCAGTGCTCCCCTGTGCCGTTATCATAGCAATTATCGCAGGATATTGTCTAACTTTTTTTTCCGAACCCTCTTTCCGTGGTTTGACGCGTGTTGGTTACTCTGCAAAATAAATTTTTCGATAAACCATGTCTGAGACATTGCAATTACGTGGCACCCTTTTGGGCCACAATGGCTGGGTTACCCAAATCGTCATGAATCCAAAGGATCCAGACACTATCATCTCTGCTTCTTGCGATAAAACCCTCATTGTCTGGGAATTGACCCGCGATGAGGACAACAACTACGGTCTCCCACAGAAACGCTTGTATGGACACTCGCACTTTATCAGTGACGTTGTCCTCTCATCCGATGGCAACTATGCACTGTCTGGCAAGACAACCCGTCGTTTTGAAGACCACACCAAGGATGTCCTTTCAGTCGCATTCTCTGCTGAAAATAGTCAAATCGTTTCCGGCTCCCGGGAGAAGGCCATCAAGTTGTGGAACACCTTGGCCGAGTGCAAGTACACCATCCAAGAAGATGGACATAGTGACTGGGTGTCATGCGTTCGTTTCTTACCAAACCACTCGAATCCAGTTATCGTCTCGTGTGGTTGGGATCGTACCGTCAAGGTACGTCAATCACCATGGACACAGTGGCTATTTGAATACTGTTACCGTTTCGCCCGATGGTTCCCAATGTACCTCCGGAGGCAAGGACGCCAAGGCTCTCTTGTGGGATCTTAATGACGGCAAGAACTTGTACACTTTGGAATACAATGACATCATCAATGCTTTGTACTTCTCACCAAACCGCTACTGGCTGTGCGTCGCTTATGGTCCATCCATCAAGATCTGGGACTTGGCATGCAAAAAGACCATCGAGGAACTTCGTCCAGAGGTTGTTTCGCAAACATCAAAGGCCGACCAGCCACAGTGCTTGTCACTCGCCTGGTCCACCGATCGACAGACTTTGTTCGCTGGCTACTCTAACAACACCATCCGTGTATGGCAGGTGTCAGTCTCTGCTCACTAAGCAATCGATAGCAAGGGGCAGCAGTTCAAGATTCCTTCTTTCATTTGTATTACGTCATTTTTTTATCATATAAGCAACTAAAAAAGAACTTATGCAGAGAGTAATTAAAAGCTAAGCAAAAGCGTAGTGCCCCGCCACAAACAGCTTGCAGTCCAGCAGGAAAACCTCTTTCCTCTTAAAGATATCGGGAAGCATTCGTTTGGTCTGCTGACAACTTGGAGAAACATGTCATCTGCAGTTATGCTTATATAAGACATTACTGTCAATGGATGCCCTACACGAGGACGCAGGCAGGCGCAACGTAAGCCCTGAAAAACTCTCGTCTGAGCAAGTTCTTCCGCGATTTAATTTTCCGTGATTCAAATGTGACCTGGGACCCAGATAAGACTTTAGTAGACTCAGCCTTCCCACTGCAATCAGTAAAGTCTTGCATCCACGAATTTGTTTGAAAGTTTACGACTTTCGGTTTGTTTAAGCGCAGTTTGACTGTCGGTACAGCCCGCTCCACCGATTGTTCAAAATATATTGTAATTCGTTGCAATCAGGATTGCGTATGTCTCCGCGAGTAAGACACACGCAAGTTTTATTAATGAGGAGGGAAATACACCGTTGCCAACCTCCAGGAAGGCAGTAGCGCTGCATTCTAAATCTGTTTTGGAGCCATCCGTGAAAACCCGGCTTCTTTTTTTATCCTGGCTTAGATTCTGACCGAAATCATTCCTTGAGTTCGGCGCACTATTAAAACTCCAGTGCGTGTGGTACCAAAGACCACAGTCTCTTTACAGATGAATGATGGCTTTGAGAGTACAGCCCATTATATGAATATTAAGGGAAGGCAGATTTATCAATGGTGCCAGTCGTGGCAAGGAAAGCCCCCAAGCGGACAGTTCTTTGGAGTCGTATAAAAGTAGCAAAGACGTATTTTCGAGGAAGCTTATTCCAGTGGACACCCGACGGGTATGATATAATTGATCCTATTATAGCTGTGTAGACCCAAAGGCTAACGCTATCTTCTTTTCGGAGCAAACGGTGACTGAGAGCCAATATTGTTTGCAAGCAGGTCTGATGGTAGTATGAAATCCAGGTGTTAGGTGTCACATTCGCTAGATTTGCTACTGCCCCGAAAAGTTGGCCTTCGCCCAATTATCAAGGCTTCGCCCATTAATGACGTAGTCTAATAATGATAGGGCGTAGAGCTAAACTTGTCTTATCGTAAACGTGTTCTGATTGAT
Organism: Volucella zonaria; assembly: GCA_963966105.1. Lineage (NCBI taxonomy): Eukaryota > Metazoa > Arthropoda > Insecta > Diptera > Syrphidae > Volucella > Volucella zonaria. Next base: position 17,550,865 of record OZ014533.1, read on the forward strand.
GCCACGGAAGGCTGCTACGATTTGACCAGCAACATTACATGCTGCCGGTTATTAAAGTTCTGTTGATATGTTGATAGGCAGGACTATTGGTAGTTCATACCGGGACTTTTAAAAACAAGGTACCGTGGGAGTCAGCGCCATCCGGACTTCGGTCCTAGTGGTACCGTCACGGCGGCTGTGGTTGAAACTTAAATCGCAAGAAGGCTCTTCCAGTTGGTTTTGACTCAATATAGAGTTGCATTAAGTACTGGGAGCTGTGGTCCTAACATCGGCAAAAGATTTTAGGTCGGTCTCGACTCATAACCAGAGTGGCCTCAACACAGGTTCCAAAATGACATTCCGTGAAGTTAATAACTTCACGTTCATGTCAATACAGAAGAGACCGCTGCCCCGATAAGTATTCTGAGCATAAGCATTGCAGAATATGGTAAATCTCATCTTCCTCGAACCACAATCATTCAGAAAATAAGCTGCCGCAATGACTATAACATCGTTTTTGAAGTAGACCGAGGATCGAATACCACTTCCTTTTTTTTCTTAAGAACTGATATTTCTCCAAAATCTTTTGATCATAACGATCGCGGGGACCTGTATTGCGATTGATCGGGAAACTATTTGCTCAAAACTTGGATTTGAGCCAGTAGCTCAACAATCAAGTTCGTGATGTAGTGCTTGCTTTACCTCCTAGTGGTGGTCCCCGAGTAACTACATGTAGGCTAAAATTTTAAGTGCGAATGACCTAGCGTTTCTAGTTTGTTACCGAAAAATGTCCGTTACGGAAACCGACATTACGCTCGGATAAGGAATGATCGAATGATGACGACTTTTGGCTATTGTACTTGGTTTCTGGAATGTTAGGACACTTCTCGACTAAGGACCGTGGAATTGGCACGAGAGAACCTTCGATACAACTTCGATATTGGGGGTGAGTGAAGTAAGATGGTCCGACGCAGGAGAGTACTATTCTCCAAAGTGTATAAGTATGCTACTCTACTCAGGCAAGTCCAACGGCGGTCTCCCCGAATCCGTACTGGGTCTGTTGCTAAAACCAACAACACGAAGAGGGTTAATCCACATGGTGATGGGATCTTAACGGCCAGATTCCGGACTAGAGTATGGCGCGTCGCGATAACACAGTTTTACGCCCCAACGAAAATGAGAACTTCAATTTAGCGTCGTATTCAATCCCACGCCGAACGGAGATATTGTTATCATAGGCAACGACAATGAAGGACTCAGATATGTGATCGGGAAGCACGGCCTTGGCGACCGAAATGACAATTGTGAAAGATTTGTTGATTTCTGCAACATCAATCGTCTAGCCATAAGAGGCACCATGTTGGAGCTGGGTATCAACTGACAGGCAATCATCATCCAACCAGGTCGACGTTTCAGAGATTGTCTGCTAGACGTCCGAAACAGACGCGGAACCGATATGGGGTTTTTACGAAATCAGCACCTTATGGTACGAGTAGCTATTGCCCAGTTACGTACTGCATCTGTTCAAAGACTCCGCAATATCACCAAAATGCCTAGATATAATATGGCCCATTAAAGATCCTCCAGTACGCCAACAATCACTTTCCGCTAGGAGTGGAAGAATCCACCAGCTCACTACCGAAAACCATCCAACAACATTGGAAGATCGGAAAGTGTTGTTGATACTCGTAGATGCCAGCAAGACATTGAACGTGGCTTACCGAGGATACCTGGAGGCGGATTGAAGAACGTAAACTTGTACGGAAGATATTTCAACGCCCTGGCCATAGAAGCAGAGGAAGCAGCGAGCAGGTCTGATAATAGAACCCAAGAGCTGGTAGGTGGTCATCGCTCTAGCCAACATCCAGTGAAAGGCATGAGTAGCAGCTCAACAGTATTTTGCTACGGTCCTCAACCGAGTATTCGCCAGCAATAATTTCCCGAATACGTACCTTCTCCCAGTATAGTTGAGATCGCTACCGCTATCAACGCGCTGAAGAACAAGAAGGGGATAGGACTAGATGGTATTCCCGCAGAGTTTGTGCGAGCCGCTCCAACAAAATAACATCCTCTTGCTGAGAGAGCTTGGGAGGCAGAAACTTTCCCCGACGAGTGGAAGAAGGAAATGGTTGTCAAGTTCCCTAAAAAGGTAGTCTTATGGAGTTTGAAAACTGTTTGTATTCTACCACATCTGGAAGTTGCACTCGATGCCGACCAAGCAGGTTTCCGCTCTGTATCCTCCTGTGTCGACCACATCAACACCCTGCGGATCATTATTGAACGGTGGGTTGAACACCGGTCACAACATCTGTTCAGTGATTTTGAGAAGGCGTGCCAACAGCATCAGCAGACAAAATCTTGGGAGTATTGTCTCTACCGAAGGTGGAACCAGTAGAAGAACGGGTCGGCCGAGAAATACATGGCACAGAACAGTTGAAGAGGAATCACGGCAATTGGGGAAGAGTTGGAGAAAGCTAAAGCTCATTGTCAGGGAGCGTAGGCATGGTTGAGGCCCTAGGAACCACAAGGGAAAACAGGACATAAGTAAAGAAAAAGGAAAGCATAAGGATCGCGAGTGCTTACTCGTCTTTGTAGTACAGCCTTGTAAATTTCTTATTTCCCTGCATGGGCAAGTCGGTACTCTTCGTCGCATAGACCGGATGAAACAGGATGGCTTTCTGCCACCAATGTTCTGCTCTTGATCCTAACAGTATAGAGGAGAGATTTCAAGAGGTCCGATCACAAAAGTCTTTAGCAATCCCTTGTGACTGTAGCCGTTTCACTCCATATATCCTCAAACACAACTTTTGGTGCCTTGTCAACTGGGGTATCCGTATTCGCACCTTTGCTGAATGGACGTAGTGGTCCGAGTAGATGTTGGCCTCTTGAAACGTCCGGGTATCCAGAATATTGGAGGTGTGCTTTGCATGGATTGCCGTGTGATCTATTTGGTTGATGAGTATCTGATCGGGCCAATTTGCGGTTCTTGAGATGAAGGAAATGTGCACTAGCTAAATCAGGCGTTCATTCCGATGCCTAAAGTTTGAGACTTTTTGGCAATTTCCATCCAAATACTTGCCGTTGCTGCTCAGTCATTGCCTATTTTTCGCTTGCTAGGAGCGTCAATAGCGAGAAATCCATAAAATAATCGGGCAGATAGCTCGATGGTAAAATTCTTTGTGTGAAGGGTCGTATTCTTCGGGGAATTTTGCCACTTTAAGTTCATTGCGAGCGTTTTTTTTTCAATGGAAACACCTCTATTACAGCCCTGTAGACATCCTGGCTAAATGCCGAAAATCCTCACATGGGCTGAGTTCCGAGTATGTTGAAGTAGCCTAAACGAGAAGGTTTTCGCTCGTATCTTGCAGTACGGATCCAGTATATGTTCTGAGTGCTCTGTTAAATTTACACGGTCAACTCTCAGAAATAAATGATAGGTCACGCTGAAATTTTGTCCAATGCCAAATCTTCGTTGGATTGCTTAGAGTAGCACTCTTCAGAACCCAAACTGATGCTCTAACTCCGAGCTCGTAAGCCTGAATTCCATCTGCAATGAAATACTTAGCTCCGTGTTCACATTCATCAACTAAACAAGTTACTGGATGTTAAATGGATTAAATGGTGTTCTGTCAACAAATTGATGGTAATTGCTGCCATTGCAAACTATACTCAATTATAACTACTCGCATCATAGCAGGGAACCTAGACTAAACGTCACCAGTTTTACAACCTTACTACAATATTGTACTCGTATCTCCATCACGAGGCGACTTCTTGGGTTTGTTTCCAGTATTAACCTGAATTGGAGCAGTACAAGGATTCACTCGTGTGCTGTGTGGGGTGAACATGGAATGAGTGACGTCACATAACCCCCTTATTCTATTATCCTTGAAATAAAAATACACAAAACCAAAAGCAAAGTTAAAAGAAAATTAACTTCTTATTTACATGTACGGGTATCAGTGGAACACGCAAAATTCGTCCTAGTAAAGAGTTAATGTCCTTTGTCAAGTTGGCACAAAAAACTGGTAAAAGGGGAGCCTTAAGCTTGTCAAGTACAATGCTATGACTGGTACACATCAACTGATTCAGTGGGGTTTACTGGTTTACTGGTTTACTGGTTTTTTTTTGTTTTTTTATTTTGAATCATGGAACTGCAAGTTAGCTACAGGACGACTCGTACTTACAGAGCATACTCATACTCGTAACTAGGTGCAGGCTGTTTTACCTTTGGTGTTATTTTAGGAACTGCAATCGTCCTTAGGTAGCTAACTTAGGAAAATGCATAGAGCGGAAAGGAGTTAAATATTTTTTTTTTTTTTCATATCAAATGCCGACAGTGTAATGCAAATGTAATATACGAGCAGTTATATGGGTAGACAACCCTGATTTGAAGGCATTCTATAGTAGTGCACATGGATAAAAATGTCAAACATACATATGACACTTGGATTTGCATTTGTTTTGTATTCGATTATATTATAAAGCTTACCCTTGACATAGTTGTTAGGAAGTACCACTCGTGGTTTTGCTGTGTAGTTCATGAGGGCATCCGTGGACTTAATCAGCCTGTAAAAGAAGAAAACACAAAAATGACAATGACAAGCATTCGTAAATGTTAAAATCAAATGAAAAAAGTGCTTAGAATGGACTTTATGACGAGGACTAACATGCTAATGCCAGAACACATTATACTGGTTTCTACCGGTACCTGTGAGTCCCATATTACTGCTGGAGACGTAGATCTCGAACCTAAATATGCCTATTTCTGGAAGCTCACTCAGGCCCCTAAAAAAAACCATCACACTTGGATTATTCCTTCTGAAATGTGAGTTATGGTTTAGAGTTCTTCTGGTACCTACAGCTCCTAGCATGTCTTTCTTTCAAATGATGGTGTACGAGGATAAGGGCCTAGAAAGGCAGTGCAATTGGCAGGTAACCGAATGGATAGGTTCGTTTCTATAGTCCTGGAAAAAAGACCACCTACCTCTTCGCAGTTCTCTTTTGCAGAATTTGCCATCCTATCTACTTCCCAACCTCTTCTGCCGATAATGGGGTAATCAAATGAGATACCAATAGTATCTTGGCGAAACTAATACTGCCACCTGATGAGATTCCACCGTGCGGGACGGCTGCTTGTCGTAAAAGTAGACATGCAAGCAAGACATCCAGGCTCCCACGTCTGGAGAAAAATTGGATATAATCGCACGGATACCAGCGCCACGTGCTGTGCTGTGCGCAAGTAAGTAAGACGAGTAACTTGAAGCTTTCAAAAATGAATTTCCAGTCATAAGCTAAAAGGTCGACAGAATGACGCGTAAAAGTTTCGAACTAGAAAACGTATTACAATATATACCATAAATCCTTTAACCCGTCGGGGGGCATAAGGCGACAACAACGCGTTCGAGCTCTCTCCAACGCATTCCTAAAGCGCTCGATTTCTCCTCGACTGTTCTGCGCCATGTATGTCTCGAGCTCCCAGCTGTTCTGCCCGCTTTGGTAAGTGGATTCCATTGCATGGAGTTCTTAGCAATGGAACTGTCGCGTTCGTCGTATGTGTCCAATCCATTGCCACTTTCTCCTCCATATAGTAATGTCTATAGGTTCTTGGCCCGTTCTCTAAAGCTGTGCATAAAAGGTACGATTGGGTCAAAAAAACCCTCAAGATGATTCTTAGACATCTATGTACGAAGGTTTGCATCCATAAAGCAATACTGATTCTACGTTGGAGCGGAACAGTCGCAGCTTCATTCTTAAGCTGAAAACATTGCTATTCCAAATTTTGAATACCATTCCGAACGCAGCTTCGACCTTCCCGATCCTGCTGCACACATCCAGTTAGCCGAGAGCACAACTCCTTAGTATAGGCAGTTGTCAATTAAGTTGTAGAGCCACTTTATGCGCCTCAGCTTCCAGATTGTGGATCATCAAATGAATGTCCATTATCCGATGTGAAAGTAGGCAAACATCGTCAGCGTAATCAAGGTGTTTAAGGTAAGCTGTCATTGTCCATCCAGTTGTCTTCCGTCAATGCTGCACGGAGTACATCGCTAATAATCACCAAAAACAATAGTGGTGACAGTATACCCCTGACGTACACCACTATGGATCTAAAAATCCTCAAACATCTTACCATTGCGCAAAATGTAGTTGTTCCTCATCCGAAGTCAATAGATTACCATCTACACTTTTCATTGAGTTCCGACCACCAGTGAGCTCCTTGGTGATTTTGTAGGCAGCGCTATTGTCGCACCTACTCGCTGCTTCTTCTGCCCTTGAAGCCAGTGTGTCCATGCACTGAAACTTGTCACGTCTTACACTACGAACTTCCTTCTTCTTCCCACGGTATTGGGCTCCTAGGTCGGTTCTCTCTACTGCTTAGGCGGCTGCAATCTGAGCTTCGATTGCTGTACGCTCATCAGTCCATCGCCAGGTTTCAATCGAAACCTGTGCGGTGACTTTTCTGCCTTTTACCGGCATAGGCGCTTGTCCCAGTTGCAAATACATTTCTCACAGCATTCCAGTGTTCGTCCACGCTATTCTGCGTTGTGCTGCTGATTGCCTCTGCTTCTAAGGCAAGGTGGTCCCTGAACTGTTGGCTCACTTTCGGATCTATGAGCCTGTCGGTATTGAATCTGGTTATTTTGAGCAAGTTTGAGTGGATGCTGTTAACGGATGCAGTACGAAGGCGTATATGAGCTAACATAAGACGATTATCGCGTTCTTGTCCAATGTCTACTTCCCGCCTGTTTCGGGCATCTAGAAAACAATTCATAAAGCGACGGCCGAGCGTAATGTGATCTATCGGGTGTTCGCTGCCTGTCAGCTGAGACCCAGCTGATCTCGTTGCAGGTGTTATGCTTAAGCAGCGTACATCCAATGGATAGGTGATTGGTATTACAGAAATCCACAAAACCGCTCACCGTTATCATTCCATTCTCCAAGACCTCGAACTCCCATCACCGCTACGATTTCAAACCCATTAGGCGTTTAATTGTGGGCAGCTCCTAATTGGCTGTAAAAATCGTCATTTTCATCCTCAGGCGCGTCTTCAGTTGGAGCATAGCACTGTATGATGGTGACTTTTCTTACTCTACTTTGGAATCTAGCCGTCAATATCCGGCCACTGTGAGGTTTCCATGATATGAGGCTTCTTTGCGCAGCTGGAGTTAGCATCGTTCCTACTGCAGACCTCCGAGCACTTCCAACTGGCTTGCCAGAGTAGAGCATGACAGTGCTTTTGTTGGGGACTGGTATTCCCCAGCAATGAACCATCTTATCTCTATCAGTCCCAGGATGTCGATATAATATTGTGTGAACTCGCGTTCCAGTTGGTCGAGGATGGTCTCAACGTTTCAAAATCCAATCGGTGTCCTTATTCGAAAGCCAACGGTCGTCAACAAGTTATGCGTCCGTACCCGCGGCGTTTGCTGCCGATTCGTAGTTATCTTTTTTACGGTTATGGCTCGCTCGCTGGGCCATAGATCAACCAACACTTGTCCTGTTTTGTGGCGCAGGAAACTCGCCGTTCGTGCTCATCCCGTTCGCAGTTTTCGAAGAAATTCACAGATGGCCCCACGAGGAGGTGGGTGTAGGGCTCACTATCGGAGTATTGCCGGACTCAATACCAACGACGTTCCCGTTGGTGCAGAAGGAAACTGCTGCGGACCCGATTTTGAAACAAGTTCGCGAGTTTCTTTGAATCTCATGGACGGATAATCTTAAAGACAAGTGTCTGAAAAGTCTATATTTCTATCGAAATGCATTAAGCGAAGTTCAAGGTTGCTTTTTTAACAAGATAAGATTGTAATTCCATTATCATTGCAGAAACGAATTCTCAAGCAGTTGCATACTGGGCACCTACGGATTTTCTACGTGTATAGGCCGAACATGGACAAAGACATTCAGCAGGTTGTTAACTCCAACTCCTATTAAGGTCGCATTGACAAACTTTGGTCTCGAACTCATGTAGTCTAGGCTGGATCCTCTCAAAAATGGATGTTTTTAATCATAGTGGATTGTTTGATTACTATAAGAGACCTATGTCTTAATGTACATACCATGTTATCTAATAATAATAATAATAATAATAAAACAAGCGTGTCAAAACAAGCATTGTTTTTCACAATACCCTGAAACTTTTGTATACAATAAACAATAGCATGTGCTACTATCAGATTGCTGCGAAGAGTTTTCGGAAGTTTCCAGACGTTATAGTGTCGGACAATGGCACTCAAATTTGCCGATTTCACCGATTTTTGTGCCATATAGAGAATACAACACATTGTCGATAGATCAAGTGCGAAATGAAAAAGCTAGCAAAGGAGGAAATTAAAAGCAGTAAACGTTCAGCTATCAGACAACGTGACGCTAGTTGAGGCTATGTTAGGGCGCAGAATCAAAATATCACTCGACTTACTAAAACCGTCATCAGGCGATGACCAGTTATCCATAAACATGGAGCGGTATCTAGAGAGTTTCAACCCGATGATTCAATATACCATATACAAGAAATTTCAATAACTCCTAAATTTCTTGGGTACCAGGGATTATTCTCAAGAAGATTGGATCCGTGATGTACTCGATCCAAGTGGGAAATAAAATCTGGAGACAACATTTAAACCAATTGCGACCTAGGCAGCAGATATTAGATATGGATGACCTCAATTTCCTTTTTCACTTTCAGAAAGACGATGCAAATCTAGTCGAAATGGTCGTCCATGAAAATGAAAACTCAATAAATAATCCTGAATCCGGAAACATCTATCTAACCATCTAAGTCAGCTCAATACAGCAATGGAAAACAGACGGACCACATGAGGCCCGAGAGAGTGCATTCTCAACGCTCTGTTCGGAATCATGTTCCACCTAAACATCAGAAATATAAACAGTATTGAGCTAACTTGCGATAATCTCAATATGGCAAGAAAAAAACGGGCAATCGACTTACGCCCTGGTGGAGCAAAAAACTAGCCAGACTCAGAGCAGAGGCGAGAAAGCTCTTCAACTGGGCTAAACGTAATGGTGAATAGGAAATGTACAACCAAGAAATTAGAAGGGCCAAGAGAGAATCGTGGAAAAACTTCTGTCATACAATCTATGGCACCAGAAGTTGCGCCATGAAAAGCCCTGATCGCACATACGCCGAAAACGGGCTACAGGCGCTTCAGCTCTTAGCCGAAACTTTCCAGATTCAACGATAGTTCCAGAAGCCCAAGAAAACCCTCTAAGAGCTAAGGAAATTTTCATGAAGGCCAAATAATTTGGGTAATCAACTTTTTTCAACCCTTCAAAGCCCCTGATGAAGGGAAAAGGGCATCCCGCAACTGCTACCTGTAATAATCAACTTATTCAGGGCTAGTTACGCGTGGGGATACTCACCAAAGAAGTGGAAGGAGGTTGCTAGAAATTATATAGGCAACACGCGGACCGTCTTAACTACCAAAGTCATATAAACAAATCAGCCTCATTTCCTTTTTCCTTAAAACTATGAAAAAAGTCCTCGACCGATACATCATACATGGGGCACTTCAAATGAACCCCTTCACAAATTTCAATCATCAATCAACCACATACGCTCTACAAAATCTTACCACAAGGATTGAAAACTCTCAGAGATAAAGAGGTAGGGGTCGGTTGTTTCCTCGATATAGAAGGAGCATTTAACAACACCGAATTCTCCCAGATATATAGAGGCATGTGGGAGTTGACGACACCACATGTAATGGATTAAATGTATGTTAGAGGATATAACCTCATTATGCAGCGATGCCCTCAGGGAGGAGTACTATCACCCCTATTATGATCCATCGTAGTTAATGAACTACTGATTATTTTCAGTAATGATGGCTTCTATGTCCAAGGATATGCAGACGACATTGCTATCCTAATCAGAGATACATTCGAGGACATAATCTCGGATCACCTCCAGAGGGCTCTGAATGGTGCACCGAAGTTGGCCTCAAAATCAATCCCAAGAAAAGCACCATTGTTAGATTCAATAAGAGAAGAAGGCGAGGAAGACTCAGAAATGCCACTCTCTTCTTTGAAACAATAGAGTTCTCAACGGAAGCCAAATATCTAAGAATCACATTGGATGAAAAACTTACGTGGAGCACTCATTTTTCTAGGACTATTGACAAGGCCAGGACATCATTATCGACCAGCAAAAGTCTAGTTGAAAAAAATTAGGTGACTTAACTTCAAAATGACACTGTGAACGAGACCTATCATCACATATGAAGCCGCCGTTTGGTGGCACAAAGCAACGCAGAGGTCAACACAGGCCAAACTCAGCAAATTATAGAGACTAGCCTGTGTCTGTGCAACTGGTACAATAAAAACCGCACCAGCAGCTGCACTTGAAATTATACTAAACATCCCACCACCCCATCTGGAACATATGAAAGAAGCAATGGTAAATGCCCATATGCTCATCACAGAAGATGAATCAAATTTCAAACTAACTGCCTGGAATACACTTAATAGACAAACGTCTACCACGATATAACTTTCGGCACAGGGCACGGGAACAGAAAGTAGCAACATTTGCCAAAGACTCACATGTATGGTACTCGTATGCAGTGTGACCCAGAACAAATGAAGAAGTTGGAGCCGGAGTATACGAGCCTCGCACTAAAACATCCATACATGCCAGTATGGTTACCAGCAGCTCCGTATTCCAGGCTAAAATCCATGCAATAGAGCTCTGAATTCGAGAGAATCTAAACAGATATACTCGTACTCGTATAAGGAACAAAAACATTTACATTCTCTCCAACAGCAGAGCAGCTCTACTTGCAATTAACGCCTTTGAAATAAAATCAAAATTGGTCTGGGATTGCCTTCAACTCCTACAACTGGCCACCACAAATAAAGTCGATCTGATTTGGGTGCCAGGACATAGCAGATATGAAGGCAACGAAAAATCAGACGAACTAGCCAGAAAAGGATCCGCATCTCAATTCATGACGCCAAGATCATTCCGTGGGCTATCAGTTAACACCGTAAAAGGAAGTATTAGAATCGCTCCATTTCTGGAGAGAAACCGAAGGATACAGTCAAGCCAACAACTTTATGCCAAGCAGTTGCCACAAAAAAAACCAAACATCTCCACAATTAAGTAGAAGTCAGATTCGGCTGATCACAGGTTTTCTCATAGGGCACGGCCGTGTGAAAAAACACCCGATGACCGTTCGCATAGCACAAGATAATACATGCAGATTGTGCAACGAGGACGTCGAAACAGCAGATCATATACATGCTATACTATGTGACCGCAATGGTTTAACCAAAAATTGCGGCATCACAGATGAGCTCTAAATGGAGGACATCGCAATAGGCCCATCTGTGGCCGCAGAGATCTAGGATTCATTATACGACCTCCCACAACAATCTAATCCCCCAATCCCCCTAAACGTCTTAAAGTCGGACTAAGATATACACGGGATAATTGCAAAAATGTATACAATCTTTATTTGAGTTCATAAATCAATCCTTGTCATTTATATCTTAAAGACTACTTACTTCGGCGGCACTACAGTCCGGGGTGGACCTGGGCTTCTACCAATAAGCCTCTACAATTAGCGCGGTCTTTGGCTAACTACCTCCAGTTGCGCACTCCAAGTTGGTTGAGGTTCTCTTCCACATGCACGCGTCACCTAAGTCGAGGGCTTCCTCTACTGCGTTGTCGCTCCGGATTAGAGTCGAAGATTCTGCGGGCTGGAACGCTCGACATTCGCTCTACATGTCCTAGCCATCTCAAACGCCCAATACGCGGTTTTTTGATCGTTCAATCGTCTCCTCCAGAACCCGTCAACACATACGGGACCAAATATCTTACGAAGTATTTTTCTCTTTAAAAACGATCAAGGATATCTTCATCTGCTTTAGAAAGTGTACATGCTTCGGAACCATAGAGCAGAACTGGGATTACAAAGGTCTTACGAGTATATAGAGTTTCCTTGATTATCCGGGAGTGGGCCTTACTACATAGTTGCCCTCTCAGCCCAAAGAAACAGCGATTGGCAAGCGTTATTCTTTGTTTGATTTCTGAAGAGATGCCGTTTTCAAAGTCCCTTACTCCCTCAAAGTTATCGCTGTCGATTTTGACATTCTGGCCGATTCGCCGATGTTGGGTGTCCCTTCTTGTTGACAGCATGTACTTAGTTTTGCCCTCGTTTCCTGCTAGACCCATTTTTGCCGCTTCTGTTTCTATAATCGCGAACGAACTAGTGGTAGCTCGCTGTGTTCTAACAATAATATCATTTCGTCGACGTATATGTTACAAGCAATTCAACAGGCTTTTGAAAGATCGTACCTCGTGTGCTTGCTTGTGGGTTTTGCACAATTCTTTCAAGTATGATGTTAAAAGGATCATATGACAGCGCATCGCCTTGCCTAAATCCTTTTTTGACATCAAAGTTCTCGGTTAGGCCGTTATCGACCTTGATGCAGCAGCGAGCTTTCTCCACCGTCATCAATGCCAAAACTAGACATGGCTCTGTATAGCTAGTCTCTGTAGATGCTGTCTTATGCGGCTCTAAAATCAATGAAAAGGTGGTGAGTATCGATCTAAACTTCTTAGGTTTTCTCCAGGAACTGACGTAGTGTGAATATTTGGTCAATTGTGGACTTACCGGGCCTAAAACCACACTGATAGGGTCCAATCAGATCGTTGACAAATTGTTTCAGGTGCTCGCACAATATTTAAGAGACTGATACCTCTATAGTTGGTTCAGTTTAGAGGGTCGCCTTTCTTGTGAACCGGACAACCGATGCTGAGGTTCCATTCACCAGGCATACATTCATCTGACAAAATCTGGGAAATAAGTTGATGTATACTCTTTACCAAGTCATCTCTTGCTGCCTTAAATAGTTCGGCGGATATGAACGTCCGGCCCGGCAGCCTTGTTCGACTTCAGTTTAGATATTGCTATCCTCACTTCATTTTGGACGGATGGACGGAATTATTGAATTGTGTCATCTTCGCCGTTTAGCAGTCTGCCGAAATGTTTTTTCCATATCCTCAGCACCGACTGTGACTCGACTAAAAGGTTTCCTTGTTCATCTCTACAGGTTTCCGTTCGCGCCTTATTACCCTGACACGTTCTTTTTGCCTTTTGGTAAAACTTCCGAACATTATTCCCGGAGTAACACCTCTCTATTTCCTCGATCGCGTGCTTCTCATGTTCTTTCTTTTTTCTCTAAAGAAGCCGATGTTCTTCCCTGCTCTTTTGCTCGTACAGCTCACAAGCCGCACTCGTCCTTTTGTGTAGCGCCGCTTTGTAGGCATGCTGTTTTGCGGCATGGCAATCTTCATCAATCCAGGGGCTTCGTGGTGGTAGGGGGGTGGAACCCAGCACGTCAGTTCCGGCATTTCTGATGGCTTCTCGGCATCTAAGCCACTGGTATTCAGCATTTGATACTGGCTGCAAAGGTATTCCCAAGGTCTTGTTGCTATTGCAACCGTTCAACGTTAAATCTCCTCATAGTATTCCCCCGTTGTTGTGGCGTCGTATTCGTAGACGTTCCTTGGCTGTAACTAGGTAGTGGCCCGAGTCTGTGTTGGCCGCTCGGAATATTCGGACATCTAAAATATTAGAGGAGTGCCTTACGTCGATCGCAACATGATCAATCTGCTTGACAGTTTGCTGATCTGGTGACTGTCATGTTCCCTTGTGAATATTGAGGTGAGGAAACCGTGTTCTTGATTAGTTTAAGCCCGCTTCGAGGCGTGGTGTCGTATAGCCCATGTCTTCCGATAGTGCTACCAAAGATGTCCTCCTTTCCATTGTTGGCATTAAAGTCGCCTAGGACGATTTTAATGTTATACATCAGACATTGCTCGTAGGTTTTGTCGAGGAGCTCGTAGAAACTTGCCTTGGTAGCATCCTCCTTTTCCTCTGTTGGGGCGTGAGCGCATATTAGGCTGATGTTAGCGAATTTATCTTTGATACGGATTTCTATAAGGCGTTCACTCACATGTCGAAAGCTCAAGACTTCTTGCCAAATAGGCGCTGCTTACTTACGTTCCCTATAGTACCGTCGTAAGCATCATAGTTTTTCATCTTTCTTTTGCCCGGCCCATCCCATTACACTTCTTAGATGGCGGTGATATCTGCTTTATAGCAGTCTAGGGCCTCCGTGGACTATTCAAGGTCTGAACATTCCATGTGCAGATCCGAAAGCCGTTGTCCGATGTTCGCTTTGCAGGGCTGTCAACAGTGAGTCCGTCCCTATCCGAGGCTATTGGTCGCTTCATAAGAACTAATTTTTTACGTGGTTGGGCAGTTAACCCAAGACTAGGTTAAAAGTGGACGGACAAAATTCCGGAAGCAGTAATCCGCTTCGGGGATGTGAGTGTTGACGTTCGCCTTTATTAAAGGCTCATCCGCCACCAACTCTTTTCCAACAGCCTGACTTAGTGTTGGAAAAACCTTTAGACCTGGTATTCAAGTACGTTGAAGCAGCTCATATAGAGATAGCACTAGGTTGACCTAACTGGAACTATGGATGCCACCGTTGATTCCATCCTTTGAACTCCTTCGCTACCGCCCGGGAACAGGAGAAAGTGCCTTAGTGAGATGGCATTGAGAAATGAGCTCTTGACGAATTTGCCGGTCAGGTCGTGAGGTTTGACGCCTCTAGACCGGGGATACGTCAAATCGCTCGTTTATGCCGATAAACCAGAGTCATTTGCAGCCTTGGAAGACAACATTACACGTGTTATTAGCGAGATACCAGCCAATATGCTCGAAAAAGTGTTTCAAAGTTGGACGCTTCCTATGGACCACATAAAACGTAGTCGTGCTCAACGTTTACATGAAATAATCTTAAAGACCAATCGCTTAAAAAATCACCCTTTATTGCGGGGGACATAAGCCGATTAAAGAAATCCACAACATTTATAATTGAAAGAGAAATAAATTCTAAAAATTAAGAAAAAAAAAAAATATAAACAAATTAATTAAAGCTAAGCAGCCTGTTTGAGGGTGGGCCATATTTGCCGCACTTACTCTACTTGTTTGTGTCAAAACTTAAGTAACAGGTTACGTAGGCTTTGTCGTCAGGTTCCAAGGAAATTGCGATGAGGATGTCGCACATAGAGTTAGCGCGTGGTGGTGTGGTCGTATGGCATGAGGATTATTGTGGTGTAAAAATGTGGGTTAAACTTAAATGTCTTTTATACACGATAGTCGCCCGTCCGGCTGTAACATACGCACTATAATTTTGGACAATTTACGAGAAATATTTACAAAAACAGCGGGGCGACGGAAATGAAAGTGCTGCGAATTTCAGGACGATATGATAAAACGTGCTCTAATGAGGAGTACGCGCATCGCATTTACGGAAGTCGCCATATAAGGAACTCGGTAGAGGACAGCAAATTTCAGGCTGAGGAAATCAGTTGGTTTGCGATGTTCCACGAAGGTCGCCAGAAAATTCCATTCATAGGTGTGAAAACATCAGAAAATGCTTGGCCTCGCTATCGGGGTTATTCCAGATAGACCGGTATGTGGAATGGTTTTAAGGTTAGCCAATTAAGCCAATTAAGCCAAGGTCACCAGCGGCACATAAAGGATTAATGTATCCCCGCTCACAAGAAGTACGTCCTTGGTCTCATTCGAAATGACTTCATTAAATAAAAAAAAAAAGCGACAAACATCGTTCTTTGTTAAATACAATAGAAAATATTTAAGAAATATCTCTCTCAAGGATATGCAGGCATGCAAGATGAACACTTATCGACGAATCTAAGAGTTTAGAGAGATGCCATTAGAAGGAGCAATGAGTGGAAAATAATGAACGCTCACGGAGGAACAAATATAAATAAAAAAAAAATTAACAAGCCGAGGGTTGCTATATAAAAAAAAAATAAATTCTACTCACCATAGTGCTAGAAATCCTATTCCAATCGAAACAGGTGATTTTGTGTATTTCCTCAACATTATGCTGCCAAAATCATCTCACTTCGCACATTATTTCAAATATTCACGTCTTTTTTTCCGTCACAATTTAATTTCAATGATTTTTCGTCGTTCCGGTAATGCGGAATCTCTTCGTTGAAAAAATAAGAAAAATTAACTAAGGCACTTTGGAAAAAATGGCACAGCTCAAGGCCTTGAACATTGATTGTTGTAAGAGCATTCAATTTTCACACTAAATTAACACACACAGTAGTGATCGTAAAAAATAATTTTTATCACAATTTCATGTCACACAGGATTCACCAGAGCCCCAGAGCCCCAGAGAGGACTCTCTAATTCAATTTAAAATTGTTTAGCTAAATTATGTGGAACAAAAATTAATTATTTCTAATTATGAGCAATTTGGTAATTTTTAAAGTGTTGGCTTGGCACGGATGGTAAACGCGTCGTCTTGAGTTTGAAAAAAAAAAAAAACTGCGGCCAAAAAAAAACAAAAAATCGGTTAGATACTTGTTTTGGAGGAATTTTTTTGCCCGGATTTGTGTACAACCGTGTGTGTGGTGTCCAATGTTGAAAGTCGTTTAATTTTAAAAATTTACGACAAACTGCAGTAGGCCGGGAATGGTTGCAGTGGTTCGGGCTTTTTAGTTGCCAGAGGAACTGCAAGTGAATTGAAAGCTAACATACAGCAAGTGTGACAATTGAATCGCGTGCCTATCTTAGTTGAAAGTGTTTAGCCGAATGGGATTCATTTCTAATGGGCATACTTAAGTGACATCTATTCATGCGGTCATGCTAGAGTCGAATTTAGAATTTAGTGTGCGGCTAAACGTCGTTGGAGAGGAATTAAAGAGTGTGCCTGACTGACTGCTGGGCTGTGGACTGAACTTAAAACTTCCTCATTATTCCATTGCCTTGTACGAGTACATGAACGATTGTGAAACAGAAACCTGGTCTCTGTTGTTTTTGTGGTGATAGTATCGGAAGTTTATCCATTGCAACTGATAGGTATGACTTCTGGTAATTTTCAGAATGTCCCATTCAATTTACGTTCACACTGAAGCCAAAAAGTAATGTGTTGAGTATGAGATGTACGAGGGATCAAAAGTCAGTTCGGGAAGTCTTCCTCTTTGGTCTTTTCACCAACTGTAGCGAGTATCTCGGTAGGACTGATTTAGATGAATGCATTGCCAATGATAAAAAAAGAAGAGTCGTATCGAGTCACTACATCCGGCATGATCTCCCGCTAGCTGAACCAAGTAGCGCACTCCAAGTTGGTGGATACCCTTTTGCCACCCTAGAATCAAAGACTCATTGGGCTGGAGCTTTGTTGTCCATTAAGTTAACATTGCGTTGCAAATGGGACGTTGGATCCGTAGACCCTAGATAAATCTACAGCCCGTATAGTTCGTGATTGAATGTCCTCCTCCATTCCTCGTCACTACAAACAGAAACGAAAATCAAACGCAGCATCTTCCACTCGAAACGGCCGAGTAATTTTTCAGTGCCTTTCAACAAGGTTGAAGCCACAAGCAGGAATTGGATGATAAGGGCCTTCTAGAAAGCTAGTTTGACCTGATGAGAAAGTGCTCTGTTACTCAATTACCCCTGAGCCCAAAACACTATGATTGGCAAGCCTAATATTCTAGACGAAATTCATAGCTTACTCCAAGTTAATACTGGCAACGTCGGTGTTGTGCGTCATTTTCTAATGACAGCATGTACAGGGTCTTCCAATAGGGGCTTCCAATAGGGACTTCCGATTTTGACAGTTGATAGCGGCCATATTGTTGAAGCTACATCTGTCAAATTGGCTATCATTCATTCGCGGACATAGCGTTCAACAATACGTGTAAATGATAAAATTGTTTTATCAAAATTGGTGTTCTGTTCCGGCAACGTTCCGCGCGCTTCGACCATTTTACGTTCGCCTACCGAGAAGACTACCATTCGCAGTGTGGTGAATAAATTTGAGTCCACTGGTTCAGTAAATGATAAGTCAACACCCGTACGTCGAGGAAACGCAAGATCTGAGAAGACATGGCCGCTGTCCGTGTGCAGGAGAATCCGTGGCAGTCGATTTCGCATCGCTCATAAGAACTCGGCCTTTCACAGACCACAACTTGGCGAGTTTTGCGTCGTGACTTAGACAAGCACCCGTACAAAATTTAACTGATTCAGGAGCTGAAGGTGAACGACCATAGACAACGATGTGTGTTCGCTGAATGGGCTCTGGAGCGGCTGGAAACTGGCCCTAATTTGCATTGAAAAATTATCTTCAGCGTAAGGCCCATTTCTAGATGAATGGGTGCATCAACAAACAAAATTGTCGAATTTTCGACGATATCAATCCCCATGAGATCCAAGAGCGACCAATGCATCCCGAAAAATACACTGTTTGGTGTGGATTTTGGGCTGGCGGTGTCATCTTTGAGAGCGACGTTGGCCAAGCCATTACCGTAAACGACGAGCACTATAGGTCGATGACTACCAACTTCTTTTGGCCTAAATTGAATGATATGGATACCAACCTGTGGTTTTAACAGGATGGCGCTACGTGCAACACAGCTTACGCCACAATGGAGATTCTGGACGAGCGATTCGAGGGCATGGTCATCTCACGTGGAGGTGATGTGAACTGGCCACCGAGATCGTCCGATTTGACCCCGTTAGACTTTTTCTTGTGGGGTTTTCTGAAGTCGCAGGTCTATGCAAATAAGTCACAAACCACAAATGCCCTTAAAGCCAACATAACCCATGCCATCGGCCAAATTCAGCCTGATTTATGCGCCAGAGTCACGGCAAATTGGACATTTCGGATGCACGCTACCCAGAGAAGCCGCGGCGGACATTTGAACGATGGTATATTCCATCGACGATATCTCATAGACACTTTGTTTTATTTAAATTTGAAGATAGGAAGCGCTTAATGAAAGACTCTTTACTTAGTTTTTTCGCTCGTTTACCATTAGACCTAGTTTGTCCACATCCACTTCGATACTCACAAATGTATTATTGATGGATCACTGTGTTCATTTAAATAAGTTTCGTTGGCCAGTGAGTTTTGGACGATGTTAAAAAAGTCATATAACAGCGGGTCGCCTGTCTTTCTTGACATTGAAGGCTTCGAAAATTCTCCATAGTCATCCTACACAACCTGACAGGCTTAGCAGGGATGTCAAAACTAGACATGGTGTTGTATAGATCATCCCTCTGCACGTTGTCACATACGCCTTTGAAATTGTCAAATTAATAGTGAGCGTTTATTTGAAACTCTCGGGTCGATTGCCAAGATCCGTGGTAGTATGAATATTTGATCGATGTTGGACTTTCTGGGCCTGAAACTGTAATAATTTGTTGGTCCAGATTGTTCATGAATGGTTTCGGATGCTCACATATGGGCGATGTTTAGAAGACCTATTCCTATATAGTTGCCGCGGTCAAAAGGGTCTTTTTTCCTGTGGATCCGACAAATAATGTCGAGATTCCTTGATTCAGGCTGTTTTTTTGCTCTGACCAAATTTTACAGATGAGCTGGTGAAAGTTAAACCTAGTTTAGCAGACAGCGTTTGCGCCATTAGCTTTATAAGTCTTTTGTTTCGATATTGCTACTTTAACTTGGTCTAAGTCAAAAGTGACGGATCTCTCTAACGTCTTCGTTCACAGTGAATGGTTCGTTCTGTCTGACAGAACGTCTCGTGGTTTTTAACGTAAACCACTTGTTATGTAGACCTTATGTTTACGGGAAACCCATACATCCATAGGGAGCAAGGATACGCCTTGCTATCGCTCTCCGTCAATTCTTTGATACCAATTCGGAACTATGTCGGAGGTACAAGTTCCACCCTTGGTATGAGGCGAAGCCTTGATAATTGGGCGTGGGCCCAAAAGTCAATGCAACTTTTTCGGGAATCGAACCCACGACCTATGCTTTATCGGTCGGACACCACTACCACTGGGCCACCGAAGCACTTCGTTCTGTCTGACAGCGGGATTTTGACTATCATCGCTGTTATACAGTCTGTGGAAGTAGTCTTTTGACATTCTCAACACCGACTGCGACACCACTACTAGCTGACCATGTTCATCTTCGCAGGCTTCCATCTCTTCTTTGTAACCCCGGCATGTTCGAAAGTTATTCCTATAAAAACATTTTTTTCATTTTCCCGATCTCTCGAGAAGCCTGTGCTCTTCCCTTCTTTTCTGGTCGTAGAGCTCACAACAGTTTCGTCCTCTGATGCAGCACAGCTTTTCCTGGGCAAAATTCTATTGGTCTCTTGCGATTGCAGCGTTTCGACTTCAAACTTTGATGGTCTTACTTGACTGTGATATCGCATTCCTACCCTGACTACCACAAGCTAATGATTCGAAAGCTGGGGGAGTTCCTAGCGTCGATGGCAATATGATCAGTTAGGTGTATGGTTGATTGATCAGGTGATAGGTGAGTCCCTTTATGAATGTTGTGATGTGGGAATCGCATGCTGGCTACCAAGGAGTTTGCTACGCTACACATTCTTAAAGCCAAAAGAATTCTCTTGCTAATGGCTCTTTCTTTGGGCTCGGGAAGCAATTGATTAACAACGCCAACTCTCGACAGAACAAACTGACTTTACGAGCATTCAGGACTCTTATCATCTCGGTCGTGCTCTATGGTGCAGAGTCTTGGACCTTGTCGAAAGTGGGTAAAGAAGCTTTTGGCCGTTTTCGTAGTATCTCTGCGTTTGTATTGTATCATGGCTTCAGTGTTCAGGCAATCGTCGACGCACCGTGGAAAAGTCCGAGCATGAGTATGCTCTTTTGGATCTTAAGCCACCAAGCAGACAGAGATTTGTGCGAAATGAAGAAGCATAGCCGCTGTAGCGGCCAGTATCGAAGAAGACCCAGATGTGTCGATTCGACGCCGATCAGATAAATTGGGCATTGCCAGAGAGCCTATTGGATTTGGGCTTACATCCGTATGAAATTGTGCTGAAGGAAGGATTGAAGCCGGATGACCATAGACAACGCCGTCAGTTCGCTAATTGGGCGCTGGAAACGTTGGCCGGAGATCCGGATTTTGGCCAAAAAATCATCTTGTGGAGCGAACACAACCACAAGTGTTGGGCCAAGCATCAATAAATCCACAAAGATTGGCTATTTGGTGCGATTTATGGCATGGTGGCATCGTCGGACCTTATTTTCTTCGAAATGAGGAAGGAGACACCGTAACCGTCAATGGTTTCAGGTATATACAGATGTTAATCGACTTTTTGTGGTCAGAGCTCGACAACAGGATATACAAGCGACTCAACGCTCGAAGTTGTGAAGGAGAAATTTGGCGACTGGGTCATCTCACGGCGAGCCTTCATCAATTGGCTGCCGTTATCATCCGAGTACTCTACTCGCTACTCAAATCCTTAGTCTACGCTAACAAGCCAACCACTTTGGATGAGCTCGATGCCAACATTCGACATGCTATTGCCGGAATAATGCCGCACATATTAGGCACCGAGTCATCAAAAATTGGAGCGACCGTTTGAAGCACTGCCAGCGAAGCCGAGGCGATCATTTGAATGATGTCCTATTCCACACATTGTTTTATTTAAATTCTTTTCCTATAGTTCTAATCTGGGTGAACCTTTGCAGTCTGTTTAGATGCTAAAGGTAAACAACATTCCGTTTTCAGGCAACAAAAGTTCTTCGACTGGCAGTGGATCTCATCGGCATAAACTACCATAGATGTTTGGGAGCAGATAAGAACGGACTCTATGGTGTAATATAATGCCATTGACCTTGTCAAGAAGAGCCGCCTGGGACATGTCGAGCGAACAAACACTAACGCCGGAAAAGTCTTCAAATCGATGTACCGAAGGAATAGCGTGCTAAAATGAAGTGGAACCTTGTTGTGCCCACCTGGGTACGATTAGCGCGAGATCACGTTAAAAGGCAAGAGTTGTTAGTTGAGCCTGAGCCCACCCTGAAGTTAAATATCGGGGTCCAGTTTATACAATCAGCTATTGAATCGACACTTTAGATCCGAGAACTGGTGAGGGGGCAGACCTCTCTGAGAAAAAACAATGGAAACGGGGATTCCACTTTTTAGGTAGCTGGCTTAATTATCTATGCTCTGATAGACGATGGTTTGATATCGTTGGTCACACTTTATTTTGCTCAGGTTCAAGTTCTGGTTTTATCATTGAAATGGTTTGTTGGTCTGCGAAAAATCCCCATGTCAGGACCTGAGAGGACTATCTACTTTGTTAGCACCACTTCTGAAGGTGCACGCGAATATTTTATTGTATCTATTAAATAATCCCGCTTATGCCTACAGTATCTTTGTATCTTTTTTTAAAAATACATGTCGGATAAATCTCTTAAATCTAAAAAGTGACTGCAAACTTTTTGTTTCGGCTGTTCAACTTGGTGTCCGACAGTGATGATGATCTTGAATAAATAAACGAATTGCTGATGTACATAAAACGGCTCTTTTCGCAATCTCAAGATCACGGAAAAAATTGTTTCTATTGCTCAATGGCAGCTAAGTCTAGGGTCTGTGGAAAGAGACACGTTTCGCATGCCTAGATATCATTTGTGTAAATTAATCATTGCATTCTTAAGCGCAAAAAAAAAAGCAAAAAAGCTACAAACGAGTATTATACAAATTACCGAGGCAAGATTGAGTTATTGAATATCACATAATTGATGTACTATACTACGTATCAATTAAGAGTAACGGTGGAAGAAAGTTTGTCACTAATTAAAGAAATTGAAAACAAAAAAAAAAATTCATTTTCTTGTCTTGTACTCGTATATAGTTAGTACAGTAGGTTGCGTAGCACAAAGTATCTGGTAGATATTTGAGGGATTCGCTTACTGAATTGTCGCTGAATAATGAGAGGAGATACACTACAATAAATGTCTCAATCAATTCGTTTAGTACGAAAAACGACTTCCAAGGGTGGGATTGGATTGCTTAGATCGGTTTTAAATTTATTTATATTCATTGGATTTATATAAGAGGAGACTCGGATGCTGTAGGAAAATTACACTTCCACAAAAACTATTTGTAGGTTCGGGGAATTGACTTTTTTGTAATCACTAATTGAAGAGTTTCCTAGAACAACACTGGCAGCTTCCTATTTTTGAAGTGACATCATTTGTTTTTCTTGTGGGCTTCCAAACGTTTCTCCAGTTCTTCGTTTTTACAGGTACTTGGACCGAAATTGGCTGTCATGGAATTATGGAACGCAAAGCAATCAATGTATCTCCGCATTGGTGCTTCAAATCTGAACGGTGACAAGTCTTAGGTTTTAAAATTTTAAGCCAGCTAGTTCGGGGTCTTCTCTCCATTCACGAAAACACCATTTGATTTAACAAGAAAAGGAATCTTCATGTTGAACAAAAGCGCTTCTTGACAAGAACGGTACCAGGATATATCAGCCTGAGTGGGGCGGACACTCTACTATCAGAGTGGATTAGGCGAACAAAAAAAAGAAGCAGCTAAATGACATTAAACCGCTAACCGAAAAAAGAAGGCATACCATATCGGTGAAGACTGTTGAAGTTGCGTCAGAAGGATCTTCGACTAGCGTAGAATATAGCAAAATAGCGACTAAAAGACTCACCACCAGCGCTTCACCGAATGCCAGTTGCATTCCGCTCCGTGTAAACATTCAATCGTAACACCCGCCTCGCTATGAAAGCTCATCAGTTTAACCTCAAGTCCACTTTCAGACGTATCATACTCTGAAATATCATGATTCGTTTCTAAGCCGTATAACTCGCTTATGGAATGCCCTGCCGAGCTCTTTATTTCCTAGTCATTACAACCTGCAAACACTTAAGACCAATGCATATCGATATCTCTCTTCTTTCCATTCCTGACTTCCCTTCGCTTGCGGTGCGTGCAACACGTTAAGCATACCTAAATCCTTTGAGCGCTCTGCAATTATAAAAAAAAAGTGCCCTGAATTGGAGGAATTGAGAAAACGGTATAGTGGTGCCAACTATGAAGAGAATATTTAGTCTTAGCCTGGCTTTGGCGTAGAAAAATTCTGAATATGATTACTTACACGTTAAGCCTGACTTCTTCCTACAAGAGTTTCATATGCATAGAACTGCTTTATGAATGCATCTTTTGTCCAAGATGCAACTTTTGAGAACATTTGTAACACGGTCAGGCAACACGGCGTAGATGAATCACTAGTTTTGTGGATAGAAGCCATGCTAATAAGCAGAGTCCTGATTGCGGATACTGAGTGCTCCGATATGTGATGACGGGCCTAAATAAGGGTTGTATGTAGGCCGACGTCTTATCTATATTGCTATGGTGCCTGTTGGTCATCTCTTTGCCTGAATTTCGGAACATGTCTAATGGCTTAGCTCAGGCATATGCAGACGATATCTGTTGGATCGCGCCTTACGACTGTTTTTTTTAAAGCGCAGGCGGCCCTAGATGTGATCCCCGGTTAGTCCATTAGAAGTGGGCTCTTAGTCAATCTTCTCAAAACTGTGGTTATTCCCTCCATGGGAAGGAAATAGCTGATGGGTCTGACTCATTATGTTCTTAAGGCATTACCATCTGTTTTTTCCAACGTAACTTGGCTTTCTGGTAGTGTAAAGAAGCCTTCGACTTGTCACCGAGGGGTGATCTTTAAGTCTAACATACACGGCTATTATATGACAAATTGCATGATGGAACAAGCTTTCACAGAAATTTGTTACTGCTGCTTTTACCAGGCAAAGAAGGGTCTGACTCGGCTGCAAGGCACTCCTGGCTTTGCTCTAGACCCACTGATAAATCTTCCTGCACCTTGTAAGTCACCCGCTGTTTAAGAAGAAGTGATCTTCGGTACAAACAGGACTGAAGCTTTGACGACCTTGCGCACTGCCTGTTTTTTTACCTCTGGTTAAATGGACATGTTCTCTGATTCAATGAGACGAAAACGATTTTCCTAGTCCCTAGGAATGGTTTCGATTAGAGTATGGCCTGCTTAGAGAGTGTAGGCCTTCTCAGATGACAGTCAGAAGTCTGAATTCAGATAGTGTTGTTTGTGTGCCAGGCAATAATGAAACCGCTACAACTGATATCGCCGACGACGATTCTAAGGAATGAAACCTGCGTTAGGACTACTTGCGTTGCTGGTTAGGGCTTCCATTGACAGTTGTGTTTATTATACATAACGACATCGTGGAGCACATCCTCTATAAGGCTGGAGGCATTTGACGCTGATGTACTGGATGAAGCGTAACGAGCTTAGAGAAATAAAATGTTTCATTCAAAGAGTCACGGACTTTTTCACCCTCGGACAATAAAAGCAACTAACTACGGATCTAAGTGTAACACCGTGACTACGTTGGTGATGTTCGTTTGCTACCCCATACGATTATAGACCTTCATCGTTAGGCTGAAGATTAACACCTCCAAAGCAAAAAGGATCAACTTTGCCGCCTCAGCCTTTTAAATTAGCATTACAGCAAAATCAGCAGAGTTTTTCCAAAACACCGTCTCTGAGAAGGACGAATTAAACAACATAGCCAATTACATAAATAAGCAAAGTGCGTTCATGGTATTGCCAAAAATATAGAAATGCAATGCTACCAGCCTAAATACCAAGCTGAGGCTGTTTTGGTCTGCTGTATGAGTGCATTACCTTAAGCAATTTGTAGCCAATCCCCACTTTCAACTTCGAGCTGCATGACGGAAATAGTCAGAGTACCATAGGTATTACAACGCAAAGATGAAGGTGGCAGTGGTTGAAACGCTACAATCTGGGGAGGACTAGGGCCATAGCTAACATGTTATCCAGTATTTTGCCAGCTGCCTCCAGTTGCGCACGCGAAGTTGGCTGAGGTCTTTTTCCATTTGTGGGAGCCATCTTAAATGAGGTGGTGCTCTACTGCGATATTCCTTTTGGCTAGCTACCAGTAACCATTTAAGCCGGGTTATCCGAGCTTTTCTCTTATGATCGACGTCGCTGTACAACCAACAGTTCGCTATTGTAAAATATCCTCAATTCTTCATTGATGCCAATGGGATCGAATTTCCACTCTGTTGGCGGTTCCCCATTTAGTAATGCTGTTTAGCATATGCTGCCGTTCCAAGGAACGAATATGAAAGGCAGAGGAATATATTGGATTAGAAGTATCAAACAAGAGACCATTAAAGAAGATTAAAAACAGTGTAGGAGACAAAACGTAGCCCTGGGGCACCCTAGCACTTAATTTGTGAATATCAGACTTGGAGCCATCCAGCACAACTTGAATTCATCGTTCCGAAAGGTAATTTCTAATCCATTGAAGGAGAGAGTCGTTGATCCTAAAAGCACACATTTTCAACAAAAGAGTGTGATGCCAAAATCTCTTAAGTGCCACTGTCTTGCTTTTGCCAGGTTGATGTACACTTTGGATCCACTCCTTGGTGAGATGTGCCATCAAATCATCAGTAGATCTGTTACGAAAATCTGTGTCTACGAAAATTTACTGGCGGACATCGAGAAGTTTTCATGTTCCGAGATATTTCTTGAGATGATGGTGGCGTTTGATCCGGAAATTTCTGAATGTCCTACAACTTGAATTGATATAAGTTCGTAGCGAAGTGGTTGCTGTACCCCCCAATGGTTGTCTCTTATTCATGCAGGGTAAAATGGAAAGGAATGACCGGCCAGTAGCATTATAGTGACCTACGGCGCGCCATCATAAGGCTCACAACCTTATACGGAAGAGACTAAAAAAACACTAAAATTGACGACCCTAGCAAACGTTTAAAGGACAACGACCTTCGGATTTGGACTTGGAACGTTCGGACTTTTAACATGCCTCGAATAGTCGAACAGTTAAAAAGCGCCCTTGACTGCTATCATGCAGATATTACCGCCATCCAGGAAGTACAATATGATGGGACGAAGATAGGGAGGAAGAAAAACTGTATAATATGGTGATTGCTACAGTGAAAAGAAACAGCGTTTATTCGAATGCGGATTTGCCATATGCGGCAGACATACGCAAGAAGTCTTGAGATTCTGACACGTTAGCGAGCATCCTAAAACTATCAGTATCAAAGGTAAATTCGCTTACGGAAGTCTAACATGCACCCATGCCCCTACAGAAGACAAGGACGATGCCACCAAAAAATGTTTCTACGAGCTCTTTGAAAAGACTTATGAGTAATGTCCGAAGTCTGATGTTAAAACCGCACTCGGCGATTTGAACGCCAGGATAGGAAATTAGGATATCTTTGACAGGACAATTGGTAAGCATAACCACGTCTGGCAACGAACTTTGGCTTATTGACTTTGCGGCGGGACGAAAAATTACTCTAGCAAGCACACGGTTTCCTCATCTCAATGTAAAAAAACGGGCATTGTGGTCTCCGGATCATCAAACGCTAAACCAAATTTCTCATTTTCCGATGGACGCAGGGCATGTCCCAGTATTGTAGACGTCCGAAAGTTCCAGGCAGCCAACATCGATTCGGATCACCACCTTCTTGCAGCCAAGGTGCGAATGTGGATTTCCCAAGCGCCACAATAAAGAAGAATTACAGTAAGAAGACATAAATTAGAAAAGCTGCAATCGCAAGAGACCGAATCGCATATCCAGAAATCTCCCCACAACAACTCCTACGCTGTCAGCATCAAGTACCGAAGACCAGTGGCAATGCTGTCAACATGAGATTAGAGACGCCAGATGCTGGTTTTCACCCGGCCACACCGCCAAGAAATCCCTGGCTTGATAAAGAATGCCGGCGAGCACATGCAGCTAAACAACAAGCCCGCAAGTTTCCACTGCAACGAAGAACGAGTGCTGTTCGTGAGCTCTAAGAGCAGAAGGGACGGTAAGAACATCGTCTTCTCCAGAAGAAGAAAAACGAGCACGAGAAGCGCGCTATTGAAGAAGTTTTACCCGCACTGTATGCATATACTTTAAAGGTATAAAAACCCCATGGGTGTCCGTCAATTACAAGAAAAAGAACGTGTCAAATCAAAAAGACCCGCTGGGTCACAGTCGGTGCTGTGTATAACTGAACAACGACGAAGAAGCTCAACATATACCATTCAACTTAGACGATGATAGCTTAAACTTTCGTCCACCTGACCAAATCGAAGCAAGGATAGCAATATCTTAGCGAAGGAGCTGAATCTGGCGGTTTACCTGCAGACAGCATGCCCCAACTCATTTCTCAGATCTGGCCAGAAGAGTGTATAGCTGATGAATGGAATCTCAACACCATACACCCGATTCACACAAAAGGAGACCTCCTCAACCTCACCAACTATAGAGGTATAAGTCTCTTCAACATTGGATACTACTGCCAACTGCCATATTGTGTGAACGTCTGAAACCCTTCGTCAACAATAACCCTTATCAGTGCGGTTTCATACCAGAAAAGTCCACAATCGACCAAATCTTCACACTCCGGCAGATCGTGGAAAAAACTCAAAAAGTCCAAATCGATACCCACCATCTTTTCATAAATTTTAAGGCCGCATATGATAGAATTTATAGAGACGAGCTTCATTGAGCTATGCCTAGTTTTGGCACTCCTTCCAAGCTCGCTCGTCTGTGCAGAACGACGATTGAGAATGCTTGCTGTTTCCTAAAGGTCGCTAACGACTTAACCGAGACCCTTGATTTAAAAATGGTTATAGACTAGGTGAGACGTTGTGAATGAATTATGCGGAACTCACTATTGAACACTGGAGGCACAATCTTTCAAAAGTCTGTGCAACTACTAGCGTACGCCGATGATATCGACACAATTGGTAGAACTCAGCGGGCTGTCACCGGTGCGTTCGCTATTATTGAAACGTAAGTGTTGCCAAAATGGGTTTCGCGATAAACGAGGGCAAAACCAAATATATGCTGTCAACAAGAAGGGACACACAACATTGACAAACTGGGCAGAACGCCACAGCCGACAACTATAATTTCGAGGCAGTACAGGACTTCGTTTACCTTGGATCTGCCAACAACATCTCAGCAAAAATAAAACGAAGAATCACTCGTGCCAATCGCTGTTTTCTCGGACTAAGAAGGCAGTTGCGTAGTAAGGCCCTATCCCAAAAAAACAAAGGAGACTCTATATAAGACCTTGATCATCCGATTCCTACTATATAGCGTAGAAGCACGGACCCTATCGAAAGCGGATGAAGATATTCGGTCCCGGGAAAATTCAACGACGAACTATATGAGCTGTATAGCGATATCGATCTGGTTAGAAAACTGTTTAAGATGGCTAGGACATGTAGAGCGAATGGACGTCAATGCTCCGGCCCGCAGAGTCTTTGATTCGAGCTCGGAGGGAAAACGCAGTAGAGGAAGACATCACCTTAGATGGCGCATAAGGGTAAAAGTGGACCTCAACTGACTTAGAATGCGTTACTGGAGGCATTTAGGTAAAGACCGGACTAACTGTAGATGCCTGTTAGTTGAGGCCAAGGTTCGCCCCTATAGTTAGGGGCCACCGAAGTAAGTAAGTAAGATAGTTTATCAGCATTTCCATGACCTTGGAAAGAGGCTGTCATATGCAGCCCTGGAATCGATCAAAAGGTGGTGTGTATCGAATTGGTCGATCTGAAATTTTTCTGAGATTTTCCTGACCCAAGACCACACTGATAGTCAGACGGTTTACGAGGGATACGTGATAGGGCAAACATCATTTCATATACGATGTTGAGGAGACCTATTCACCTATAGTTGACACAGTTCAGCGATTTTCCTTTCTTTAGGATTGGACAACGAATTCTGAGGTTACATTCGCTGGGCTCACTTCCCTCGGTCGACATTTTAGAGATGACTTGATGTATGCTTCGTGTCGAATCACCACCTGCTACTTCAAATGAATTGGCGGTTAAGTCATCGGGTGCAGCCTTCATCTTGGTCGGGTGGACGGAAGTGTTGTTCAGCATTTCACAGTTCGCAGAAATAATCTTTCCAGATTCCTCTCACTGACTTTTAATTTTTAATTTTGGTGGGGGCTGAGGCCCCCATTTATTGGCTTAATACAAGCTTAATCTAACTTAAAAACTAACAGAAAGACTTAAGAGCTAGTGACCAAGGAAGTGATGGAGGAGATCTTATTTGAGGCGAGGAGTGCTCAGGTGGAAATCAAAAAGGGAGAGGTTTGAGTTGACTTTTCGGAACATTCGGGAGATTGGTTCGTTGGAGCCATAAGAGGTGCGGTGGACCGGTAGATAGAAGAGACGAGGACAACGTAGATTGCGGGGGTTGGTATTGAAGGAAATGGAGTTCAAAATGGATGCACAGTCGATGGAACCTGAGAGAAGACGATGAATGAAAAGAACGTCAGCAATATTCCTACGTTCTTCTAACGAATTCATATTTAGAAGCTTGAG
Organism: Volucella zonaria; assembly: GCA_963966105.1. Lineage (NCBI taxonomy): Eukaryota > Metazoa > Arthropoda > Insecta > Diptera > Syrphidae > Volucella > Volucella zonaria. Next base: position 17,581,109 of record OZ014533.1, read on the forward strand.
GCGGTCTTGATAGGGAGGTAAGATTAAAGGGTCGTTCCATGTCAGGCCACGGAGGGCAAATCGGAGGAATCGACGTTGAATACCCTCGATTCGGGAAACGTGAACCAGGTGAAAGGGGGACCAAGCTTGACTGGCATACTCAAGCAGGGGGCGAACAAAGGTAATATAGAGAGATCAGGTTACATACGGGTTGGAAAATTCCTTGGACCACCGTTTAATAAAGCCAAGTGATGAGTTGGCTTTGAGGATCATCTTATCGATATGCGAACGGAAATTAAGCTCACAGTCGAATAATATGCCATGGTCTTGAACAGACTGAACTAGGGGAATTGGTTGACCATGGAGAAAATAAAGTCGGGGACGAGACGGGTTGCATTTACGTGAGAAGGTTATAGATTGACATTTAGCTATATTAAGTTCTAGGCAGTTTTTGAGGCACCAGATTGAAAACCGATCAAGGTCTCCTTGAGAAAGGGCAGAGTCATGGGGAGAGAAAATAGTTTTAAAAAATTTTGTGTCGTTAGCATAAAGCGAGAGGGAGGAGTGTTTAATGACCCTTTCAACATCGTTGATAGTAAGAATGAAGCGAAGAGGGCCAAGATGACTGCCTTGTGGAACTCCAGATGAGGCCAGGAATGGAACAGAAAGGGCGGATCTAAACCGAACGCTATAATATCGGTTTACCAGGTAAGAAGAAATCCATTTTGATAAGAAAGGCTCAAAGCCGAGAGCAGACAATTTGAAGAGGATCAATTGATAAGATATCTTATCAAACGCTTTAGTGAAATCAGTTGCGATAACATCGATTTCTTTACCATTTTCTAAGACACGAATTCAACTAGATTTGTGGTAGTTTACCTCCCTTTTAGAAAACCATGTTGTCGGGGTGAAATAAAAGGCTTGCATTTGAAGCTTAAGGCTTCGTATAAAATGCTTTCAAAGAGTTTGGGTATATGAGAGAGTTTAGCAATGGGACGATAATTGGTAACTTCATGCTTAGATCCCTTTTTGTGTATTGGGATTATAAAAGAGGTCTTCCAAATCTGGGGAAATTCACCCTGTGTAATCGATAGACGAAAAAGGTAGGAAAGGGGTAGAGACAGGTTGGAAGAGGATTTCTTAAGAAACATGCCGGGGAGTCCGTCTGGGCCAGGTATAAATTCATCCTTAAAATTTTGTAACTTTTCTTCAATAACTGCAGGATCGAAATTTTGAGTGAGAAAGGGACCAATAGAGAAATTTGGTAGATCATTGAAGTAAGAGGGATCTGGTACGAAGGAGTTGTTGGCAAACGATTGCTTGAAAAATGTAGCAAAAAAGTTGGCGATGGTAGGAGAATCATATGAAGTTTTGGTTTCGAAAGCGAGGGAGGAAGGATAACCATCAGTCTTACTTTTGCAATTGATAAATTGAAAAAAGGACTTGGGGTCATTTATGAGATTGGTTCGCGCACTATTCAGGTAGCGCTGATAGAGAGAGTTATAGATATGTACTTAGATAATTTGAATAGTCGGAAGAAGAGTGGGTGCGAAGGAATACCGCCCATAACTTGTTTCTTTTGTTTCGTAGAGAGCGAAGTTTACGATTATACCAAGGAGGGGATGTAGAAGAAGTTTTATGGCGGGAGTAAGGCACATAAAGGGAGATGGATTTGAATATTTTTCTGTAAAAAATGGAGAGGGCATCAACCAGAGATAGATTGGTAAACTCAAAAGAAGCCCTGCTTAGATAGGTATTAATTTTACGGAAATTAGCTTTGTGAAAATTGTAAGAAAATAGAACTGCGGGGGGAGGCGACTGAAGGGGAGAGTTGTGGAAAAATTAGAGAAATAGCTGAAAGAGATAGGGGACTGTGGTACTACGATGATGTTGCCGTCTCCATCCCTGCAAACTTCTGTTCGGCCTTTTCAGCTTTGGCATGTACGTTTTTCTTTTATTCTTTTGGCACTAAGCTGCTTCTGGTGTCCCTTTTTATTTGTTTTGGGGAAACATGGTACTCCTTGGAAAGGTCGACCGTCACTTCTTACGGCACATGGGCATTATGAGGCTTATGTGGGCGAATTTGCTTTTATGCGAATCGTCGTCAGACTTTTGCTCACATATCTGAGATTCAAGACTTCATCTTACGGCGAATCCGCATAAGCGCTGCGATTGTAACATTCTAAATTCATTTTCTTCTTGTCCGATCAATCACATCTTAGATGGCGGTTATGGCTGCTTTGTGACACTCGAGGATCTTCCCTAGTTGTTTGGCTGTACGTGGCCTCTTAAGTGGTAAGATTGTATCCACTGCTCTTGAATGGTTGAAAAGCACCTTAGGGATGAATTAACTTGAACAATTTGTGGGCGATTTACCTTTCAGAGGTTCATACTCATCAGTGGTATGCAGAAGTCTTTGCTAAAATCCCTTATTACAGACTTCCATTGGGTTAATCCAAGATTCATTTCAGAAATAGAGAAGATTTAAGTACTAATAGTGGTATCTATTACATATATCTTTTTTTAAGGATCATAGACAAGAGCGCACTCTTAAGTCACTATTCGTTTTCGGCTCATGGTCTTATGTTAGGCGTTTCACTTCCATTACCCGAAGCACGATCGTGATTTCATTGCAAACAAAATAAACCTAGAAGATGTATCTTTATTATGAGTTGTACGCTAGACAGAACGGAGAACATCGTACGACTACGACCACATGTATCTGCGATACTTTCATCTGCACTTGACAATGAAACCAATCCCTTTAATTAAGTTACTCGTAAGACTTTTATATCAATTGGATTTGTTCCGCTTGCTGTGAGTGACGTCGTGATGTAGCGTTCAGATTGTTTATTCTACAAAGTGTACCGAATGTCAATGTTAATTACCAAATGGTTTTTATCACGTGTAGATAAATTAATATTAATTACTGTTTTACGAGTATCTTGGATGGTCTTTGCAATTTGTTGTAGGTCATACATCAAATCGTTAACATCCGCAAATGGATGACATACATATCTGTGGAACTTTGATTTAAACGCATGAACATTGAGGACGCTTGAAGAACGGCTTTATTCAGAACAGGGTGTTAGAAGATACTATATTCACATGGTCAATAACTCTGAAGAGAGAACCGGATTACACATTACACGTGTATCTTTATTTGGATGGGGCTAAGTAATTTTTATTTAGCTTCCACGCTCTTGACAGTGTGAATGTCAATGTCAATGTCAACTTAATTTTGGACGAAAAAATTCAGCGTTTCTGGTGTTCGAATGCTTTTGTGTCCGGTCAGGGTTAACGAAGAGCTCTGATGTATGGTATACAGAGCACTGGTCATTTAATGCCCTGTTAGAGCGAAGTTTGGGTAATTAACATACAGGCCCTCTTGAAGGAAAAGTGCGCGACGGAGTGAAAAGATATCACGCAGAGCAACCTTTGGTAGCATACAGTCATTTGTATTGTATCTCCTTGTCACGGCGATAATTTATGGCAATTTGTTTTATTTATTTCCTCCTAACTCTGATTGTTGTGACGTCTTTTCGGCCATTCTGTAGTACTCGTATGTATTGACCACGGTATGCTTCAGTGATATAATCAATTTCGACCCTGATGGTCAGGACCGATGAAATTCTGAGATAAGTATTTGTGAGTGGCCGTGACTCAAGTGGTAATGTATTGGCTTCTAAATCGCGTTGCCTAAAATACTACAAGTCCAATTACACTAATAATTCAATAGTCTCCTTATTGAATGGTGGATGCCATCCATGGAGCAGAAATAGCCACTGAGCCCAAATATCTTTCTTTCTATTGTATTTCTGTTGCATTTTCTAAATAACTTAGCACGTGCCCAATAAAAAACATGAACCCCAGACCAATGGCAGCTTTACCAACAAACCATCAGCAAAGGCTCATCTGATGTTCTTGGTTTCAATCGATCATAGTACTGATATCATTGTGCCAATATATGCATGACACCAAGCAGAGGCTGACCAGTGTGTCGTTGGCAAAAAAGAACGAGCCTTGCTCGGCGACTCGGGAGAAACATAGGTTTTTAAAAAAGAACACGTTCAACATAAGACTATCAGGTAGAGAAATCTATTCAAAATGACGGCCTATGTCTGAACAGTATGAAGCTAAGATGTTAGTGGATATCCCCTCCCACTCAGGCAGTCTAGATAGTGACAATTTGCGGCTGGATGTAATGCAACTACATCCAGCTCATGGTTTCGACACCTTATATCGACTATGAGATCTGGCTGAATCCTGGCCATACTGCGTTCGACGCAAGGAATTTCTCCAGTATTTTTGATATCCAAACGTTCCCAGAAGCTATCATGGACTCTGGCCATTATCTTGATACGGATGCGGATATCCGAAACAGCCCAAGGCTAGCGAACCATTTTAACGTCGAATGGAAAGAGACCGTCGACTGAATTTTCCTTAATATCTAGAAGAGTCTGATGCCGCCAACATCGAACACAGAAGGCCAATGGCACCACCACCGAAGAGGAATCAGAGAGGCTGCCAAACAATGTTTCCACAGAAGAAATAAAAAAGGCCACGAGAAACACTCCATCGAGCCTTAACGTAGTTGGTACCATATGAAACTTGCACGTTAGGAGCCGTAAAGCCCGAACAGGAATCTTCAGGAATGGGGAAAGAAGCTTCATAGTAAAACATGGGGCTGATGATGAACAAGATCCCTGTCAGGTAGAATGAACCATTTAACCAAACAGCCAACACTTCCGTCCACCCAACCAAGGCAGAAATTTCCAGGGTTAAGTCTAACAAAGCTGCTGCAACCGATGCGTTAACTTCCGTCCATTTAAAGCAGCAGCAAGAGATTGGATACAGAGCATACATCAACTCATCTCTAAAAAGTGGATCGGGGGAAGTGAGGCCGGCGAATGGAACCTTAGCATTTTTTGTCGATCTTAGAGAAGGGAGATTCCCTGAACTTCGTCAACTATAGGGGAATAGGTCTCCTCAACAGTCTGACCAGCCCATATCAGCGTAGTTTTAGCCCAGGAAAGTTCGTCAGGTGACGATGGGAATGTACCCTACTGCTTCAAGGTCGCTAATGACAAACCGGAAACTTCAATGTCAGAAAGGATTTAATCAAGGCGATGCGTTGCCATGTTTCTTCAACATCGTTCTTGAAAGACTTGTGCGGAACTTTTTGAGTTTTGAGCAACGCCAGAAGCACCACCTTTCATAAGCGTGTTCAGTTATTCCCATACGCGGACGACATTAACATAATGTGGGCTTTCGATGAGGCGTTTCCGACTATTGAAGCTGAAACGCCAAAAATAGGCTAAGCGGTCAATGAAAGAAGAACAAAGACTGTGCTGTCATCACACCAGGACACACACCATTGACGCTTAGGACAAAATCTTACGATAGTAAGGGACTTTATATAGGATAAACCTATATCAGTGCCTTGTCCTGCTAAGACGGTACTGCCAGAATAGACCCGCCCGTCCTGTCTTACTCGTATGAACAAAATTTATAAAACAAGATGGAGGGAGAGATACAAACTAATATAACAAAAGACCAGCTGAGGCAGCCGGAGGTTGGCATCCCATCAGAGGACGAATTGCGGCGGGAAAGAGTGTGCTAAGGATAACACCATGACCACTAACCAGCCAACAATACAAAAACAACAACAGAAAAAACATAAGCCAGCATGGAAAGCTATGAAGAGGAAGTACCAGATGACCCCCTTCTTTTTAGGCGAGATCGCCAAAAATGACCAGGACCCGTCGGACGAGGTGAGATACTAGGTAATCATTGACGAGTACAATGAGTACCTGAAGAATAAGCCAAGACAGGCAGAAAAACGCAACAGATCTCTCCAACGCCCAACGTTAAAGAAAACTAAGATTGCCGTGAGTACGGCTGCCAAAACTACAAACAAACGAGCCACGCCATCGGCCAGTACTGTCCAAAAGCGACTCTTCACCGCGGTGGTCAGAGATCACTTGCAGGTCGCACTAGTGGTCGAGAGTGGAGGCGTGGGGAAGCATTGAAGCCAAACTTTCCGAGATGGAGATGGATCACCTCATCAATAACCAAGGGTAACCTCAGTCTAGCTTTGATTCCGCCGAGACCGTTAGGGACTATCCAGTGATCAAATGCGAGGACTAATTTTCCAAGGATGCGACGCCTGGGATGGCTTGAATCTCTTGCAACATTCAGACATTAAAGACCAACGTACATCGGTACCTCTTTTTCTTTCCTCTCTAATTTTCCTTCGCCTGCACTGTATGCAAACATTTTAAGGGTACTAATAACCCCTTGAAGGCGGGCTAATTTAAAAAAAAAAAGAAGCTTATCCCAACAAATGCCATTCCGAGGAAACCCAGGGCTCGCATTTGGTAGCTCAATATAAAGATGAATGGGGGAAGGCTCCCCCAATGTCTTAAACTTTTAATGCGGAGGAACCCCATTAGAAAAATGTCCCTCCTGCTTCTCATCGATGACGAGTGCCTGACAGCACAAGGAAAAGGAGATCACAAACTGAGGTTTTGGCAACATGTAAGCCAAGCTTAAGGTTTTACTGTCACTGTGTCCTGAGGACGATGTGGACGCCATCGAAACTCACAAGTTATTGGAGAACCCGATGATTGGCGACAAAACAAATATCGCTGAAGGTCATACAGATCAATCTGAGGCACTCTAGATGCGACTCCGATGATCTACTGGTTTTTCTAAGTAGGAAAATATTAACATCGGCATTATCCAAAAGCCCTGGGTGAGAGACAATACGACCTTCTCTACAGACATCGGGCTATCGGTAAGGTCCCAATCTTAATTCAAACGATTTAACAGTTATTAAACTGAGTATAAATGGCTCATGAGAGATCAGCACCGCCAGAGGAAGTAGAGCAACTTACAGTCACCATAACAAAGAAGGATAACCTGCTGAAGGGCTGTGACGCCAAAGCGATATCTGTCTGTAATAAAGGCATGACCCTAACCAGTGTCTTTGCACTCCAAACAAATGTTGACAATTTCAGGGTCGAAGATTTGAGAGTTTCCAATTTGGAGCCACTCTCAGACCACAGTTCAATCCTCTGAGATTTGAGTCTTGAGCCGAAACCACTACACCGTTAAGAAATCCTAAGCGAGTTAATCGGCAGGAAGAAGTTTGGCCAAGTCATTAGGACAAAAATCAAAAACACCATAGCAATCGAAGAACTGTAGACAAAGGTAAAGACTTACAAGAAGGCAATGGACATTGCACACAAAGTCTCATGCCCAGTTAAACGTAGTAAAAAAAATACTTCCCTTTTGGTGGCATGAAGATCTCTCTAAATTTCGGCAGACGACCAGAGTGATTTTCAGTATTCGCTATAAACGTAATCTCTAGCAGTCTCACAAGGACTAAAGCAAAATTCTGTCCAAGGAACATTTCAAATTTTCTGTCTAAGGTGGTCAGATATAGAATAGTCTTCTGCGGAGACCTTGGGACTCCTGATGAACACACACTTTCCCGGATGTTGTGATATTAGTACAGAACCCGAGAGATCTCGGCAAGTACAACCTGCATCCCACAGCAATATCAATTCAATCATTTCGGAGGAAAAGATTTCCTGGGCTATTAACAGCTTCGGCATACAACCTGTCATGCTACAAAGAACGCAAGACCTAACAATACCTTGACTAGCGTCAGTCTTCATAGACCGTTTAATTCTGAACTACGTACCCTACTCTTGGAGACGTGCTCGAGTAGTGTTTATACCGAAGGTAGGTAAACGCCAGCATGAGTCGTAGAGGATTTCAGGCCAGTTAGTTTAGCCTCCTTTGTACTTAAAACCCTAGAGCGTCTTTTAGATATCTACAGTCACTGCACGCTTACCTCAAGGGTAGATCCACGAAAACGGCTCTCCCCGAGGTAGTGCCAACAATCAATAAACCCATACACTATGTTACAAAGAGTATACCTGGCCTCTTTCCTAGATATAGAGGGAGCCCTTAATAATGTACACATTGAAGCTATTCACAAATCTTCGATTGAGCAGAGTATAGAGGAATTTATTAGTCAATGGATAGCCTCTATGCTCAGAACAAGAATTATTAGGCAACACTAAATGCCAGTCACTTAACTAAATACAGCCATAGAAGAATGCCACAGGGCGGCGTAATTTCTCCTCTACTCTGGCTAATAGGGACGAACAAAATGCTTGTAAGACTAGACAGAGAATAGGTCCCGTGTGCGGGTGACATGATGATAGTAGTGTCAATGAAGTTACCCTCCGTGATAAGGGAAATTATGGGGGCTGCTCTAGACAAGGTAAATACCTGGGCCGCAAGTTGTGGTCTTGGTGTCAACCCGAGCCTGATTTTACCTCTCCCTGTCTTAATGGTTGTCATCGCTCCCACTATCGTCCAGTGCTAGGTATCTGAGTATCATGTCTGACCCAACACTTAGCTGGAAGCAAAACATCGAAAACAGAGTAAGGAAGGCATGCGTCCCCTTACTCTGCAAAAGAAAGAAGTGCGGACTTCAACTAGAGATGCCCATGTGGATGTACACAGTCGTACTGCATCCAATTCTCACTTATAGGTCACTAGTATTGTGGCCCGCGTTGGGCAAAGGCTACAATCTCACGAAACTAAAAAGACTTCAAAGAACACCAAGTATAGGCACCGCATGCGAATTGAGGTCGGCCCCAATATACAATTACACACAAAACATACCGCATTATGTAGCGCAGTTGGGCTTAAAGAATCTAGGTGCTGGACTGCACGGGCTTACGACCACAGCAACATCCTGAAATCGTTTCCAAATGGCATGGCCACCTTTTCCTACCGACTATACCACACCCAAACTAAACTTAAAAAAAAAAACCTCCACATAGGATAGGATGAAAGACGATAGACGACCGACGGATCAAAGATGTACTGTGGTGGGCCGATATCTAACCTTTACTTTGGTGTAGAGAGCCGTCTTTCGGCCGAGTGAGATATGAATATTTTTGACGACCCCAGGGCCGAAAAATAAGTTTTTTGTGTTACGCTAAATGGGTGGCTGTGCCATTAAGCAAGTCATACAGGTTACGTACATGTCTAATTTGTTGGTGAAAGACCTTTACTCGTACGTGACACAACGCACAAATCAAAGCTATTGACTCGGCTACCATATTCTACAAACCGGTGTAGGAGCAGCGGAACTAGGTTGCATGCTTGGGCGAACACTTAAGAGTCACATTGCTTTATGTTTCAGGGCACAGTGACATATAAGGAAACGAGCGTTCAGATGAACTGGCTAGGCAAGGTTCACTCGCGGCAAGCGTCCATATCACGCTAGGAGCGGTTAAATGACAAATTCACTCATACTTCCTATGAAGGCCAACGTCCAATGGAGGGGGTTAACCAACTGCACCATGATATGGCCGACCTACTAAACAGAACCCGTCCAGATATCGCCAGAATCACGGCGATAACCACGGGACATTGGCCAGTTGGAGACCATGCGGCCAAACTAGGTATCCTCCACAACTCCCACTGTCGTACTTGCATAAATGGATGTGTACGGCACTAGAAAGAGTTTCGACGAGCTTAACGACATCTCGGGTAAAGGGATACGAGATCTAGTACATTTCTTTACTCCACAGGCTGGAACTGTCTCACATCTTCAACAACACACATCATCAACCAGGTGACACGAGTCGTGGTAACAAAAAGGCACGTTCTTGCGCTGCTAGGTTTCGGGTTGAACCGCCACCGCCGCCCCTAGGGCCTACCTTCCATATATAGCGCAAAAATCGTGCGAAAAATCACTCTTGCTAATCGCTGCTTCTTTGGGCTTAGAAGGCAACTGGGCAGTAAAGTCCTCTCTTTCGAGACATTATATAGGACACGGATCATTCTAGTTCAAAAATATTCTCGGGCGCTTCGAGAGAAAAGTTGTTCTGCTAATTTGCGGTCCCATTTCCATCAATGGAGAACGCAGGAGACGTTTCAACAGTGAACTACATATACGGGCTGTACAGCGATGTCAACCTCGTCAGAAAAGCTTTGATAATCAAGTTTAAATGGCTAGGGCACTTTGAATGCGCTCTGGTCCGAAAAGTTTTCGAGGGCAACCACTTTCGAGTATTAGGTAGCGCACACAAGTGGAATGGACCGCAGCCAATTTCATGTGCGCAATTGGAGGCAGGTGGCAAAAGACCGTGCTTGCTGGAGAGGGATGTTATTCCCTGGTCTACCCTGGATTGTAGTTCCCTCGAAGTAAATAAGATAAAACTGCGCGCCAATTTAAAAATGCATTCTGCCATAAATATCACGAATTCGTCTTTTGATTGCGCAGAAAACTGTGGTTTTCATTCGCAAATATCCGAAGGAAATTTCTTATAATTCATCTGAGAACTACATTCATAAACGCTGCAAAATGTACTCGAAAATACTTGAAAAAACGGTTTTCGAAACTTGTTTCCTTATTTTTAAGAATTAAAAAAATATCCCAATGAACGAAAAGGGTGACAGTTTTCCAATTTTTTTTTTAAAGAAATAGGAAGAGATCGAATTTCACTACATCTCCGAAACGAGCGCAAACAGCTTTGGAAAATTTAATTCTTTTTCAAAACTGTTTTTGAGCTTTAGTTTAAAAAAAAAAAAAACATCACTTTTAGAATATTTGAAGAAAAATAATTCGCGCCCTTTAGCAGAGTACTCGCAAGGACGTCATATTTTCTTTCCACAACTGAAGTACTCGTATCTTTTCCGATTCAAATATCCAGTTTCACTGTGCAGTGTCGGAAGGAATTCCCATCGGACCGTTGGAGTATTCGTACAACTGTTCTCTCTATTAAAAATTGACACTTTTCCTTTCAAACCAAATCGTGCTGGTAAGAGGGGTTTTCCTCATTTTGTCAGGATTGCCTTCGAGACCATATGTTTGGTGTTGCATACTCAAACGTCTTTCATCAGAACTTTTGTTATTTACTACTTTGGGTAATCCCGAACTCATCGTTGTGTGAAATTTTTCGAAAACAAAAAAAAACTTAAGATACTTTTGGATATTGTGGTTGAGTAATGCGTTACATTGACACGATTTGTACACTGCAGCACCTGTCAAACGGACCACATCGATTTACCATCGAACTAAAGCACAAAGGGCAACGCAGTTGACTCGATCCGAGAGCTAAGAACCGACAAAACGACACTTTGACAAAGTACGAGTACTCGTATTGCTGCGTGAAAATCCTTCCGCCGTTCGAAAAGAACTAACTGAGTGTGGAAATTTGATTTTTACTTTGCCTTTGAATATACAATTTCAAAAATAAGCGCCGCCGACACGACACACTAAAGGGGGTCTCTCATGCTACAATAGGGTTGCCATCACCGCCACTACTGCCGCCGACGTCGTTTCCATTGCCGTTGGTGTTCCCGCTGCCGCTGCCATCGTCTTTGTCATCATCGGCCCAGTAGCGCTATATGTATGTACTCGTACTCGTACTCGTACTCGTACTCATATTTGACGGACAAATATGCCGCCGCGCGAAACTCCTCAACTTCTTGTGGAAGGACTACTTACTTTGGTATTTGAATTAACTCAGCTTCTAGCCGCATTCGTGTACGATACGTATCCCTGGCGTTGTATGTAGTGGAAATAATAAACAAAAGTGCTATCCGAAGGCAAACAGTAACTAGCAACCAGCAAATCCACAACTCATCCTTTGCACATTTTAAGGTCGTCCATTCGATTAGAACCAGTAAATTTGACATTGCGCTTCCATTCATACGAGTAGAGTGTTATGCTTCCAGATTTCGCACTTAAAAAAAGTCCTGAATACCTTAACGGTGATTCGTACTGGGTTGCTGTATCGAGGGCTGTACTAGTCGCGTCGTAGGTACGAGTCCTTCTTGGAATGGCCTGTAAGGGTCAACTTTTTTGCTTAATGACGCACTAAAAATACGAATGCGGATAGTGAGGGATGACGATGAGCGGTGGTTTGCGTATGACTATATGGTAGATAGGGATAGTTCTGCCAATTTGAAAGGAAAGCTTTTTTTTTTTCACTCCGATCTGGTTCAATAGTTTCTGTTTGTGTGTGGTTCAATTTCCAACCCCCTAAGAGGGTGCAGATACTCCTGCATGTACATATAGACCAATGTTTGAACGAACTGACTGATGACGTTTCTACTGTCAAGAGTTGTGGATTTGATTGCCTGATAGTATTCGCATTTACGGGTAGGTGGTGGTTTTGGATTAAGCATATGGTATGCAGGAAAGTAGTCACTTAGCCATAACGGGCGATGGGTTAATCGATAGTGCTGTAAGTAGCTGGTAGGGGTGGCTGTTTGTATACAATATATGAATCTTCTATTGCGTGGACATACGAGTTTGAAAGAGAGTGGTTTCCTTGTTTCCTTGTTTTATTTTTGTATTTTCTGTCTTTAGTTTTATTTTTGACCTTTAATTATTCTTCCAACGCCAATTTGATTTGTTTTCGCCTCTGAGGCTCGCGTGTTTTAAGGTGTATAAGGCTCTGACTCTTATGATATGACCGCATATGAGGAGTCAGGTGAGCTCTATCTATATTTGTGAGCATGTAAATTAATTTACAGGAAAAAAAAAACTTTATGAGAGCGCAAAAAAAAATATAAATTATAATTTATCATTGTTTTGCCTTTTTATGACCTTGGATAAGGGGACGTAACTATGGAAATGCTGGCTTGTAACTTCCTTGAAGGAATCCGGAAATGTGGTGGTGTGTGGCTCGTGTAATGGTTGGAATTGAATCAACCTCCAACTCAACAAAATCCTTCTTTTGCTACGTGGATAGGGTCCACTCTGGAGCCGCATTAGCATTATTTCACAGGGGAGCCTACATTAGGGTTCTTGGAACTCTGCGAATGTACGCAGGAAGCTAGCTACGCTAGTGCTCTATGCCAAATTCTAAGGAAGTGTGTCACGCAGGTTCGCTTCCCGCTTGGTCTTATTTTTCCTTTTCCTTTGTTATCGACTAGGCGTAGTCGAGTGAGGGTCGTGCATGTATCTTCACTACTTTACATCGCGTGTGCGATGGTTTTCGGCGTTCCCTGACAGCTGTCGCAATTAATTCCATCTTACGCAACAGAAGAACATATGCTCGCTCGGGGGAATCATCCATCGTAGGAATATAGTCGCATCTAAACAATGCTTTTACCATCACGTGGTAGAGATATGCGTTGAAGCTTGGTGAGATAGTACTTCATCTCATCATGACATCGGTCCAGCTCCATGAGCACAGCACGGGTATGAGTTGATGTGTCCACTTGCCCACAACCTCGTCATCCCAATCTTGCAGCCAGTACCTTCCCAACAGTCGATATCTTGTTCGGCTTCCGGGGACAGAAATTTCCCTCTGAGCTTAAGCAACGTGACAGGCACGGTTCTCGCAATCACCATAGCCGACGTTATGTAACGAGATCAGATCCCGTCTCGACAGCGCATCCGGCCACACCTCAGAGCTTGACAGATATATAGAGTTAGCAACCGGTGCGAGTAATCTTCTTTTAGTCTCACGCAGGCCGCCAGTATTAACCGACAGTCTAGACAGCGGAGCTGCCAACTTGCTGGCTATATCAGCCGCCTTTCTAATATGCTCCCCAAGGTGAGTCGTGAGTCGTCCCACAATCCGTGGTAGGGAATTACTAGTATCGCGCGAGCCACCATACAAGCGACGTTCAAATGGAACTCTCTTCCGAACCATCGTTGACAATTATCTACAGCCGTGACTCTGCAGCCAGTACACAACCCTTGTTACGACTTCAGCAACATCTTTCGCAAAGCTGATCAGCTTGACCCAGGTGGCATTTCCAGGCGCAGGAGCCGTCGTACACGAGGTTTCAGAGATCGAGGCGCAGCGCCAATGCTTGAGCGACTTCCAATGCCACCTGCTTTTCACTCCGTTCATCCGTCGTGTTATAGCCGAATCGGTGATTTGTCATGTGGTACAGATGGCAGCATACTGAGATGGCTGCCGCTCCCTTCAATCAGGTATAACCTTAGAACAACGCACAAGCACATGGTGTGATCAGGATGCATGGACGAATTGACGCAGCTACAGCAATTCCAACTAATGCACGTAGACTGATAATATTGCCTCAACACCATCGAATGATAGCGTTACTGGTGGATATGTATCAAGATACCATTATAGCTGAGATACGTCGCCGATTTTGGATCCCACATATTCGCACGATTGTACGACAAACAGGAGGGAGATGTCGAATATGTAAGAGGGAACGTGTAAAACCGGATAATCCACCCATGGGATAGCTGCCGGTAGAGGGAATGACCCCATTTGTTAAGCCGTTTTCTTACGTTGGATTGGACTACATGGGTCCGTTCTTCGTCACATCTGGGCGTCGAACCGGGAAGAAATAGATAGTCCTCTTCACATGTCTAACCGTTAGAGCAGTGCGTCTAGAGATAGCAAGGGACCTTAAGACCGACACGTGCCTGATGTGTATCTGGAATATCGTCAACAGACGGGGAACTCCTGTACGTATCCGACCAGATAATGCCACGAACTTCGTCGGGGCGAATGCGGAGCTGCAACGGGAGCTACGTTATTTGGATCACGGGACTATTGGAAATGCGCTCGCGAATTTGAAAATCGAGTGAGTTTTTAACTGTCCCTTAGACCCTCACGCTGGCGCGTGCTGGGAGCGCTTAGTGCGCAGTGTCAAACGCGCCATGGGACATACGCTATACAACGAGAGTCTCCAAGAACATACCCTCTACAGCCTTATATGTGAGGCCGAGAACATTGTAAACTCGTGAGCACTGACTCACATATCCTTAGACACGATGACCGACGAACCTATAACCCCTAATCAGTTTTTCTTAGGTGTACCAAATTCTGAGCAAATGCCCCATCCTCCAGAAGAAGAACTCCGCGTGATACGAAAATAATGGCGCAAAATACAACAGATGCAGCACCGCTTCTGGAATAAATGGTTGAAAGAATATCTCCCAGACCGTCGAACAAAATGGTATCAATCCGTCAAGAAGACGGTTCGATCGAAGTGGATAGTGGGTTGAGTGATACGGGTTTTCCCGGGCCAGGACTCGCAAGTTAGACCGCCGGAGGTGTACACTAAACTGGGTATTCTCAAACGACCTGTGTGCATGCTGGCCAAGCTAGATCTAGGTGAATCTGGGACGTCATAGATTTACGGGGTCGGGGATGTTACGGAGTATTAAAAAATAAAATTATGTTTAATTGGTAGCACTGTTGCGGTAGAATTTACCACAACAAGCTGGACCCTTTTTTCTTGAAACCTTCGCTTCACTGCTTCGAACCTTTCCCTTTTAACAGTTGTTCGTCCAAAATTCTGAGAGAGTGATGGGCAGCCATGAGCGCATCAGCCTTCGGTGCACTTTCTCAGCGTCTTGGAAGGACAACATAAATAGGTACGACGGACGGTCAAAAACTCTAGGAAGAGCCCAGCAGAGCAGGTGGGCGACTTGCTACAAGAGCGCAAGGAAAGCGCTATAGGTTGTGTTTGTTTTACAAGGGTCGAACACGAAGTACTCGACCCGTATCCCAAATGTTGTTTTGTCTCGCCTAATGGGTAGTCTCCAGCTTTAAGTAGAGCTAAGGCATCCGCTCCATCCTTCCAGCTCCTAACCCCTTCACCTTTTGACCCACCTTTGGAGGAACGTATTTACCAAGGGCACCTAAGGATTCTTTCAATCCCGGACTTCTACCTTTACGCTCTTCGGAAGTGACAACCAGTATGTCCACCTGAGAAAGACAAAGCCAGGCGGACGGCCTGGAACACTCTGAATATATGGCGGACGGTCATATTATTTGGACTACACACCTAAAGCCAGATGGACGGTCTGGAACCCTCTGTGTAAATGAAACATCTACTACCCGAATAAGTTGCCTAGAGCCAGGCGGACTGTCTGCAACTCTCTGCAATGCACACCACACAACACATCCATAAAAACATAGGAGCAAACGAAACACAATACAAAAAAAAATAACAAATTGTACAATGAAAAATAATACATAATCAGTGTAAAGAGTGGGATGCTATCCGATATTCCCTTTCCGCCCCAAAATCTTCACGAAAGCCCACCGGGTCCACTTTTCATAAGCAAATATAACGTGAGAAAAATTTCTTTCTTCCTTCGTCACAAGGGCTAAACACATTTTTCAAAAGTTTTAACCTAAGATCCCTAGATCCTGACTTGGTTCCCCTTTCTTAGTCTCAAGTGAATAGGAAATGAACTCTCTTTGTCACTTCGATTTACTTCAGGGACCAAATTCGGGGAAAGAAGGAGTTATTTGAACCCAAGACAATTCAGCGGAAATGTTGACTCAGGCTAAAGGAAATTCCCAGAAATCAGAAATTTCCCCGAGGATCTGGGTAGTCAAAATGGCACACTTGAGTGTATGAAAGAGTGGTCTAGCGGTGCTCCAAGCCATGGTTATACGCTCTAGCTAGGTAGCGGAGCGCTGTACATATATACCAGACATTACGCCCGCTAACCAAGTAGATGTAATGCACGAATGCGTGGGTGGGTGATCAATGGTCTGAATGGACATAAGCCGAATCGGGGCAGCCACTTCTTGGTTGACCACAACGTGTTGTAGAGGTTTATAAAAAAACGAGTTTACTAAAACGAAACCTAGGTCAAAGTGGCAAAAGAAAGAAAATAGATTTAATATACAACAGGAGAAATTAAACAGTAAAACAAATGAAAACAAAAGTCAAAGGAAAAGAGGACAGGATCAGCTAGGAGAGCTAGGAAGACGCAAAATAGATTTCTACAAACTTAATACCAACCTGCTGAATGAAAGTTGGCTGGATGTTTATAATGCAACCAATCCTTCCCTTGCTTTTGATTCATTCCAAGCTATTTTGAATGTTGATGTTATACTTTGATCTGCTACTTCTTTGCATAACAGTAACAAATCAAACAAATTTAAACCTTGGATTTGTTATTTGTTACGTAAAATAAGTTTGAAAAACAAACAATGTGCGCATACGACATTTTTATGACCAGCTTCATGGGGCTAAAGGAGATTTAAAAAAGGAGTGGTCTATCATTAAAGAGTTATTTAATAAGCAAGCTTCTGACAGTGGACCATCTTGCATAAAATCGAATGGTAGAGTTTCAAATAATCCTATGGAAATGGCTGAGAAGTTCAATGATTTTTTTGCCCTGAAGGCGGCAAGCTTCAATGATGGCCCAAACTTGAGCGCTGAAAATTGCTTTTCCGTCGAAAGGGAATTTAATAATTCCTTCTTTTTTGAGACTATTTCGGCACTTGAATTACATAGGACTATTATGACATTAAAATCTAAAAAATCTTCCACTCTAAGTAACGTTTCTAGTGCTCTGCTGAAGTTCCCGCACCACACCACCGTATGGCGCTCCCATTATTCCGATTTGAGTTCTGTTTTTTTGTTAAGTTGGTAAATCTGTTGTTGACATTCCCTCTAAATCTTAGCATCATAGCTTGACATTTGAAAAAGTTACGTAGCTAAAAGTACATCTATATTTGTGTGTGTTGCAACAACGAACTTGTATTAAATTTTACGTAAAAAAACGGATTTAATGGTGCGCAAACGTTGGAAATGTTGGAAAAGTGTTTCGGCAACGATTCTCTAAAGGAAACGGTCGTTTACCAGTGGCACGAGCGGTTCAAAAGTGGTCGTGAGTCAATCGAAGACTATGAACGCAGTGGCAGACCATCGACATCGAAAACCGACGAAAACATTGATGAAGTAAAAGAAATGTTGGTCAATAACCGCAAATTAACCATCAGAGATAACAGGAGAACTTGAACATTGCCTATGGATCCGTCCAAGACAGTTTGGTTAATGATTTGGGCTTCCGTCGTGTAGCAGCAAAGTTGGTGCCAAAAGACCTCAATTTCATGCAAAAAAGGGACCGTGTTGACGTCGAAAAAGAGATGATTTGCGAGACTGAATCCGATCCCACATTCATCAAAAGGATCATAACTGGAAACGAGATGTGGGTTTATGAGTACGACATGCAATCCAGACATCAGGCAAGTGAATGGTGTTCACCAAATGAGCCGAGACCAGAAAAACCACGTCGTTTTCAGTCAAAAAATAAGGCAATGCTCACGGTTTTCATGGATTACAACGGTGTAGTCCATTATGAATTTTTGCCAGAAGGCCAGACAGTAAACAAAGAGTATTATTTGGGCGTTATGAGACGTTCGCGTTAAGCAATTCGCCGAAAGAGACCAGAATTGTGGGCAAAAAGCTCGTGGATTTTGCACCATCAATATTCGTAATTTTTTGACGAAAAATGCAACAAATACCATCCAACAGCCACCGAATTCACCTGATTTGGCTCCCTGTGACTTCTTTCTGTTCAATCGAGTTAAAAAACCGTTACGGGGGACGCGTTTCAGCAGCCAAGAGGAAATAATGGAAAAATCGCAGGAAGCACTGATGGGCATACCGAAAACCTAATATAAAAAATGTTTCGAGGATTGGATCAAGCGCTGGTATAAGTGTGTTGCAGTCGATGGGGATTACTTTGAAGGGGACAATATAGATTTAGATGAATAAACTTGTATTTAAAATTTTCTGAATAAATTCCGAAAAATTTTCGATCAAGGTGGTATATCTTTCCTGAAAGTTTAAAAGTTGCAGAGGTTATACCTGTTTCTAAAAAAGGGGATAAAACTGATGTTAATAATTATAGACCTATATCACTTCTTCCTGTTTTCTCGAAAATTTTCGAAAAACTGGTGAAAAAGAGAATTCTTTCGTTTCTTGAGAACGAATCTTTTAACCGAAAACTCTTTTCTTAATACCACAAAATTTCCATTGCTCAGCACTTTAACTGCCATCAAATTAACTTTGACGAGTACATTTTTGATACCGCTCAATCGATTGTCCGAGATTCCGACCAATAAAACGCTCTTTATAAAGTGACTTTCGACTTTTGTTGTATTTTTTCCCACCATTTTAAGGTTTCGCAATTCCTTTTTGAAAAAGTTTGCGTAGCGCCTACGGACACATATGTGTATTTTATTTTTTGAGATTTGCTAATGCCGCAGATTCTTTTCTTTTAACCATAAACCCACCCCTAGCTGAGCAGCCGAAATTGGCAGCACTTAACCCGCTGTCTGTTGCAAATTTCCCTTGGGTTTTTTTTTTTGTTGACAGCGCATTCTGCCATTATCGCTTAAACCACCACCTGTGTGGTTCGGGATCGTTTTTTTCTATGAAAAAATTGTTTTTTTTTATTCCTGCCGGCAGACCGGCTACCCATTTGTAAATTCAGATTTTGTTCCAACCTAACCTCGGGAAAATTATGAGAAATAACAAAAAAAAATTGTGTACGAAGCGAAGAAATTGTAAGCACTTATGTGGTTCGACTCTCGAATTGCCAAAAATGGTTGTCCTCGGCATTTTCGACTTGATCATTTCTGTTGACGCCATTCGAGAGGACGATTGAGCACAAAGTGTAAGTCATCCCATATTCCATTTTATTATATTCATTCCGGCGTCAACGGCATTTATTAATTTGTTTTTGAAAGGATATTCGTTCAGCCTAAAACTAATGTATCTACGGCCGGAGTAGGGATGGGATATCCAAAAAGACAACTTTATATAATTTTCGTTTTATTTCGTGATTGCAAAATACTTATTGTACGAGTACATTATATTTAATAAAAGAAACAACACTTAAAAAAATAAATATTTTCAAACAATTATTGTAGATATATACATTGATAAATTTAATTGAAAAAAAAAAAAAAAAACTTATTCTATTCAGTGCTGACACATTGAACAATTATTATGCAGCTGGAAGTATAAAATCGTTACAATTTTTTAGTCCTATTTTGAAAAAAATTTTATACACATACAATGTATGTACAATTGTATATATACCTATTAGGGTGTCCCTTATTTTTCAAAGTTCATATTTTCTAACGCATACGCGCTGATTTTTTTCATTTGATCATAAAATACTTGAAAATAAAATTTTATCTTATTTGAATCGCAGCAATCCGTGCCGAGTTGCAATTTACGAGGATGACCCCCATTTTCGTTCTATTTGTTATTTGTTTGCGTTTTATCGAATAGTTAACGTGCATATTAGTAAAGTTTCAACATGTCAGTGGAACTAAGAGGTATTAAAAACAGTATTTTCTTGGTTGGTGAGATAAATCATCAAATTACTGGTGCAAAGTTACCGTCAAATCGCCAAGTTCTCTCAGTTCTTTTCTTTAATATTCGCGAAGTAAAATTGACTGTAAATAAAAGTGCAAATCTTGTGATTCAGAAGTGCATTATATTTTTGGAAAAGACAAGAATACCCGCCAGAGTTGTACCTAACTGTGTGAAAAGACTTTTTGCGGATCTTTACCAAGTTTGGAGAGAGCTACAAAAAAAAAACTGTAAAAACCACAGGACGTTTATAAGCATCGCGAGGAGAAATTTTTAAAAAAGATTTAGATAATTTGTTTGATATCGCACAAGCTGATGCTCTAGAAAAGATCAAAATAGAGGAAGACGAAATTTTTCTACAAAAACAAAAAGAGCTAGGGCTTTCGGGTTATTTAGCGGGTGTTGACAAAAAGTTAGCTGAGAAAGAAGAACAAGTAAGGAAGAGAAAACTAAAAGAAGAGGAAAAAGGACTAAAGTATTTGACTACCAAGAACTTCTTTACTTCACACAAGGGTTCACCTCAAGATATTCACGAACAGTCTATCAGTTCTGACGTTGCTTTGCATGAAAATTTGCAATCCACTTTGCAAACGCAACCTGTGAGTTCGCTGTCTACCACAAAAAAAGGAAGGACGTGTTTTATCACCCCTAAATTAGTTGCTGCTTTAGATAGATGCCAAGTAAGTGTAAGGGATTCAGTTTACATACTTCAGGCTGTAGTAGAAGCATTTGATATCAGTTGTCAAGACTTTACAATCAGCAAGACTTCTATTCAACGAATTCGGACCCAAATGAGAGAAGAAAGAGCGAAATCGATCAAATCTGATTTTCAGAACAACGTACCCTATTCATTGGAATGGAAAACTGTTGCCAAGTTTAAATGTGACGGGTTCAAAAGAAGAACGCCTGCCAATTCTGATTTCAATCGGAGAAAAAGATCACGTTTTACCAGTGCCCAAACTCGAAAGTTCTACTGGCAAAGACCAAGCTTAAGCTATTTTGAATACGCTTTCTGAGTGGGACCTCAAAGATAAGGTACAGATTATGTGCTGCGATAAAACGGCCTCTAATACAGGTCGCTTAACTGGAAAGGGAATTGTTACTTTTTGCTTGCCGTCATCAAATATATGACCTGGTTTTGAGATGTGTATTTGAATTAAAGATCCGCCAGCAGTCCGGATATTCCGTTATTTAAAAAAAATCAGAGACAATTGGAAGAACGTTGATCCAACTGCTTTCGAAATATGGTCTGATTTCGCAAAGAAATATTTCTGTGAGACGGTCATTAACAAATTAATTAACTACTATAAAAAAGAATAACTGAAACCAATTATACGTGACGATTATCGGGAATTGATTAAACTTTCTATTGTTTTTTTGAGAGGAGACAACGAAAACAAATTTAAAATCAGACCACCTGGTGCAATGCATCAGGGACGATGGATGGCAAGAACTATTTACGCTTCAAAGATATGCTTGCTGCAATCCCAGTTTAAAATGTGTGCTAAGGACTGAAACGAATAAAATCTGTAAATTTTAATACGGGCTATACTTCCAATGCGTAAAAATTGCAATCCCATTTTGTACCCAAATTAGCCTGTATATTCTCTAGTTTCAGTTTGTTATTGATTTTAGTTCGGTGCGGCTTAAAATATTTATAAAATATGAGCCAAGCGGAATGCCGTAAAAAGATCATCGACAAATGGCTCGAAAATACTTCGCGTACAAACCATTTCATCGCGAAAAATTTAAACATAGCACGCAGTACAGTGGATGCTGTTATTAAGCGATGTTTGGAGACGTTGACAGTTAAGCGAAAACAGAAAAGTGGAGCTAAAAGTGGAGCACATGATACAAATTTGGACAGGAAAATAGTGGGTACCATCATAAAAAAACCGGACTATGTCATCCAGAGATGTTGCTCGGAAATGTAATACCAACCGAACAATGGTACAAAGATCTAAAAAACGTAACTGTCTAAAAACACGAAAAAAAACAAAAAAATACCAAAAGTTACTGAAAAGCAAAAAAAAGTCATTAAAACACGAGCCCGAAAGCTATACGAGTTGATCGGCAACAAGAAAGCGTGCTTGGTTTTGGATGACGAAACTTATGTCAAAGCCGACTTTAATACTCTTCCAGGTGAGCAGTTTTACAACTCGTTTGAAGTTGAGATTCTTCCGCAATCAACAACATCGATTGGGATGGAAAAATTCTGGTCGAAATATCTCGTTTGGCAGGCCATTTACCAATGTGGACACAGAAGCTCATCGTTTGTTGCAACGCGATCAATTAACGGAGAAGTATACATTAACGAGTGCCTAAAAAAACGGTTGATTCCTTTCTTAAACAAACACGAGGGTTCAACATTATTTTGGCCAGATTTAGCTTCAGCTCACTATGCTCATGCGACGTTGAGCTTTCTTGTTGCTAAAAATGTCGACTTTGTCCCAAAAGACATGAATCCACCCAATGTTCCACAGTGCCGTCCCATTGAAAGGTATTGGGCTTTGGTCAAAGCTAAATTGAGGAAAAGTGAGCAGTGTGCAGAGGATTTTAGTGGTAAATGGAAAAGAGCGTCCAAAAAGATCACGGATGTAACTGTCACCAACCTTGTGAAGGACATTTGGAAGAAGTTGAGGAAAGAATGGGAAACCAAATAATTTTTTTTATTTTTTGTAATTGTGAATGAATTTAATAAAAACAGAGTTTTAAAGAAAATGAAAAGAATTTACATGAATTATGAAAATATGTTTTTTTTTACTTTGAAGTTTCCAAAGTTTATTCGTTTAAGTCCTTAAAGACAAGCTACCACTTCAAGATGTTTGCTTATTTATTGCAACAGCTTATTTAAACTCCTGGCTTGGGTGTAATTTGACAGTAAAAGCCCCGAATCAAGATTTATGCTTCTTAAAAACATTGAAAAACTATGAAACAGTCATCAATGTCACTTCAAAAGTAGCTCTGACTAAGTTCAGTCAACACTTATGGTATTTATCAGAAGAATTAGCTTTATTTTCACTATTTGATGATGAAGTTTATATGATTTTGGGAAGTGATGTGTTCCGTCAAAGGAAGAAATACCCGCCTCATTGTACGGTGAGTTGAATAAGTGTTTTTCATTCTATTCCTAGAAAAACTGTTAATTTTGTTAATAAATAATTTTTCTTATTGTTGCAGAAAAATATTTGAGTGATTTCGTGACCATAAAGAGCACAGGGATCAAATTCCTTCCTTTCAGGAAGCTAAACAAAAAGTTATGTACTTGAAGGCAGTCAGCAGCACACAACAGAGAGAGGTGTGAAGCTCATGGAAGATTTTCATGGTTTAATATCTGCTGACGAAAAACAAAAACAGTTCTTGTTGCGCTGTATTCAAGAACATAGAAAGTTGTACACAGATTGTAAAAAGCAAACTTTGAAAAGAAAGTATCCTGTATAATTATACAGTTATTTAATTTTTATAAACAAAAGCATACCCAAATTAATTTTGGACTGTGTTTTTATTTTAAAATAGGAATTTTGTTCTTAAATAGCTTATATGCCACTAGATGTTTTAGAACCGTTTATATAGGAATACATTGAGGCTTTGTCGGCATAGGTTATCGTTATTATATAACCATGCAATTTTGCACGTGGTTAGCGTCTAGTATTATTAAAAGAATTAAGGGGTATGCGTTATGAAATTGTAAAGGAAAAAAAAAATCGACCATATAAGGGACACCCTAATACCTATATATAAATATCTTTTGTAAATGATACGGTGATAGAGGATGTTTTACATAAAAAAAAAAGAAAAAAACTAAATAAAAATACAAACTTATGTTACAAATACGGATAAGGGTACTAATTGTATATAACCTTGTTGTTCTTTTTGAATACTAAAATTTTGTTTTGAACTCTTCATGGAAGTTGTAAATGAACATCACATGTTAATTTGGAGTATATACCATATATACATACGTAAGCCGAAAATGTTTAAATTACAAAATGTGTAGACGACGATTAATACGTGGCCTGGTTTAAGAGGCTCTTACTATCCTAAATGGCAACTGATCCCAAGAACAAGAACTCATGAGTACATCTCGATAATTTGCGATATGCTGACTGTAGCTCCGGCGATAAGAGCCAAAATAGCACATATTGCTAAAATGACATTCTTTACCAAAACCCATTTGCAGAATCCTAGACGATCGGGCCATCGGTAGATAGTTTCAATTACACTTGGTATAAAGATACCTGAAAAGAAAATAAAAATTCATTTTAAAATATGTTCAACATTTCATGGGTGTGTGATTGGTGTAGTACCCAGTAACGAAAAGAACACTGATCCAACTAAGCTGATGAAAGGTTCTAAATCTGGAATGGCAGCTGCAATACCACCAACAATCAGAATGATTCCTGTCCGGAGTAAGATTTGTGAGATATTTTGATGTTTTTCCGAAAATTTATGTCCAATCTTCTTCCACAAAATTTCATTCGGCACATAGAACTGTAAGCCAAAAGTGAATAGGATGGCTAGGGCCATTAAAATTTTTGCCGTATCAGCTAGCCTATAAGTAAAAATGATAAATGTAAGATTATGTTTCAATTTTATGTACTCGTATAAGATACGAATATTCGTATAAGAAATAGAAGTCAACTCACCATGCTCCTTTTTGCAAGTTCAAAGTTATGCTGCCCTCAATGATGTTACCATACTTAACATATCCAAAGAATCCAATAATAGCGTACAGCGATACAACGGTGATCATTGCTGTGTTCAGTACGCCAGGACACGAGAGAAAATATTGAGGTTTTTTCATGGAGTTCTCCACTGGCATGACGACTCCAATACCTTCCATGGCGAAGATGACAGTTGCGAAGAACAGCGGAATTTGAGCCCAACTTGAGAAGAGTGGTTTGTCAGAAAATACCAAAGGTTCATTGAACATGTAGTATAAGGTTATGGCGAATGTGATGACGATGAAACCATTAGCTGTTGCCGAAAATGGAACCAAATACTTTAGCTCCCTTATCTGTCCAATAAAAAGGCATGGTATGACGGTCATTGCTATGTAGATACGTATGTCCCAGTTAATACCACAGTCTTCGTTGATGACATTTTGAAAGGATGTCGCAATGAAGACAACATAGACACAAACGGCTGCGTAGTATGTTCCCATGAGACCGCCATCTACGAATTGCCTACAGATGATGAAATACCAAATTATTGAAAATTGAAAATTGAATAAATGTAATGAGTCTTTTATATTAAGAGTTAGTTGAAGGCACAAAAACCATCTATCGAGTCCTCTGCAGAAGGCTAACAATAAGGGCCAATAAGGAAGGATAAAGGGCCTATGATAACAGCCCACTGGAAGTGCCTAAAAGAAACATAGTCAGTCAGCACTTTACACACCCGTTGGACTAAGGTGCCCAGGTAACTACCACTGGAAGAGCCTAAAACGATCGCTGTTAAACCTAGTAAGTCTTCCCTGAAGAGCAGTTTACATACGCGTGGGACTAAGGTGCACAGGTAACTACCACTGGAAAAGGGCTAAAACCATCGTTGTCAAACGTAGTCAGTCTTCCACGAAGAGCAGTTTATACAACCATTGGACTAAGGTGCACTACTCCCTTAGGTATTTGCTTTCGGTGAAGACCTAGAAAACCATTCGAATAAGACCCACGATTTCTTATTGGCACAAGTATGGATATGCATCTGGAATGTCTGGACTCTAAGCAATGAGGTGTCTCTATCTGACTGAATGATGCCGCCTTCGCAAAATATATGTAGGCCCCTGCATTACAGGACAGGCGATGAACAGGGCAAGGCTATTTTAAAAGAGCATATCGTGACTTCTTCTACAGATGTCATGTGGATAGATACGATTTTGTTGCCTTCATGGATCAGATATTAATGCGAAACACGTATGATAAAGACCCCGTGATAAAAGTTGGCTTTTATGCGATCGTCGACCAAACATGCAACGCAGGACACCGTCACGATATTGAAATCATGCTAGATGACTGTAACGCCAAGAAGAGCATCTTGCCGATCAGCAAACTCTGCCTCCACGACTAATTCTTCGACAACGGAATGAAGCTGATGGATTCCGACGCTGTAAGGAATATAGTAGTTAGGAGCACAGGATTCAAACATCTTCGTGCACATAAAGGTTGTCCTTCACCCAAATGAACTGATCATATTCAGATCTATGAAGGGATGCCTTCAATACGATTCGGATCATTATTAAAAAAACCTACGGCACCGTATATTGAGAAAGCCTGATGTGTAAAAACTGGTATAGAACCGGACATCTCCTTGGACAAGTCCACCCCAAGTTGACGATATACAATGTGCTAAAGAGATACATGTCTGACAGTTTATTTCGACAGCTGTTGTGGAGGTGATTGATTTCCCTCATCATCAGAGAAATCGGCTGTGCGATAAAGAGTATCTCAACGTTGCTGTAACAAAAGACGTAGCATTCCGACTTGTTCTGCAGTTGGTTGCAACGTGAGTTGCGAAGTAGCAATGATAGCCGAATATTCTTCAACTGGGGCCTCTTTCTGTAGAGATAGTGATCAGACAAATTCAATAGCTCATAATGGCGCGATAACCCGTCCTGCGTTTATGACAAAAGTAAAGTAGTAAGCAGAGGCAAGATATGATCGTGAAAAGGCATGCTCAGGTATAGATATTCAACTTGTTCTGCCCAATCTAGAAAAATACATAGAGATCACATAGACAGCGTCAACTAGTTGGAAATAACCGTAACACCCGTCTCGCTATGAATGCTTATCAGTATACCCTCAAGCCCATTTTCGGACGTACTCTGAAATATCGTGATTCGTTCCTAAGCCGAACAACGCACTTGTGGAATGCCCTATCGAGTTCTCTATTTCCAAGTCATTATAACATTCAGACATTTAAAACCAACGTACATCGGTACCTATCCTTCTTTCCTCCCTTCGCCCGCGCTGTGTGCAAACATTTTAAGGGTACCTTAACCCCTTGAGCTCGCGCTGCCTTATAAAAAAAAGTCTGTAAGAAACATAAATTAACCGCGTTGATACAACCTTCCCAGTGTGGCCTATGTTCACCTTGCATCAAATCCTGGAGTATGACCTGTGAAAGTCAGCTCCATACCCACCACAAATGCGTCGATTATAAAGCTGGATTCGGCTGGAGTGGTTTCACATTGACTTAGGACACCAGGGCAGTGAGAATTGAACGCCTTCTTTACGAGTCATATGAAACGAACTCAGGTTCTCTAGTAAGAGCCATACTGCTGACATATGACGGTAATATTCACTTTGCCGCTACGTGGACAGTCATTGCAATATTTTGCAAAAATAAGAAAGTATCGCGTCCTTCGAAAATGGAAGGACGAACGAAAACATCGTTATACGTATCATTCATCGTTCCTATCTGATTGTACGGGCGTGTGCTGGAAGTCTTGTAAACGAAAATTCTTCGCAAGATCTACGGTCTAATGTGCTTGGATTCGGCATACCATTAGATAACACCACGAGCTGTAGGCTGAAACCATTCCTGAGGAAGGCGAAAGCCGATTTCGTATTTTTCTGCAGCAGGTATCGTTCCAACAAATGGCATATCTAAAAGGCAGTAGGTGCACAGTCTAGGTTAAAACAGAGCCAGGCGTGCTAGTGAAGCCTCTATGCAATCAAGACAGACCCCGTTCTTAGGAGTCTGGTAAAAACAGGCCACCGAAGTAACATGTATAGTCCGAGGAAGTTTGTTATCCAGGATGACATCAAATACTGAGATTCAACTTCCTTCTTCTCGTAAGGAGATCAACCTCAGTTTGGAGAGAGAGAGAGACTCATAGCCCATTTCTAGTGCACCAATCGTTGATCATGTCTATGGCTGCCTGAGCTTTAGAGTAGAAAGTCGCTAGACACGTTTCATCAGACAGTCGGAACAGAGCACTCAGAATTAGTCCATTATACTCTTTGTAATGTTCCTTTTAATGAAATCTTTCAGTCTTACGAAGGAAGATGAATAAGCTCTTCAGTGATAAGGTGGCTACACTACAAGCGCCCATCACGTCAGCGCCGAGTACCTGCAGCCTGATGCGAGCCGGACATTCACAGAGATAGTCCTTCGTGGTGTCGTCATCATATTCACAGCAAACATCGCAGGATGTTGTGTCACTTATGCGCAGCACATTTAAGTGCTTTGCAAAAGTGTAATGCCTTGTCTGAACGAGTTATATGTACCATCAATGCCAATCTCGATGAAAATGCCCAGCGCGTATTCCTTCTTGTCGAGTGCGCCTTCAATTCTGCCTACCAGATTTTGAAAAGCGCACTGCCGCGGGATCTTCTGCTTTGGTAAGAAGCAGTTTCGCGCACATGGACCTCGACCATTGTTTCCATGCTCTTCAGCATGAAGGAGACTAGGCAATTACATCTGAAACACTTGCCGAGCGTTCATCAGGGTTTCAGTATGAATGCCAGTGCCAAGCTAACAGTGAAGATTCGCTTCAGAGTTACCAGCTGCTGATCTATAACTTTTTGTTACATAACTGGGTGTATACCATCGGTGCCAGGGGACTTGAAGCAATCAATGGAAGCAACAGCGTGTTTGATGGACTCATCCGTTACCTCAACCGATGAAATATACCAGCTCACTAGCAGCTTCGTTCGTACGAGGTGGTTGTGAACTGGTTTCGATTAGGTTATCTGAAAAGTGAGGAGACAGTTTCTGTCTTTGACTCAGTGTAGGTGCTATCCGATTTTCTGAGTGATCGCAACCTTGTGGATTTTACCCTTCTTAGGACTTTGACTAGCATGCTGGTTTCATCGACAGTTTCGATTTTTATAACAGGCACTCTTCGAAACCCTAATCAGCTTCTTATATTCTTTATGCTGTCTGTGGTCTGTAAGGACTCCAGTCTTCGTAAGTTAAGAAATGTTTTGGTTTCTTTATGAGCGCGCGCTCATGGGGTTAATATTGTTTTACCCTTAAAATATTTGCACAAATGTCAGTTAAACGCACTTGGTGAGGGTCTCATTCAGGTTCTGAGCAGTTTTCTTAAGCTTTTGTTTTTTTATCCTGAGGGCTCAGTTAATTTTGCCCGGATTCCGCCTCTTGAACAAGATGTACAAGAGATCTTCCATCCGATTCTGAATTCGATATACCAATGCTCTGACATAGAGAACTCCGATAGAAACTTCCAGCCTATAATCTCGTTAGCGTACTTGGCTGTGACCCAAAATTTTTGACAACCAGTTCATTCGATAGTATTAAATCCAGGAGATGGTAAGTCCAATCTCCATGGAATCAGAGTATTCAATGAGGTCGACTTCTGCTTTCGATGGTGTCGGTAGTACCGGATCATATTGAAAACATCCTGATGTAGCGGCGAATTGTAGCTAATGTCTGCAACAGCTAAATCTTGATCACAAAATTGGCGAAGTTTAGATGGTAGGAGTGAATTCGGCACATAAGGACAAGTTCTCGCTCTTTCCATTCGAAACCACAGATGCTTTGCTACGAATCGGTGGATGTGGGAATTCTTCGACTATGTATGCAGGATCGACAATCTGAAAGGTATTGATGCAAACAATTGACCTTTAGAGCCATCGTAAAAAAGATTAAGCTTCGCCCATGGCTGTCCGAAAAAAGGAGTTACACGATAGTAATACACAAACATAAAGGAACTCATTCCAATAAATAGGAATTAGGCAACGAAGAAAACAGAGGATACAGGTCAGTCAATTGATAACCGTGATGTGCTCTAGAAATCACTGAGAAGCTTACCCAATACGATTGGGGTTTATTGAGTGTGGCAGCAAGAAGGGATTCTTCAGTAATAAAAGATGTGATGAAGACCCATATGATACTTGCAATCCTGGGCAAGGTTAACGATGATGGTTAGGGTAGTATTGGACCTGCAAATTGAGGGCTCGTCAAGACGGACATTTTTCTGAGAACCCTTCACATTGCCACTTCTTTCTGCACTAACCCACACCACACATTCATCAGAGTGAAGCCAGAGTGATCAGGAATCGACCTATTTCATCGGATCTATTGCATTGTTGCATGGGTCCATGTATATGGCGTAAATTTCTAATCCAAATCCACATGATTTCGGAAAGGACGGATAATCTGCGAACAGACATCTCCTTCATATATACTAGTAGGAGAGTATTTTGAAATGGAATATCGCTGATATATTTATAGACGAGTATGTTTAACTTGTAGACAAGCCTGGTAAAACTAAGCTGTTGGGGTATTATTCAATTACTCTTGGGATGATATCGGAGAAGAGCTTTATTTGTACGAGTAGTTCCTAGGCGACCCGGCAGGAAAATTGGACAAATTGGTGAAGAAATTGCACAATTATAGGCAAAAAGTGTTCCAGGAGTGAATCTTAACCGAATAAACTAGACTAAAATATATCAGATCCAGTTTTCCTTGCTTTGATCAAAGCCTCTTCTGGAGTGAGTAGTTCGTTTTCTGAAGGTTCCATTGGGCTGCCGGTTTCTGAAAGTTTGCCGGCTTTGAAGTCGTCGATAACCTTCTGGGCGTAGATGGCGTTGTACAGATCCAAACTGGTGAATTCGGATTGCACTACATCTGGGACTCTGTAGGAGACGTGGGACTTGAGCTTGCAGTCCTGCAGATTGGGGACGATTATTTCAGGAATTCGTTGGGGAATTGTTTCAAATTTGTTGTTGAAATAGTGACCCGTATCGCGCACACCACGTTTGTGAATAGGTACTAGAGGGTTAAGTGAGTTTTGTTGGGCCTCCTTGAGCGAACGTGTGCCACGCTTGTTGTAAATGGGAAATTTGCGAAAGTTTCACTTTCCAGCTAATGCAGCGGATGTAGTGATGGATCGTGGATTGGAACGCATTCCTAAAATGAGGATTTTGTTTAATTTTTCCATTTTTACTTCTATCGGGTCGACGGCTGATAAAAATATTTATTTGACCCCTGATACAAGAAATTATGGGGCAATGCCGAAATTGGAGTCCAGGGTAATGGAGTTTCTTCTAGGAACAATCCATGCTACTCTTGGGCCCTAATGCCATCGGCTAAGTGAATCACCAGGGCAGTGTCGCTACTCACTAACAAGGTACAGTCAGTATAAAGGAAATCGAAGTCTATACAGGGTTTAGTTGAATTTGGAAGTAGAGCTGGATTCCGAGATATTTTAGTACTGGCCCAGTGAGTTGGGATAACCTAGGAAAGTAACACCCCATAATCTCATACTGTCTTGCCGTACAATGTTACAATCGAAAGTACTATGGGAAGAACTTGTTGAAATACTTGAAAAACATCAACAAAACTCAAAAGGTTTCCACCCGACGGATACTTATACGAAGACGACTAAAAGTTGTAAACAATTACTATCAATATCTTTATCTCAATATCTACGAGTATCTAGGTTAAATGACCGATGTCCATTAAACTATAAAACATACCATATACTCGAACATTGGTCTCGATCAAGAGGTTGCTATACCATATATGATGAATCAACACTTATCAGGAAAACGTTTTAGTATCTGCACGGATTAATTAAGGTTTTAAAAAAAATATGTTTATCTGTTGTTAAGCACATGTTTTTTTTTACATTTTTCTTGTTATTTTGAAGTGGCACTGTGTGTAAGTGTGACGCTTTAAAAATTTATTTGACGCATTTAAGAATGGGAATATCTGGAGATAAACTTGGAGCTTTATTGCCCTCTAGCCTTTATGGAACTAGAACATATCATACTTTAATTTCTTTATGGTTCCGAAGAATAAAAACTGTATAAAGCCTGAAAAACATTGCCAATCATGTGATTAATGGGTTTAGGTAAATTTCCCGGCATCATGGTTGACTCCCTTTCCTTTGTACAGTCCTTTCGGTCTTTTTTTTTTTTTGAGTGGGAATACTGAGTTCTGGCGGAGGTGGAGGTCAGCCATGGTCCCATCAGTCAATGGTCCAGACTACAGAAAAAAAACCACATAGGTTCTATGGGCGAGGTCCTAAGAACGGTAGGGAGATTCACGACGAACCAGGAGGTTCACCAAGAACATCATTGTTGGAGTGCGTATGGTAGACAAGAGACTCGTAATGCCTTGCATCATACAAGACAGCAAAGCCGATGACGAGTGGGGACGGATGAGCCTTAGTGGAGAAGTGGCAGTAAGACTTGAGGAACACCGCATTCCACAACCGATGAGGGTATAAAACGGAAGCATCATATTTCATAATTGTATGGAAGCAGCTAGTCAGGAACCTAGCATATCGACGATCTCTTTTATAGTTACACTCCAACAGAATCAAACACACTCCAATGGCCTATCATGTATAAATGTCAGGTTCCATGGATGAGGGCCCGACGACTCTTTTTTAAATAAACACTCCACCGATGGAGCAGCAAAGGCAGATAGGCGGGCAGTAGAGAAATATGACAGCTTCTAACTAGCAAACAATTAAACATACATGCTAACAACGAAGAATAAAATAGAAAACCGGCCGAGACCGAAAGGCAGAGAGGCCCAGAGAAAAAAAAAAAACATTTACAACAAATAAAGGGTGTCCTATTAAGACGGCCGATTATGAATTTTTGCGCCATTTTTTTTTTGTGTCGGTCATACAGCGTTGTTGTTTGACAGCTGTCATGTGTGTACATTAAAGTTTCGTCATGGGGAAATACACGGATGCACAACGAATAGAAAATGTGAAAATCCACTACCGAAATGGTGATTTTTTGGTCACTATAGTGCACCATCGTGCCATGCAGTGGTCCAATTAATCGGGAAATTTCAAGCGATTGGGTCAGTCCAAGCCCAGAAGAGACCTATCCGCGTTCGTGCAGCTTGGTCTAATGAAAAAATTGCCACAGTTAGTGAGAGTGTTGACCAGAATCCTTCCACCTCGATTTGACATCGACTTTTATGAAGCAGTTTCCATCCATTCCATCATTTGTATTGGCACCGAACGTTCGCAGAATGGATCTTACAGCAACAACAAGTGAATGTTGATTTTTCAAAGAAAATTAGCTTCTATGTCAACAAACGGAATTGTCGCATTTGGGAAGCTGAGAATCTAAGAGTGATTTATCAACGTCCCACGCATCAATCATGAGCCACTGTTTATTGCGCATTTTGGGTTGGCGGAGTGATTGGACCGTTTTTCTTCAAGAATGCGGCTGACAATGAGGTCACCCTCAACATTAGCATCGTCGGTGTTTGTGTCTTTTGTGTTTGTTAATTTGTAATGGCTCGGGAATTTAGAGTGGACGTAGCAAATATAGGCGGGCTGAAGGGTAATAATTTTTCCGCGTACCTCCACGTCTACGAATACAGACCAGATGTTTTGGCACTTAGTGCAACGCAGGTAGATTCCCGCCCACACTGTGATCTGAAGCTACCCCGCTACGAACTAGTGCCACTATTCTTTCGTAATTGCGGTCTCACCATTTATGTGCGCAGTGATGTAGCTTACCAAGCTCACTCACGGTGTAGTCCCAGTTCCAATCCGGAAGTCAATTTCATGTGGTTAAAATTCCATCTCCGTAAGCAAATTATCCACTACTGTTTTATTTGCAGAAACCCTAAATTGGATAGCAACTCGACCTTTAACGAGTTTGATGCGCTGTCTGACTCCGTTCAAAGAATTGTATTCCTATATCCTCAGACTGAAATGGTTATTGCGGGCGATTTCAATATACACAATTCTGGGTGTCGAAATTCAGGACAGACAGCATTCGAAGGACAGTGTGTTGAGATCTTCGCTGCGGAAAACAACTTGAGCCCACTCGAATACCAGACGTTGATAGTCATACTGCCAATACCTTGGACTTGTTTTTAACTTCCCACCCTGATAAGTACAAGGTCAATGTGCTATCCCCTCTAGACTCGTCGGACCACTGTGCCATACCAGCTAATTTCTCGTACATATCGACCACACGTTGTAGATGCCATTGCTGATATGATCACAGACACCATTTTGATCATATGAGATCCTTTATCCTTCATCGGTTGAAGAATATCAAACCAAAATAAAAGGCATGGTACGACTCGAGCTGTAAAGAGGTTGTCAGAATTAGAGAAATGTTTTTTTGATCCTTCAAGATCAACCCGACAGAGGAAAACCGAAAAAACGATCCAGGAATGACTACAACGTCTTTGTTAAGCGTGTGAAATATCAATTCGACCAGAAGTTGAGGCGAAAAATACTACAATGTCCCATAGGTAGTAAAAGCTTTTGGTCGTTTGTCAAAAACATCAGAAATTTTGCCTCATCATCCATCCCAACGCTCATTTACAATGACGTTCCAGCTGTCAGCAATTTAGACAAGGCCAATCTGCTTTCTGCGGACTTTGGGGCCAGCTCAACACATCCAGATTGTGCTTTGTCTCCGCCTACACTTGAGTGGGTCGAATCTTCAATGGGAGGATCTAGCATGAGTTCTTAAAGATCTTAACATACAAAAATCGCTGGTCCAGATGGTATATCTCCTCTTCTTTTGAAGAAGTGTTTTTCCTTGCTGGAAAAAATACTGCATAAGCGTTTTCATCAATCCTACTCCTTAGGATTATTTCCGAGGAGATGGAAAACAGCATTTGTGCAGCCCGTCCCTAAAAAAGGCGACTCTTCTTTTCTTCCCTCCTATAGATCAATTGCACTTACGTTCCGTCAGCTAATGAAATATTTCGAAACACAAAAACTTCTCAATGACGGCTTTCATAGGTAGCAACAGGTCCTCTGGTGATTTAATGGCTTGTCGCACCGAAAAGTAGAACCAAATCGTACATCAATCTGGCGATAGTTGCACTTGATATATCTAAGGATCGACGACTCTCTTCTTCAATGGATTGGAAACTACCTTTCGGAACGTTCAATTCAAGTTGTCTTGGATGGTTTCAAGTCTGATATTCACAAAATAAATGCTGGTGTGCCCCAGGGCTCCGTTCTATCCCCGACACTCTTTTTAATTTTCACCAGTGATCTCTTGCCTGTTACTTCTAATCTAATATACCTATTCCTTTGCTTACGACAGTACTCTCTGCTTTTCATATTCGCTTCCGGACTCACGTCCCTGCTCTTCGGCTGTAGAATCGGAACGGCAGCGTATGTTAAGCTCATTCAATCCCTATTTCAACAGCGTAACCGTTATCCATGAATGGCACTTACATCGTCGAAACGCACAAACTTTCCATTCTTGGCACGTGTGTCAATGACAACTTACGTTGGAATGACCACATATTCGGTATCGTCAAAACTGCTGCGAAATGTCTAGGTTTTCTCAAGCGATGTAAGAAATACTGCACCTCTCTGATTTGGCCACAATATATGTATAAGGCATTTATCCGCCCAAAATGCCCACATCTAATCGGGTGCGCTCAAACCATCCCGGTTCAAAATCGTGCGATAAAACTTATAAGTGATGCTAACATCACCCTGTCAATGGACTCCCTCGAACACCGACGAAATGTCTCGTGTATTACTTTGTTTTATCGCTATTTCCACCATCCGTGCTCCATAAAAATCGCCAGTAGCATTCCGCCCCTTTAAACCTTCAACCGTAGTGTTACGAATGCTCATCAGTATACCCTCAAGCCCACTTGCGAACGTACTCTGAAATATCGTGATTCATTCCTAAGCCGAACAACTCGCTTATTGAATGACCTGCCGATCTCTGTATTTCCTGGTCGTTATAGCTTTCAAATATTTAAAACCAACGTTCATCGGTACCTCTCTTTCTATCCTGATTTTCCTTCGCCCGCGCTGTGTGCAAATATTTTAAGGGTACTTAAATCGCTTGAGCGAGCCCCGCTGCCGTTGTTCTACGCAGTAGTAATTCATAGGCGAGATTTTTCTTCTAGGTGTGTTTGTCTGATTTCTTCATTAAACCATGAGTTTCGAGGAGTTTGTGGAGCCTGTTCCTAAAAGCGACAAATCTTATTCATTCACCTCGTGCTGACCCATGGCACTTGCATTTCCAAGTCATCGAATAGGTGATAGATTTTCAGCTCGTGAAATATCTCGAAGCACGAAAACTTTTCAATGACGGGAAGTGCACTATCTCACCGAAAAATCAAACCAAAACTTACTCTAGCCAATGGAAGATAGTTGCACTTAATATTTCAAAGACACGACAGAGATCCACGGGTCTCTTCTTCACTAAATTAAGCCTGATATCCACAAATAAATGCTGGTATTCCCCAAGACTCCGTTCTGTCTCCGATACTTTTATCAACCTCTGATCTGGAACACTACTTTGCTCAAGAGAGTACTTTAACCTTTTTATAGTCATTTTCGGACTCACAAATCTGCTTTTTGGCTGTAGGAAGGGAAAGGTAGCGTATGTTAAGTTCATTAAATTCCGATATTAGCAGCATAACTAATTGGGGAACGACTAACCGAGAGGAAATTGAAATTTAAAAACTCAGCTATTAGCCATGAATGGCACTTGCACTGTCAAAACTGAAAAAAAATTCCATTTTCGGCATGTGTGTCAATGACAAACTATATACATTGGGGTGACCATATACATACTCGGTGTCGTCGAAAATTCTAAGAAATGTCGAGGTTTCCTCCAGAAATACCTTTCCCTCACTGTCCATGTCTAAAAATGTGTGAGGCATTTATCCGCCTAAAAGTGGAGGACAATACTTACATCTGGTCCGGTGGTGCTGAGACCTTTTCATACTTGTTAGATAAGACTTAAAATCGTGCAAGGGAGGTCATAGGTAATGCCAATATTTTCCAGTCAATTAACGCCCTCTAACAGTGACATAGAAGCCAACGCTTACGGCAAAAGCCAACACTTATAATTGTAAATCGTGTAACAACTGAATTGTTTGCAGCAACTGTCTGCCCGTTCAAACTTGAGCATACTTTCGGACGTACTTTGATTCTTTGATGACTAACTTTGCCCTACCGAACCCTTTATTTTCTAGTCATTATAAACTCCTAACATTCAAAACCAACGTGGATCGTAACCCTCTTTCGTTTTTTCCTTATTCTTTTTTTCCATCGCCAAAAGACGAAAGCAGCGGTTATTATCAGCCAACCGCTTTAGACCAATGGCCTGGGGCTCGAAGAATGTATTGCATAGCTACGCAAGTTCCTTAGATAAGAACGAAGACTGGAGAATAAGGTTACGCTCGGGTCGATCCAGACAATTAGATATATGTACGTGTAGCTAGAATGGCCATAGAGTCTACTGTTACATTTTAGTCAGCCTATTGTTTGTTTTTAATTGAAACTGCTACGCAGGGCATGACTACCCGGTATTCAGTTTTAATCTTAAAAAAAATAACAATTAATCTTCAAGTGGAAAAGGAAAATCACCACTAATACGAGTACATTATTCGACGGAAAAAAGGTAGAACTACGAGTATGTACAAAAAAAATTTATCTAACAGATAAATGAGCTTCTTTTATCGCTTCTCGTTATCGCAACACTCTGTGAATAATTGAAATATTTAACTAAACGACAAGTGATTACCTTGCAAAACAAATCGATCATTGTAGCTATATGGTCTAAGGCGGTCTTATACCTTACGTTTGTCGCAATAGTTAAACGATACCTTTCTTAACTCAACTACATATTAGCGCCACATGCAGTAGATAACTAAGACTCAGATAGACTAGAATTTGGCCAGTTAATGAGTTTAATTTGATTTAAATTTGAACTTACCTTGCGAAATTAGACCATGATCTTAGCTTTTTGGGACCGTTCTTGAAGACGGCTTCTGCGGTTTCCGCGAAGCCCAGTGAGGGTACTTTCGTCTCCCGGCTCATGTTGTGGGACGTTTGAACCTGAAAGAATAAATTCATCGATTGATAAAAGAGTGCAAATAAATGTTATATCAATGAAATGATAGTAATTCTACGAAGGCAGAGCCTTTGGAAAGCCTTGAGCCAATAAAAGTTGCACGCTCCGGAAAAGCGAATAACTGACTTATTAGTTGTAAAACTGCACCTCAGTTGTAAACTTTGTGATGGTAATAAAGCAATAAATGCACAGTTTATGACAGCGACAATGACAGTTTATGGCAGAGCTATTGTAGGCTGCGAATGGCCATAGTTTTAGTCACAAATATCTATGGTGTCTATCAAATAAGCAAACATGGGTTACTACGATTATGGATTATCTGGCTGCTATTACAATAGACGATACGACATGGTCAAAATACGTTCTGACACCAATTCAGGACGCCTTCTGGCCTTCTTAGTAAATGGGACGATTATTTTCGACTCATATTAGGTTCTCAGCCGGAGGGCTCTTGTTCATTTGCTTGGCATGGCATAGCCAGCGTACATGCGTTTAATTATGTCAATATCGATGAAATACGGTATGCATTATTCACAATGATTCCAACACTCTTTCACAGTCCATAATTCGGCACAATACTTAACCATTCAGTTGCTGCTTAAGCCCCAAGAACAACTAATGGCAATTAACATTGTCCTAGTCTAGGACGACGGGATCCTCTATTTTTTGCAACAAGATGGAGAAAAGTGCAGGGTTGATTGCTTATGCGTCTCTACCGACAATGCCAGTTTGCGAGCATCATGAAACTCTTATGGGAACAATTCAGGAGATGTCGATGTCTGCAGTCCGTAAAATGTTTCCATCATTAGGCCAGAGAAGTCTCATCAGAAGGCATCGCCTTATCTTAAAATTCTCCTTTTTTCTAATGGCTCAGATTTTAGGCAATTTTGACTAGGTTGGTGCTGCTACGCAATGAGCTTTGCTGGGATACTGAATGCTGGCAGAGCGCCATATAAGTGATCTCGAATCGTACTGGCGAAGTCCAATCAGTTAAAAGGTTTGCCACGTTTGCTCATCCTTTCGTAGTTGCGGTAGCTTGTGATTCTAGTCCCTAGGGGTGCGTTTTTCCAACCATATTTTAGCTAGGAGCTAAACGGTTTATGACCACACCGCCTCCACACTTGAAGAGATCTGTCGGCAGACCATTAACTGGCTGGAATGGCAGGATTTCTAGGCCATTATCAACTACTGCGTTATTCGGAAAACCTTAACCAGCGTTAAAAATGATTCCCTCATCAGTTCTGAGAAATACTCTTTCAGCAGATTGACGTTGTCATCTCTACTGG
The DNA here is from genome assembly GCA_963966105.1 of Volucella zonaria. NCBI lineage: Eukaryota > Metazoa > Arthropoda > Insecta > Diptera > Syrphidae > Volucella > Volucella zonaria. Next base: position 17,620,350 of record OZ014533.1, read on the forward strand.
AGGAGGATTTTAAAGAAACACAAACGTCGGCACTTAAGCCTCTGTCCATCAAGCTCTACTCTCACCCCCATGTAGTGAAACATGGAAGCCTAGTTCCTCTGAGTGAATGTAAGGTACCTAAACCCTGGGGGACTTCATTGATGTGTTTTCATGTCACCCTTTAAGGTTACTTCGACGTATAGCCAGGTCAGGAGTAAAGTGACAATAGGAAGCTAGACAACAAAGCAGCTAACATCGACTCGGGTCACTACCTTGTTGTAGCCAAGGTACGGATGCGGATATCCGTAACAGCTCAAAACCACCGAACCATCTTGAGAAAGTTCAACGCTGAACGGCTACGATCACAAGAGACCGCCACGCCTCTTTCCCTTAAAGGGCTAGTGGCATTACTGCCACGAAGCAATCAGAGAGATCGCCTCTGATATACTGGGTTACGGACATGCAAGGAAACCCCTTGTTCGATGACAAATGAAAACAGGCAAACAGGTAAACAGGCAAACAGGCAAACAGGCAAAGAGGCAAACAGGCAAACAGGCAAACAGGCAAACAGGCAAACAGGCAAACAGGCAAACCTGGAAAACAAGCGGATCTACGGAGCGGCCCTGCAGAAAAAATAACAAAACGGGTTCGAGAGCTCTACGAGCAGAAAAGAAGGGTAGAGCAGGGGCTCCTCAGAAGAAAAAAGAAAGAGAATGAGAAGCGCTCGAGCACGAGAGCTCTACCGGAAAAATGAAGCTGTAAAGTCCGAACAGAGATCTGCAAGGATGGAAAAAGAAACTTCATAGTAGAAACTTCATAGTACATAGATAGCAAACAACATTCCACCATCAGGCAGAATGGACCATTCAACTCGACCAAGATAAAGTGAACAAGGCTGCTGGAACAAGCCGAGCTGTTTAAAGCTGCAAGTGATGGTTTGAGACAGAGCATGCAAATTTCGAAAATCTGGGTCGACGAAAGGAACCTCAGCATTGTTCCAAATAGATACACACCACCTCTTCAAAGCCGCATATCCGTATAAATGTACTATACAGACCCATGTCTAGTTTAGGCATCCCTGGCAAGCTCATTCGAGCAGGCAGGATGACGAAGGTGAAACCACGTTGTTCCGTCAAGGTCGGTATGGTGAATTTAAATATGCGCTGTGCAAAGCACTGAACTCATGGCTCGATAACATTGCAAAATACGACAGCTGCTTAGCGGTCTTATCCAAAACGTTTACAGAACCAATTTAAGTCACGTCATACTATATTTCACCTCGATATGAGCACATAGCCAGGTTTTTTCTGTAAGAATTTCATGCCCTAACCCGCAACAAACCTTTCCAGCGCACATCCCGAAAATATCCGCGTTGGAGAAGCAATGCTTATCAACTTGTTTTCTTGTCGTAGCCCTTAATCCATTTGCTAAGGTCATCAATAAACGGTCCGCAGACTTCGTCTCACTGGGGCTGGCCAGAACGATCCACTGTTCTAATCTACTCGACATATGTACATACAGCTTCCTTCTGTCAACGTCCGTTGGGTAGTTAGCTAAGGTTTAAATTGAATTCATTCTTGATCTCATCATATAAAAAACGCCCCGGCTAAGGACCTCGAATTCTGATGACAACACTCGAAAATGTATAACGAACAAAGATTCAAGGATAAACGCCTGACGTAAGATATGAAAAGTAAAAGGCTAACGTCACCGTGCTATAGTTGCTTCATCCTGTAACATCTGCTTCAAGTGCCATGTTGATATACACGAATTTGATGTTGGACTTGCAATTGGAAAGAGACCACATGACTTGTTTCTCAGTTTACAAAGGTCGATAAACTTCCCTCCAGGACTAAGGATGCGTTTTGCGAGCTCCTCAGAAAAACGACGAGCGATGGCCACGCCAACGACAAAGTGTACAAGGAGAGTATCTTTGGCTGGGAGATTGGCAAATTCGGTTTCCACGATTGATTTTTCGGCAACGGCATCGGACCAGTTAATAGCATCAGATTCCAAAATCTCTTAGAGTCACTTAGTTGCCCCATAATTTACGATGAATGGTACGCAATGAGAACCTCAACTTGATGTTGTAAAGCTGCAATCAAACAAAGTAGCCCTTATCCTGGACAAAGCCCCTTAGTTCGAGGATATCACCGGCTCCATGCGGACCGCTGCCGTGAATTGATTTCTTACGACATTTCAGACACTGGTCATACGTCCAAAAGCATCTCGTCGCTACAGAAGCGAAGAAAGTAGCATACCAAGTAAGACTACAGAGAAGAGAGCAGAAGCTTTTAGACGCTTTAGGTGCGAGTCGGAAATGCGAGTCCAAAGAGATGTTTTGTAGCTGGAGCAAGGACTAAAAATCTTTGAATGGATGTGACGCCTAACCCATAGTTTGAAGAACGTCCAGGGCATATTGACAATAGAAGGGAGACTTTCTGCAAACTGCGAAACGGCAATGGAAACAACAATTCCTCCGATAAAGAAGATGATCCTAACAACAAAGCAATAGAAGGTGTTGATGTTCCGGCACTGGCAGGCTTATTCAAAACTGAAAGCAAGAAGATCGCACATTGCTTCTAAGAAAAATGTGGTCATAAGAGAGCATACTCACTGGCTACAATCTCAATGCCCTCAACTCAATCAACATGAAATTATATCCCTGTAACTGTGCCAATTCCAAGGGATAATATATGAGCCTTCTGTAACTTTTGATGATGGAGAGAATGAGGCAGAGGCAATTTTGACACTACGAGTATCTTCTAAAAGAATCTCAAGATGATCACGTAAATCGACGATGTTGTCAATGTCGGCACTAATGAACCGGCAGGCAGCTCAGCATTTTTCGGGGGAACAGGGTCAAGAATAACTTTGTGTCTAACAGAGAAAGGCCAGGGGTTTTTGAGAACAAGTTACTGCCTTCGACGAGGTGAGGTTTTTTTCCCTATCTTGCATGAGGATCAACAATGACACTGGCCTTAGAGATCCAGTTAACAATAAATCTTGCTAACAGTTATTGTATCTATTACTTCGCGCTCAGTAGGCAATTGAAAAGTGCGGCCACATCTTAAAGAACAAAAACATCGCTCTCCGCCACATGGGCATAATACCCCGGCGAAAGATCCCGGACTTTACAAATTTATTTGTATTGTAAATACTTCACTCTAAAAATCGCTCATTCTTTCCGTTCATGTCACTGAATTCCCGAAAATGACGAACAAAGATGAGATGACGTTGGTTGGGAGCTATCGAGGGAATAATTATTCCTTAATAGGTCTACGGTCTAGTCTGGTGGTGTCATACCACAGTCAGCAAGTTCGATGACGATTAACAAGAAGGAATGGGGGCAAAACCTGGTCAGTGCCAAAAAGCAGAAAAAGGAGTCTATTTTCCTTTCTGCACGCAATGGCAAATCTCCGGAAGTGAAACCTTCTGCTTATGAAAATGTATCCCGTTCTTCTTCCGAGTCGGCAAAAAATGATAGGCCCTCTTTCATTGTGTGCAAAATGACAATACCGTGAATGGGGAGTGACATGCCAAAAATTCACTCTTTTTTAGAATTACGGTTCAATCCGAAATCGGCGCGGCTGAACTGAATAGGCCATGCTGTGCAAATAGACAACAGTGCTTTGGCCACGCAGGTGTTCTACGTGGAATGTATCCGCCAAATGGTAGAAAGGATCACCTTAATATCTGTCGGAACGACCCAGATGATAAATATCATCGTGCACAGAGCAGATGCGAATGGCCCGGCTTTTCGGAAGTGGCGAAGACTGACTGTATGTTGTAATACCAGCTGAGAGAAACATGCTGCCGAGTTTTTGTACTTTTCCCGTGCAAGCTGTTTCCGGATTTAAAGAAACTGATGAGTATCTTGTTGTAAATTCTACTCTTTAGAATTTTTGTATTTTTTTTAATCGCCTAATGCAGCCTCACATTAGGCTTGGTTCGATTAAATAACAGACTGAAATTCTAAAGAGTAGAATTTACATGGTCCTTCGAGCCGGATATGAACCAGCCCTGTTTCATCCCGGTTGTGCGTCATTTGGTAGTGATTCTCGCACATTTCGTCTTCTGCAGACTTGACCTTTGCACTTGGAACTTCTTCTAATTCCCAAAATTTCTTTAAGTCTTCATCTTTACTACACACACTGATGCATGATGTGACTATATTAACTTGTGCCTTCTTCCTTGATGTTAAGATGGTGCTGACTGGTCCCGATAGTATCCAGCCAAACCTTGTATTTTGTGCCATTGGAGTATTGGCTGGACCCTTGACTACTCCATGCGTCAAAAATTGCGGCAAAATGTCTGATCCAATTAGTAATTCAATTTCCTTCGGTTGTTCGTACCATGGATCAGCCAACTTCAACCCCTGGATGTGTAGCCACTGGTTGGGTGTAACTTGTTGTGCTGGAAGTCTTGATGTAATAACTGGCATTACTAGAGCATCTACCTCCAAATTGAGCTTTTCATCCTGAATTGATTGGATGATAAAGCGGCATGCTGCGATGATTTCTGTAGCATGACCGTTGATTCCATTGATCTTTGAATCATACTTGACCAATGGAACTTTTAATTGACGGGCTAATTTCGCTGTCACGAAGCATGATTGAGACCCTTGATCAATCAGAGCTCGTGCGAGTCTAACTTCTCTTCCAACGCATATGTTCACCATGGCTGTGGCAAGTAATACCGTCCTATTACTTTGACATGCGGTAGCGATTCGTGTTGATGTTGAAGCTTCTTCACTGGATATTCTTTCTTTTCCAGAAACTGCTGTACTCTCACCTCGAAGGAAATGAAGTAAGGAATTATGCTGTTGTGCGCATATTTTGCAGCCCCTCTTCATCGCACATTCCCTTGCGGTATGCCCATCTCGCAAACAGTTGAAACACAGCTGCGACCTTTGGACTACTTCCAATCGGTTCTTCGTCTTCATATTTAAAAATCTTTTGCAATTATACAATTGATGAGACTCGCTGCATACAACGCATTTCGACTCTGTGACTGTAGTCAAATGGTTTTTTGTGGCTGTTACTCGTACTTGCTGGTGTTCACGATTGAATTCACGACTGCTTTCCAATCCTCTGAATCTAGCCTCGATGAAGTCAAAAAATTCTGTTGAAGTTCCTCTAGATTGTTGATATAGTTTCCTTGATTCAGAATCAAGTTTCGGGCATAACAACTGAATCATTAATGGGTCCCAGGAGCTTACGTCGACCCCTAAATTTTTTATACCGTACAAGATTTCCCTTGACATATCCATGATCGTTTTCAAATCGAACGCATTTTCATGTCGAACTGATTTTAAAGTAAGCAATTTTTGGATGTAGTTGTTGACCAATGCTGCTGAAGTTTGAAACCGGTTCGTTAGCAATTCTATAGCTGTTGCATAATTGCTTGATGTCGGTGCCAAATGATTAACAATCCTTGCTGCTCCTCCTTTTAAATTTCCTTTTAAATATTGAATTCGTTCAACATCGCTTAAGGTTCCGTTCTGGTGAAATAATCGATCGAAAAGTTCCCAAAATGATGTCCACTCTTCATACTTGCCGCTGAATGACGGAATGCTTATTGGAGGAAGTTTGATTTCCCGATGTGTTGCAGTTTGTGGAGTTACTGCCTCTGGTTGGTGTTGTCGTTGTTCTGCTTCCTTAATTTGGATGTAAGCATCTTGATATATTTGCTCCAGCTCAACGAATTCGTTGTTGGACACGTACTCCTGATCGTAATCGGCTTCTTCCAAAGAGGACATGATCTCGTCATTCATTGTCACCAGCTTTGTCCAGTATTCTCTAATTTGATCCAATTTGAATGCTAGGTAGACTGCATTCTGGGTTAGCTCCAAATTCTCAATAATACGCGTAAAATTGTTCTTAATCACATTCAACTTTTTAAATTTTGCTGGGCACTTCTTGATGTTAGTTCTTTCTGTGTCGGATGTTGATTCTTGACTTACTTCACATCGATTTGGACTTCGATTTACAGGAGATAACCGTGAAGCCTGTATGCCTGCACCGCTTGGTAATTGCATTGGCGCTGGTTGCGTGTTGCGTGTTTTTCCTGATTACCTCCAATTTTGCTTTGAAAGTACGCTTAATGTCGAGATACCTCGTTTCAAATTGGCTAAAGTACTTTCTCACAAAGTACTCATGCTGCGGATTTGTCTTTCGTAGATCTTCCAAATACCCGTTATTTATTTGGAAGTTGGTCCAGTGCTCTTCTAACTGCTCGAGCCTCCTTACGAAATATTCCACCGAGTAGCGGGATTCTCCATCCTTCTTAAAATTAGTCCATAATCGATGCACTTCTTCCGTTATTCTCGTCTGGTTGAACGCAATATCTTCAATTTCACTCATTTCTATATATGGGTCTAGTACCAATATTTACAAATCACTTTTTCACTGTTCCGGCTAATCCGGCTCGAAGGACCATGTAAATTCTACTCTTTAGAATTTCAGTCCGTTATTTAATCGAACCAAGCCTTTTTGTTACCTAATGTGAGGCTGCATTAGGCGATTAAAAAAAATACAAAAATTCTAAAGAGTAGAATTTACACTCGTAGTTCAAAATGCGACAACATTGAGTTGAGACATTGGGCCATCAAAGAGGAGCATCGGAAGCAATGTTTGGTCTATTTTCTGGACCGTTTCGGGTAAGGGTCTTTAAATGAAACTGAGTGCCCCTCTTTAAAGAAATTCGTTTCATTATCGATGATTTGGAAAAGTACTCATGTAGGAAGAACCTTCATTCTTTATCAATTTTATCACCACCGTGCTAGGAATTAGGCATCTGAATATCTTGGCGGATCGTTGATTATATTGGCCATCCCCATCAGCCCTAAATATACATCAACTTATTTTTGCCCACAATACTCAGTATGTAGGTACATAGGCATTCCAGATCCGCCACTTAGAAGTAGTCAACCACATCCCCATGGTAGATGTTCACATTCAAGGTGCAAGATCTGTATCATCAATGTGGGGCATACGAATACATACCTGGATGTGGTTCTAACTAAGATTTGTCCATGCTTTTCAAAAAAAAAAACAAAAATGTACGCTAGCCGAATACGACTTAATTCACTAGACTCTATTTAATGAAGCGGTCCAGCACCGCGAAAGACTACATATTTAGGCTATTTATCACCTGAGTGGTAATTCGGGAACAAAGATTCTTCTAAAAGCATACAATTGATGCTGAGGGTTACTAAAAAATTTGTTACTCAGATGTCGAAACTTCAAACCTGTAACTCATACGCAATCCGCCTACTCAGCCGGATATAACGCTCGTATTTGCCGCCAAATTTTAAGCTGGTTAAGATACTTGCATTGGAGTTTGTAAGTGAAGGTGTTAAAACCACAGAAGCTTTACAGTAGAGACGTAAACAAATCAATTAGCGCGCAGTTAATGTAATGGATTCTGTTGACATACCCCAAATGTCAAATGACAGTGACACACAATGTTATTCGAATTTCATGAAAAATATTTACCGAACTTCGAATCTGATGTCTGGAAATTGTTTTCGAAACATTTGTGAAATCGCTTCGCCGATAGATGGAGTTACGGTCGAACTGAAGTTTACCATTTCATATCAATCGTAATATGGTTGCTGCGCCGGCTTCAACTCTTTTCCAGTAATTTAGGAAAGGGGAGTGATGGCCTCCACTGATGGCGTTCTGCTTTTCAAAAATGGTGTAGGGAAGGCTCCCGATAAAAAACAAAATATGGATGGATGGTACAAGTAGAAACGAGGTTAAAACTCTGATGGTCCAAGTTGGTTGCGGATGTGGGGAGAGCCAACTTTCACTATCAAGTGTGAAGCCCACAACATCTGACCTCCGCCTGGGTAAACAGGCCACTGTAGTTGATGTGATTGCTACTGGAGAGCTAGAGGAGGAAACCAAATTTCTGGTGGCTGTCATCGTGGAGCGAAATGGAGGGCGATATAATGAAAGATTTAGTGGGAGTGATGGTAGCCCAGTGTGGATTCATAAATAAAAATAGGAACATGCAAAAGGAAATCAGAGTCCATTAAGAAGTTTGTCCAGAGCAACTAAGGCCTCTGCCTTCTCCTCATAAAGAAAAAGAAAAAGACAGGATTGTAATTCGCCCAGTCCCACCAATTGGTAGAAACAGCCATTGAAAAAGGAAAGAGGGAGATCAATGACGAACTTCAAGGAGGTGGTTCCGACCTTGATTCTCTTTTCGAAAGGGCGAACCAATCTTACAAGGCAAGATGAGTGGAAGACTGTGTAGACGAAGAAGAAAAAAAGAGAAGAACAGGCGGTATAACTCCGAAATTCACCAGCAAAAGGGGGGTTTTTTCGCCCGCAGAACCGAGGCAGTCCTTGTTCTGCCAGCCCAGGGAAAGAAATATTCGGAGGTCCTTTTACTGTTAGACGTGGAGAGTCTGGGCGCCTACGTCAAGGCGGGTGGGGTTCTGGTGAACCTTCATTGTACTACACAAAATATTCGTGATAAGTTCGCCGCAGCCGTCACCGAAACAGTGTTTAGCGTGGCAGAGTTAGCAAATTGACCCCATACCTTACCCGGGAGGTCGCCGAGACGTCGACCCCACCGTGATAAAGAAGGAACCTCTCCTGAAGTGGAAGCCCCTGCGTCTATCGTAGGGGAGATTCTTAATAAGATGGATCAGCTCAGAATACAATCTGTGATTTGTAGGATTCGAGCCAGAGCAAGAGCGGAACGCTGTTATAGGTCCCTGGTGTTCGCGAGAAACTGCGAAGGGTTCAACAGGCCCGTAGCGTGCTGGAGGTGTGGAGAGAGAGGTCATGTGGCCAGTAGCTGCTCTAAAATGGAAGTTGCAATATCAGCTGGGTGCAAGATGCTTCAGGCGGCTGTAGGATCATCCCGTCGAAAATGGCGCTGATCCTGAAGAGAAACTTCGGGAAGCCCAGCCTTGATCCACTTAGTGGATCAGTTTTCCTTGGACCTGCTCATATTAAATGAGCTGTACCGTACATTATCTAAACTTATATGGGTAAACAGCATGCCGGCCGTTGCGGTCTGAAATCCCGGAAAAGTCTCCATTGGCGATACGGGAGCTGGAGAGGAGTATTGGTGGATCAGAGCTGATGATATGGCATATGTGAGTTGCTATCTATCCCCGATTACTACGATGGATGTTTTTGGGGGTCGGCTTGACTATCTCGAAGACGCAGCCCGTGAATTGGGGGAGAGAAGTGACATCATCCTGGGAGGCGATCACAACTTCAAGGCCATGGGGGGAAACGAGAACGGACGGGAATTCTGGTAACAAAGTGACATCCAGACGGATTGGCACCAGAAGCTCGGCCGCCTCCCTGTTCCCGGATCACCCTAAAGAGAGAAGTTAGGACATAATATTTGAAGAAGTCCGTTGTTATACACGCGCCGAGAAGGGGTACCGAGCGAAGTCCTCAAGATCGTGACTGCGGAACGAGAAACCATATGCGCTCCTGGACGTGCTTAATGCGTGCTTAATGTCGGACATTTCAGTGGGTGCTCGAAACTCTTACGCCTGATAATGAACCCATCCGATTGGGAAGCCAATGCACTACCACTTGAGCCACGGCCACCCACCACACCGGGAAAATCTTGGAAAAAATGCTCCGAGTGAGGATAAGAGAGTGTTGCAATCTTTCTGATAATCCGTAAGGGTCGAGATCTAGGGACCATGAAGCAAGATTGGCAAGCCCGACATAAGACGAGGAGTGCCGACATTTTAGTCACGCTCGACGTCAAGAACGCATTTAACTCGCCTAGATGGACCGACATCTTACAGGCCTTGAGGCGGAAAGTTACTAGTTGATTATCCGGTACGATACGACAGAGGGACGAAAAGAGAATTGGTTGACGTCGGAGAAATGCTTCCCCTAGTCTCTTGCGGATGATGTCGCACTGGTCGTGACTGCGAGATCCCGTGAGGAGGCCGAGCGTAGGACACGGTGGGCGGTCGTTACCGTGGCGAACTTGCTGTGGGGTCACAGGTTTGAGTCGGCGGTCCAAAAACCGGAGATGGTTGTCCTCACCAGACACTTATCCTTCGGATGGACGTGTTAGCGTCGTCTTTGGAGTTGTCCGCGCGAGCCTGGTACTTCGCTATCTCGGAATATGGGTCGACTCACGACTTATTTTTTAGGGGGCACATACGGAGGCCGGCTGATAAAACCACCAAGGTAGCAGCCGCACTGTCTAAGCTGATGTGCAATGTTGGCGGTCCGAGAGAAACCAAAAGAAGATTGCTAGTCAGCTGTCAATTCCATATTGCTGTGCGACATGGAGATATGGGTGAATAAGCTGCGAGGCGGGGTCTCCGAAAGCGACTTACCTTGCTACAACGCGACGAGTTCCCTTGGATCGGGTGCGCTTACCACATGGTCTCCGCAATAGACGTTATGGGTATCGCGAGAACCGTGCCTGTCGTGCTACTGGCTCGGAAGCACAGAGATAAATTCTGTCCGCGGAATTCGAACAAGATAGCGAGGGGAGAAATAGAATATTGGTATGATGGCAGTAGGAATAGAATGGCCCATACCTATGCTGAGGCCGTGGCTGGAGTGAAGTCATTGTGAGGTGAATTACTATCTTACTTAGCTTCTCTCTGGACAGATGCGGCTCCGAATGGAGCGTTCTTCGTTTGCGAAAGGTGGCATCAGCATCGACAGCTGGGCCTGATATCGATTCCGCGATATTGAGTTGCGAGGATACGTGGAGGACCTGCCTTTCCTGTCTGCGGAGTCAAATTGCGCTGACTGTGCTTATTCATGACTTTTCCGGCCTGCCGGCCGGACAGTCCCTCTCGGAGGTCTGAATAGAAATCCATCACTAAGAGGCCACGGTACCCTTCGGGATATATGCGGTGTTTGTTTTTTATACAGACAGTCGGGCTTCCTTGTTCTTGTCGCGAGGTTTTAAGAACCCGATTCGAATCCAACCATTGCACGAGTCTCACACTGCCGTAAGTCTCTACTTTGTCCGTAAGTGGGGGAATCCCCTCCCCCTCCCACCAAAAAAAAAAGTAGCTGACGATATGAATACTCGAATCACGGTCTGACTGATTAAGCCCAAGTGCCTTTCTGATATGATCAGTTGACGCGGAAAAAATGCCATTGGCGTCTATAACGCGTACTATTACGAAATCGAACTCACTTCTTGTAATCAAAATTAATTACATTTTACGAGTGCCTGTATTTTCAGTTAAAGCCCGATCAAATTAGTTTACTCAACGATCCAAGTGTCAGTTGACTGTTTCTTGGGAAAACACTGATATCGATAGCCACGCTTGTGGCTTCGTAATCGAATTATTCTCAGTCGCCTTGGATTCACACGATTACTCTAATCATTCAGGTAATCGAATTTATGGTGGAGTGATTTTTGCTTTTTTATTGTTTTATGTTTAAATTTTATGATAAGCGAATTACGAGAACTTGTTGCCATTGGCATATGTAGGAATGCTCTCCAGATCTGTGTCAAAGCAGGGAGACACCACGTGCTTCAAGTGTTACGAACACTCCAGGTTTCATTGAAATCGAAGGTCTTGACTAATTTCAAAATTTGTTGATGATTACCAATCTCTTTGACATATCTGTAGGTACAAATGCAAGTGTATCTGGTGGATTGCTATTGCTTTAATCATTTAACAGTTCACCGTCAATATTTTGTGATGAAATTTTGAGAGTTTACCTAATTTATTGGGTGATAATGGCTAAAAGTGACGTCCAGTCTTCTTCTCAAACAAATCGTAGTTAACACTTCTTGAGTAACCACAGATTATGACGCCAAACTAGGCATACGTTACGTTATCAAACAGCTGATTTGGATCAATAACCCTAAATCACTGTCAATTTTGACTCTCTGCAACAAACGAGTGTGAATTCACATTTTTGAATTGCGTTTTTCGGTGAATTTTTAATTTATAGCGATTGATGGCTAAAGATTTGCGAATTGGAGGCTAGACGTTGAGATATTTGCAAAAGTTAACGCACCACACGCACTAGTGATAATTATGTCATTCAAATAGCGGATTCTGATAAAGCTTGAATTAAGATAAGATGACGAGGTCGCGTCCACAATAAAACTTAATCCGTTTATGGTTTTCTAATCCCCTGCACGACTAGAACGCATGGAATAGTCCAAAATCACATGCCCACAGTGAAAAGCGACTACATTCGACCTTAAAGGAGGAACATCTTCTGAGCCACGAGTTATGCACTCCAAGATGCCTGTGATTCCCTTCCATTTGTGTTTGTCCTTTGAAGTGAGGGTTTTTTCTAACGCGTTCTCCCTCCGGACAGGAACCGCAAAAGGTCAAGGAAGCAACTCTTTGCTTGATTTCTGCTGAGGTTTCATTATTAAAGTCAATAGCGGAGGCGAGGTAGACAGAATTGCTGGGCGTTTTCGCCTCAATACTCAAGAAAACTTTACTGACGGCTCGCTGTGATCATCCAATCACATCAATCCCATCCTCTTTTGTTAGCCAGCGAGTTTTTCACGATTCTTTCTGTGTGAGTGGTGAGTGTCGGCCTGAAATTCTGTGGTCTTTTCCAAGATCTTCCACGGTGTGAATATTTGATCGATGGTGGACTTTCCTGGTCTGCAACCGCACTTATAAGTGGTGGATTTTCCCAACAGAGTGGTCTCTAATTGCCTTGAGTAGCCGGTAGTTCAGCTGTGCCAAGTGCTTTGTTAGATTTTAGCTTCAATATAGCTACCTTAAGTTCGTCTATACCTAAGAGACGGAATTCTCTATCGTCTTCGTCTAGGATGGTTGGTTTATTTTGACTGACAGCAAGATTTGTACCATCATTACCGTAACAGTTGTTCTATATCCTTAGCATTGATTGCAAGTCTACTACTAGCTATCCATGTTAATCTTCGCACGGTTCTATTCTGGCCTTGTAGTCCTGATATGCTCATGTCATTCGCAAATAATAGCATCTTTCTTGCCGTAATATCTTTCCATTTCCTCGTTCCAGCGCTTCTCGTGCTCTTTCTTTTTCTTTCCGAGAAGTCTGTGCTCAGCACTTCTTTTCTTTTCGTTTGAGCTCACTAGCAGCTCTCGCCTTTTGTTGCACCAAAACTTTATGTGCTTCTTGTCCACATTGACCGTCAAACTAAAGGTTTCTTTGTGATGGCGCTTTGAAAACATGCTTCGCTGACAACAATCCCATTAGTGCCTTATGGTTTGTGCATGTGGGCTAGGATTTTGAGAGGGCTTTTGGAGCAGTTTTTTGCAATTGCAAGATAATGATCCCAGTCGATGTTAGCTTATCGAAAAGTTCTAGTTCTAACATGCTAGAAGAGCATTTCCATTGATCAGGATATTTAAATTGTCCACAGAACAAAGATTGATTGAGGAATATCTGCTTGGTCTCCAACAAAATGGAGTGCCAGTAATCCGACCAAGAGCAACATTACTGCAGTGATGTAGGGGGCATATCGTGTCACCCTGACGGCAATTGTAATGCGACTTACCAATCGACATTGATATGTTTCTTGATACGAGTAAGAAGTCTTTTACTATAGAGACGAAAACGCAAATCTGGTGGTAGAAGTCCAAAAAGGTGATCCGAACAACTCCATCCCATCTGCGTCTCTGCTCAATTTTGACAAAATCGTAAGAGCCGTTGGCCGGATGAAAAAATACAAAGACTTTGGGAGCTCAGAATGCCTACCTGAAGAGTTGTTCAAAATATGGACGAAAGAAGCATGAAAGCTTGTCCTGCGATTGAAATTTGAATGTGTTGACGCAATAGCAGTGAGGTCTTACAACATTAACCAGACCCTCATGTTGTGCCGACTTCGTTGCCGTCAACCACACTAGGCAATTCCAGCAGCATTGTCGATCCTAGAGAAAGAATTAAGTAGAGTGGCTGTATCGATGAAGAGAAACAGATCAAGTCACTTACATTACGTGCCCTATAAGCTTAAGCTCATGGTGTCCGTGCGGTAATCAGTGCTCTGACCTTAAGCAGGGAATAATCTTCAATTATCGACCTTAAAACCTTCCTGGGGAAACGCCAGACCAGTACCAAAACCGAAGACATGTGTAGGCTTGAACTTCCCACTTGGTGAATGGTGAGGCCTATCTAAGACTTTCACCAATCTAAAGCTTATGGTGCGATTAAGATCTAAACTGCAGCCACAATGATGCTTCCACAAGGAGCTCTGCCTTCAACAATTCAGGCTGAAACCAAAATTCCGGCTGATTCCTATGTTAAAATCTCTGGTCAGGATAACAGTAAAACCCTCACAAGTCTACCGACTGGTCATCAAAATTTTTTCTTATATTTAGCTGGTTAAGTGGTGATTGATCGGGAAACTGCTGAGTGTCCTATAACTTGGATTGGGCTAGCAGGGCAACAATCACGTTCGTAATGCTTGCCTTACCTCCCAGTGGTGGGGCTCGGTAACTGAATGAGTACGGGCTAAAACGGCAAGGGCATTCCCGGCTAGGAGCAATATACTGTCCTACGCCGCTATAGAGCTCACAACAAACGTTTAAAGGACAACGACCTTGGGTTTAGCAAGTGGAATGTTTGAACTGATAACAGGCCACGTGCTCCCAAACAATTTGCAGAGGCCCTTGACTACTATTACGCAGATATTACCGTCACCCAGCAAGTGCAATGGGATGGGCCGGGCATAAGGAGGATGAAAAATTGTGAAATGTACGCCATATGCGATAGACTTAGACAAGAAGTTTGAGCTTCCGACACGTGAACGAGCATCCTAAGACAATCTGCATCAGGGCTAAATTCGTTAACGTAACGTAACGATGCCACCAAAAAATGTTTCTGCGAGCTCCTCGAAAAGACATATGAGCTATATCCGAAGTATTAAAGTAGCAGGAAAGGAGGACATCTTTGGTGGGACAGTTGGTAAGCATAGCCCTACACGACACTACGTCTGGCAACGAACTTAGGCGTATTGACTTTGCGGCGGGACGAAATCTTACTATAGCAAGCACACGGTTTCCTCATGTCTATATACAAAAGGAGGCATGGTGGACTCCGGATCATCAAACGCTAAATCAAATTGATCATCTTGTGATGGATGTCCAGTATTCTTGACGGACAACCAACAGTGACTAGGATCACCACCTTATTGCAGCCAAGATGCGAATACGGATTTCCTAAGCGCCACAATAAATAACAAGAAGTATGCTGAGAAGATATAACGTAGAAAAGCTGGAATCGCAAGAGACTGCCCGAATTTTCTCCGAACACGTATCTCGAAATCTCTCAATAACTCTTGTGCCATCAACATCAAATACTGAAGGCCAGTGGCAACGATGCCAACGCAGCAGCCAGGCAGAAGACACGGAAAGAATATCGGCTTCTCCAGAAGAAGAAAAAAGAGCACGTGAAGCGCGCTATCGGAGATATTGAACGGTTTTACTCCAGGAAGTTTTAACAACAGTAAAAAGAGCATTTCAAGACAAGAAGGAAACCTTATTGCAAAGTCACATCCCGCCATCTATTTTTCGATCATTCAACTTGGGCGATGATAGCCAAAGTTTGCTCTGACCAGAAGGAAGTAGGGATAGCAATATTTAAGCTAAAACCCAACAAATCATCTTTACCTGACAGCTTACCCTCCGAGGCATTCAAGGCTGCTGGAAATGACTTTGTGGAGACCATGCGCCAACTCGTATCTCAGATTTGGTCAGAAGAGTGTAAGCTTGGTGAACGGAATCTCAGTACCGTATGCCCGATCCACAAAAAAGAAGATACTCTCAACTGCTGCAAATATAGAGGCATAAGTCTCCTAACATCGGATACTAGATCTTATCTGCATCATATTGTGTGAACGTCCGGAATTCTTCGCCAACAACCTGATTAATCCCTATCAGTGCAGTTTCAGAAACGGAAATTCCACAATCAACAAAGTCTTCACACTCCGGCAGATCTTGGAAAAAACTTAAGAAGTCCAAATCGTATTTATAGAGACAAGCTATAGTAGAGCCATGTCTAGTTTTGGCATCCTTGCCAAACTCGTGTCTCTGTGTAGAATGACGATTGAAAACGCTTGCTGCTCCGTTAAGGTCCGTAACGACTTAACCGAGGCATTTGATGTATAAGAGCTTAATCATCCCGGTCCGGGTTTAGGGTATTGACGCATGGGCTCTGAATGGTTATGAGAAATATTCGATCGCGTTTGCGTTGATGGGCTTTGGAGTAGATGATCCAACGATGAACTGCGCATCAGTCGTCTGAGATGGCTAGGATATGTAGAGCGAATGGACAATGCTTCGACCCGCAGAGTCTTCGAATCTAACCCGGAGGGACGACGCAGTAGAGGAAGACCTCACCTTGGCACGGACAAATAGACGGGGACCTCAATCGATTTGGAGTCCACAACTGAACGCATTTACCTAAAGACAGGACTAACTAGAGAGACTTGTTAGTTTAGGCCCAGGTTCACCCCGATCTGTTGCGCCACCTAAGTAAGTAAGTAAATGCGTTGCACATCAGTCAAAAGTTTGATGTCCATTTGTCGTATGACCAGCCATTGAAATCACGGAGCTTATATAATTATACGGGAGGCCGGTGAAGGACAACATTGCGAAATATGTCCTTTTATGTCACAGGGTTCCTTCGTGTTTTCTGTAGGAAGTCGGGGTATCTTATCAATTTCAGGGTATAACTTGAGCTAAAAGAGGAAGTTCAGGCGCAGAAACATGTATTTAAAGAAGAGAAGTGTTAAAGAGTCGTGGTTTCTCCACTTTTGTGCCACCTAATATGCCCTTTGCCCAAACGGCACCTGGATTGGACATTTCTGTGTCACAACATAAAGGGTCCCTTGGATATCATTGACAACTATATTTTCGTTGTTGTCAAGGATTTTGTTTATATCTGCAATCAAGCTTGAAGTTCAGTCTATGTACTCGTAGTTGGCCACGAAGAGATAACATGCCGGTGGAGATTTGGATGGGCTAGGTTGAGGTTACTGTCGGTAAGTATGCCAACACGTTTAGAAAAATACTTATACTTGTACAAGATGCATAATGATGCCACGTGAATTTAGGAGAAGTTTTCTCTCTAAAAGTTACAGCTTCGGATGGGACATAATGGAAGAGGAAATGACCGGTTTCCTTACCGGATCATTGTGATGTTGATTTAAGACGAATAGCTACGCTAGTTGCTATTTTCCTGCACTGTAAAAATATAGAGAAGTGCTCTTCTAACATACAAATAAGCTGATCGTTCAACCTTGTGCCCTTGCCAGCCTGTCACGATTTATTGCTTTATCCAAGGTTGTCCAGGTCGGTAGATCTACAACGTATTCCTCTTAGTCGTAAGTTCGATAAAGATTAGCTAGGGGGTTTTCGTGGAGCGGCCTGGCTCGCAAACATCAGCTAGTCAGCGCTTTACAGCCTCGGTTAAGTCTCGGCGGTGTATAACTGCCATGTAGACGACTGCTGGTAGCCTGAAAAGTGAATTGGTCGTTGATTCCATTTATTTAGAACAGCTTCCTTGACAGAGAAGAGCTATGCAGTGGCTGTTTTTACTTAACCCCATTCGTATATTTCCAATTCGGGTTTTAGCTACAAACGGACACATGTGTTCTCGCTGAACTAGAAGGAAAATATGGTCTAATATCCAACGAAAGGATTTCCTGAAGTTTTGGCTGGGCTTTGCGCTCCTGAAAGGCTACAAGCTAGCCTTTTCCTTACACTGAAAAACCGTAAAAAAAAAAATAGATATTCACATTTACTTACCAAAATTCGCACACAATGCGTACACAAGAAACCAACAATCAATGTTCCGACCATTCCAAAGAGTAGTCCGGAATTTTTGAAAGCCATTGGCATGGCTAAAATCCCAGTACCCAAAGAGCTCTTCAAAAGATGAGCCAACGACCCACCAGTAGATGCTCCTTTAACTTGGTCCCGATGATCAAATGGATTGTAGTCATCCTCTAATTGACCCTTTTCGGTTAACTCAGTCCTAAAAAACAAAAACATCACAAAACCGTCTTAGCATTCATACGTTTGTATAGTTAGATACGAGCATTTCAAGGCACGTGGATTAAGTCTAAATTTAACACCTCATATAACAATTATTCGACATTGTGGAATCTAGAAGGACAATTGGCTATAAAATGATAGCAAACTGAGTAGTAAATTGGGTAGCAGTTTATTATCGTCATCACCTTTCTAGATTCGTTTTTTTAATTTCCATATACAATAACTGCTCGTAACTGCTGAAAATAACTTACGTTGAATTGAAGTCGCTAAGGGTAAACACAGATTGTGACTTCTCTTTTGAAGTTGGGTTTTTATCCTCCATCTGAAAAGATAGATAAAAAAGTGAAAAATCACCATTTAGTTGTTATTTTGTAGGTATTTCGGTGTTATTTCTACAGATATCACATAAAAGGTCGTAAAGGGTAATTTAGGCAATTTATTCGATTGTAAAATTGTTATCTGAATGGAAATCTCTGTCACATGCTCCAGAATAATGGTGGTAGCGACAAGGGTTAAAAATATTTTACCAAGTGCAGCCATAATGTTTTTTGTTATCGGGCCAATTGTCAAATTGCCCTGATTGCGATTTATTCGAATATTAGCTTTTGAAGTGGATAAGTGTTGATTTTAATATAGAAATTCGTCATAAACGGATTAGGCAAATCATTAGAGGATTCACTATGGTAACCGGTGAAAAAAACTACTCGCAAAGTCTCATAATGGAGAGAAGTTGCCGAAAAGTTCTCCTGTCAAATGGACTGTTGAAAGTTATTTTGAGTGAAGAACTCGTCATTTGGAAATGCTTCGTTCAATAATATTTTTCGAATAGAAGTGTCTAGGTACTGCAAATGCAACATTTCTAAAAGGAGCCAGACAATTTCTAAAAATTCCTTATTTCTCTATGTAGTCGATGGGACTAAAATATGCCATGAGATCAAGAGACTATTCAAAGTCCTGAAAAGAACGAAAGAAGGCGGACTGAATCTGATAGTAATTTGAATGTTGGGACTCTCAGTCTCAGGTTTGAAAGGCATTTCGCAGATTATGCCAGAGAACTGAGTTAATACAATTAGCCACTACAATATCTGCCATCAACGCTTGATGCAATGAGACCAAAACTCTGATTGACATGAAGTGAAATTCCTTGTGATAAGGACTGACTTTGGCTGAAGTCTGAGCTCCTAAGGGAATTTGGGTTCAAAATCAACCAAAGATGTGGCTCTGACGTCTCCACAAGACTTCACATCCTTTGCTCAATGAGTAGAAATACACATAATCCTGATGGTTGTGGGTATATGACGAATGATGTACTACAGGGTTTTCCAATGTAAAGTTTAAAAAAAAATGCAAAAACTGCAACCCAGGCTAGTCGAATCCACGTCGATTTCAAGAATCCGGCCTTTCCCAAACAGCACCCTGCTTAAGACCTGAGGCATGAAGTCTATAATGTTCAGTAGACGAAAGAAATTAAGCCGGCCGATCATCAGCGGTATCGTAACTTTCCCAATCGGGTGCTGAAAATGCATGAAATTGGTGGACATTTTGAGTGATGAAGCACATTTCCATCATCAAATTTGTTTATAAGCAGATTTGCCGCATTTGGGGTTAGAAAATCTAAGAATGACTGTCGAGAAGTCTCTCTATATGTGCTATTAGAGCTTTTTTTTAAAAAATGAAGCGGGTATGACTGGCTGTACTCGGCATGATGAACCAACAAAACGACCCTGTGTGCTACATAAGTTTCCTTGCCGAGTCATTGTTCGAAATAGTGATCAAACTTGGCTGCCGAGCTCATGAAAAATAATTGGATCACTCACATGGAAAGACATCAGCGAACTCTTAATCTTAAATGCGAGAGGATCAAAAGTAAAGCGGCCGGTACTAAAGTCCGCGAATTCAGACAACTTTAGAAATGCAGCAGTGGCAATGCGGGAGCACGCTGAGAGAGTGCTCGAACAGCACTGAGGGTTCGTGCAAATGAAGCAGATCTTTAGGATATATTATTGGTTCTCCAAGGTGAATAACTTATCAACTGGTGCTTGCAATTAAGTATGTTACGTGCAAGTAGCAAAGAGCGAAGAGCCACAGCGTTCATAATAATAACAAAAACAAATGAAGTAATGACATAAAGCAAAAAGATCACAATTGGAGTTGTAAAGAAAAACGTTTAGACCCAGCATGGTTGCTGCTGAAAATACCACAACAGAAATACCAGCAAAAATAGCAGCAACAACAACATAAAAAACAGATACAACAGCAGCAAAACAGCAGCAACAGCAAAATCTTTTTAAGCAGAGGGCTCCACCAATTAACACCTACTGGAACTAAGGGAAACGATTGAATTATGTAGGTCGGACATAGGCAACACAAAAATACTGACAGTAGATACACATGCGATTCACTGTAACACAGTGGACCGCTTTCATAAAATAAATTGAAGGAATTGACTGCGGAGTTCTTTTCATCGACGCCAAACCGTCCTGCTGAGGTTGTTAGGACCGTCTTCTGATCAGTAGCAGAGCCATGCACTGCTCAATGAGAAAGAGTGCGCCGAGCTCGAATTCGAAGGAGTTAAGCCATTTGTTACAATTTTTGGGTTAAAAGCTCACTCCCAATAGCAAACTGGATGGTCTAAGGAGCATTCAATCCCTGGACTGTCAGTCTATACAGTAAGAAAAAATAAAGTGGAGCTATAGTATTTTGCAATGCATTCTCGGTCGAAAGTTCGGGCATGTCCCGTCAAATTGTGAGATGCAGCCTCGAAGCAAGGAAGACATCACAAATCGGAGAAATATGATCTTATTTCATAATTGGCGGTGATTCGAATTCCAAACACAGAGATTGGGGAAGTAATATTGTACATCAAACACTAGGGTTACCTACTGGTCAATTAGTGAGGTCAGCATATTGATGTGTATCTATTCAGTCCAAAAGCGACAGAGAGTCCCCCGTTTCCCAGATACGGCTTCTTATGAATCTCTTTATGAAAGTGACTATGCGGAACCGGAAAAAGTGATTCAAAGGCATTCCGACGTTGACGAGAGCAGTCTCGTTTTCACAGCAGTTTAACAGAAATTTGTCGAGCGAATGCATTGACAGGTACCTTAAACAAATGGACGGGACACCGAAGACATGTTCCATAATAACAATTGACGCACTCCATCGACACAGAAGTAGACTGCTGTCACAAATTAAAACTTTGTACAGTCAGTGAAGTCACGGTCGATCAAAAACTCCAAATATTAGCTAAAAATATATGCAGCGCTTCTATAAGTTTGTATTGGACCAACTAGGTCCGACAGAACGACCATACACGTCTGTCTGTCATACTACAAATGCTACAGCAGGAAAAGGTCCAGGATAGGCTGTCGATGATGACAACTCCTTTATGATCGAACTTCCACGGGTTGGAAGGTATAGGATCCAAGAAGTGTGGAAGGCGAATGATGCCATTCGAAATGATATTGAGTGTATTCCTTGCATTTTCCTTTTACCAGAATTTCTCGGTCTCGATGAGTAAGTAGGATGCCTGCAGTATACTTTCACCCACCACATTAACGCCGATTATCTGGAGCTAGATGCCTAGGATATTTAGGTGTTTAGCAAAAGTAAAGTGCCCTGTACACTTTCTTACTGATCGTTTCCCTCTCGGGATGCATTCTGTAGTTATGCTCGTGTGAAACCCAACTGTCCATAGAAATCATGCAAGCAGTCCTAACGCAGGTTTGGATCGCGAGAAATTTGGAGATTGGACAATCCTTCAATTCTCGAACTACTGTGGAAGTGGTAAGAGAACGGAAGAAGGCCTTAAGCGCTATAGACGTAGTTAATATGCGCCCCTTCCACCGAATCTTCACAATGTATTCGTAGTTCTTTGCCATTAGGATTGCGTGTATCTTCTTTTGGAAGACAGACGCAAGTTCCCTAATGAGGAGTGAAATCTAACGTTGACGTCAACGCACCCTAAGCGAGTCTTGGAGATCGTAAAGATCAGACTACATTCCTTTCCTGGGTCAGATTCTGTCTCTTTTGCCTTTTGCAGCATATCCGTAAGACCAGAGTCAAAAGGCAGACGGAACGTAATGTAATCAACGCTCCAGTGCGTGTGGTTTTGAGAGTGCAGCCTATATCAAGGGGAGCGAGTTTCATCAGACAGTCTAGCGTAGATCTAGATGTACGAGGGAAAGCCCCCATGCAGCCGAGACAGACGGCCCTTTGGAATCTGGCAAAAGCATTTTCGTTAGCTTTTTCCACCAAACAATTGGAGCACCGGATATATGTAATTGGCTTTAGAATAGACGTGGAGATTCCAAGGTTTACGGTTGCCTGAGCTTAGTAGACTGTCGCTAGGTATCATCCCATAGAGCATATAGCTATATCAACTGCATATGCCTGAGCATAGACGTCAGAGCTAGTCATCTTGATTGATGGAGCCGGCAGCACAAACTGTCAGTGCGCCACCTCGGAACTCTTTCGTAACCTAAAAGGTCTTTAGATACGTGTCTCCGAAATTTTTGCCACAAAGCATTCGAAAAATGGTAACGCAAGTGTTTTCGGTTTCTTTCTTCTTTATCTGCTGGATGAATCCCACTCGGACGGAATGAGAATCTTACACGTTCTCGATTTGGAATACAGTCACCGTGGTGAAGTGTAGTTTACCGTACGAACTCCCAGTCGTCCGAATACCGATCATATAACAACCTATACAAGCCTTGCTGTCCTTCCGGGGCTACCAAAGGCACACTTCCAACTGGATACCATTGTCACGGAGGAGGCTTTTCCAGCTTACATCAGTCAAGGACCTGCCGATTACACAGCCCTTGTTGGCTAGACAGTACGATTGCGTATCACATTCATGGGCCATCTAGTGCGTGCTGTTAAATGGTTCAAAGCGGGTCGGCCAATTACCGAAGGCTCCAATACCAAAGTGTCTACAGCGTACAGGCGATATTTGAACTGACATCGATCACTGCGGATGGCAGTGCCAAATTCATATACATAACGATCACAGTAGTAATTTTGCGGCCGCTTCTCTGGCAGTAGAGGGCCCTCCAGAGCCACCAAGTGGTAAGCTGTGGCATGGTGTGGACACCCATGCGATGGTGGCAGCATGTTGACAGGATTTATAATTGAAATAAAAGAAGAAAGCGAAGGTGAATGGAGAAAATCGCCTCTGTGGTAGATTCCCTTGGTTACACAGTGAAAAACCTTACACCACATATCTACCGTTCCCGAGTGCGAGCTGAGATTATCCATGGAAGAAGTGAACCAGGACTTGCGAGCGATAGAATCGAGATTTCCGATCAAGAAGTTTCCCGCGAAGACTTCCAAAAGACAATCTCCATCAAGACTAGTGGAGATTTCAAGAGCCAATTTAAAATTCTCGAAGAACTTGGAAAAGGTCGTTTCGGAGTTGTATACAAGGTCTAAGAGAAGGACACATCTCAAATCCTTGCAGCTAAGGTCATAAAATATATTAAATCGCGTGATAGACAAACGGTTCAGGAGGAGATATCCATTATGTAGAGCCTACAGCATCCAAAGCTACTTCAGTTGGTAGCATCAATCGAAAGTCCTCGAGAGAACATCATAGTTATGGAATATATAATTGGAGGAGAACCCTCCGAGCGAGTTGTGGCTGATAATTTTACATTGACAGAACGAGACTGTATTTTATTTTTGCGACATGTCTGCGAAAGTGTCGACTACATGCATTTAGTGCCGACTATCATACCAGAACTAGTCATCAAATAAAACTCATTGATTTTGGATTGGCCGAGAGTTTGAATACAGACTCGGTTAGGTTACTGTTTGGCACACCAGAAATTATTCCCCCAGAGATCATCAATTACAAACCAGTTGGGTTCCAATCAAACATGTGGATGTTGGAGTGATATTTTATATCCTACTCTCTGGTCTATCACTTTTCATGGGATATTCTGATATTAATACACACAAGTCGATTGTGACTTTGAAGACGAAGCATTTGATGCCGTATCACAGGAAGCAAGTGACTTTATTTCGAATTCCCTGGTTCATCGTAAGGAAGAGAAACTGACTGCGAAGCAATGTCTAGAATTAACATGGCTAACGCAACACCATGATGAAAAGCTAAACAACAATCGAATATGCACAGATAAACTGAAGAAATTCATCATCCGAAGAAAGTGGCAGAAAACCTGCAATGCAATTCGGGCTTTAGGAAGAATGGCCACTTTGTCCGCATCTCGAAGGAACTCTTCTATATCCACAGATGGATCAATACCAAGTAGTCCACGACCTTCAGTTTCTGGAGCATCGACCATTAATCCAAATATTTCATCGCAGATGACATCCCTCAACGAGGAAGAGGATTGAATGTGAGAAACTCCCTTAAAGTCTGAGATGAGACAGAATGCTTCGAACGGAGTGATTCTGGTTTCAGTGAGTGCTCTAGCTGTAGCGGTGGTGTAAATAATTCATGTCACTGCCCTAATTCGATTATCAATAAGTCACCACTTAAGGATCAGGAGGAGGACCAGAAACCATTTTCTGTGGCCGTGACATTCTAAAGACAAAACTTGGAGAAATAGCTGGTTGAACATGACGGATCAGAAAGTAAGTCACGCGATGTTCCATGGTGGAAATCGAAGGCTCCTTCCAGAGAAAAACAGAGGGACATGTCAATTTTTTCAGAGCCAAGATCGCCTCCCGAGCCTGAATTCGGTCTAGAACATAAAACCTTGATCACGACAGGAGAATCTCTACCGATCGGATTTCACCAACACCATTAAGATGCGCAAGAAGTCACTCGAAAGTAATTTGACAAATGAGAAAGCAAAAACTCCAAAAGTGATCCCCGAGACCACTGGTAAGGTATGGATGCACAAGAAGATATTTAGCCAAGCTCCTCCACCATCACCGCTACTACCAAAGTCAGTGAGGACAAGCCTAACCCCAAACCTAGCATGTATATGTATATGTATAAAAAGAAGGTTTTTGACAGATTGACTTAAAACTAGTGCCTCTATATCCCTGTATATCCGAGCTGAATTCTCCCCAACCAGTCCGCTCAGCGACGGCAGCGCGGCTAAGTGGGCGAGTTCGCGAAGCCACCGAATTGTTATCACAACCTAGGACGCCTCAAGCTACACGGAAATTCATTTATACCCCGACAACCACCAGCAATGACGTTGAAGACAATGAAGAATCTCAAGACCTTTAGAGGTCTATCATAGAATGTGAATCATCAAGCGACTCATATACATTTCGTCAATAGATGGCGTTACAGATGAAACCTGCAACAAACAGCAAGACCCCACAAAAAAACATTTCGTAATTTTTAGTTTTACTCTCCTATGACAGATACAGATATTTTACATTTACTAGCACGCCCTATACAGTCAAAAGAAAAAATGAAACTGCAACAGGGTGGTAGCCATGTAAAGGGGATTTATTCAAAATTTTTTTTAATGAGAAAGTTAAGCAAAAAATTTTTGAACATAAGGCGTCAATCCTGAAGCACAGTTTCGATTTTGTATATTTTAAAAATGCCTGGTGTAGGTAGTTGTTTTGGACAGTAAGCTTGGAATCTATGAATAATCACTCTTAATTGTAAACCTTGAACCCAAATCATTTAATAAATATTAATAAACTGATTCCTAAATTCAAAACACAATGATGGATGATGCCCAAATACCTTA
Source organism: Volucella zonaria (assembly GCA_963966105.1). Taxonomy (NCBI): domain Eukaryota; kingdom Metazoa; phylum Arthropoda; class Insecta; order Diptera; family Syrphidae; genus Volucella; species Volucella zonaria. The sequence goes on from OZ014533.1 coordinate 17,645,994, forward strand.
ATTTTGATATTTCTTTTTTAATTTCCCAAAAACCTCAATCAATGACAATTGATAAAGCCTTAAGGAATTAGGAATTCATTTAATGGATGTTTAGTTTATGTAGGTGTCAAAGATTAAACAAAAAAATAGTATCATACATCAACTTTTATTTAGGAGAAATATTTCTCATTTTCAAAACGTTGTTTTTGTAGCTAATGTTTTTGATAATTTGTTATAGGGTAAATAATTAAATTTGGTAACTTTGCATTATCCATATAAATATTTTTTTGTGTAGATTATATTGAAACACGGAAAATAAAAGTTCAGATAGACAGAGAGCTAGCCCATTTTACTTGGTTGTCCCTTCAATTTGTTCTTGGTAGTACGAGGTGTTTGAAAATGGAATAAACGGATGAAACATTCTACTCTAACCAACGAGCATACCATTATCTACCGCAATATTTGACTGAATCTAAAAGTCGCATTCCAATATCCTAGCTAGAGCTTGAAGAGCTAAATCCCCAACTCACTTCCTCTAAACATCTTGCCTTACCTCATTCTGTTTTGCTGAAACGAGGACATGCGCCCATCACCAGGAATTCTGCTGCAAGATTACAAACGATTTCAACTCTGCTTATTCACCTAGATCAGGATAAGACTGGGAAACCTACAAGCTTACCTAAAAGAGATGTAAGGAACGGCTACTGTATGCCCCTGATTAATGTTTGCAAAAGGCTTACCAATATGAGTAATTCCTCGAGACTTTTGATCTCTCCTATCTAAAACACCACGAATCTCGGGCGTGCTTAAGCCCCTGCGTAGTACTTGCGTTGACTCTGAGAAAGAATCATTGGACTTGTTTATTAACACCCCAGATATTCAACTTATAGCTTCTTACAATCTAGACATCTAGGAGAGAAGGTTGAGACGGGCAGTTTGGGGTTTGAAATTAGATAAAGCACCAAGATCCAATGGTATGTTCACTACATAGCTGCAGAATACTTTCAGGACGTCAGAGTCATCTTGCTGTTAACCTCTCGATACAAATCCGAGTGCCTGCAGTAAGGTAGACGTACATAGTTGTCATACCCAAAATAGGTAAAACATTTCACTTTTTCGAAAAGATTTCTGGAATGCAAATCCTGATTTTCCTTGTCACCGATGGAGCCTTGAATAACATTGACACTTACTCGATCATCACTTCCCTCAAAGAAGTATGTCGAGTTGCGACACTTTGCAGTTTGAGCCACTTTATACCCAACGATCGGATTATAACCGGAAAATTTGGATTCTGCTGCAAATACCCATGGAGTTGTTCTACTTGTATCTCGACTCTTATAAGCTAAGTCCTCACAGGCCTGCTAACCGATTAAGACGACGCGGAAGTGGTGTGGTAGTTCACCCAGACTACCCCGAACTCTATGCGATACTCTCTAAGGCTCTTCAGTATGGCTCAGGCAAAACTCTCCTCCCGGTCACGTAGCAGTTATCGTAGCCTTAATCCGACCAAAATGGAGCTGGTCCTCTGCACAAAAGGAATCAAGATATCTCGTGTACTTAGTTCCACTCAAGCTAAATGACACCTTTGTGAGTCATACTCGTATACGGGGTGTACGATACGGCCCTTAGACTGATTCTTATTTATGGCATTGTTGTGCGGTGGTCTTTCCTGAAAAGGGAAACTGGCCTTGGCCCTGCCAATTACCTTAGGAATGACCATCCTGTTGACACCCTGATCATCCAACAAGGGCCTTCAGAACTCTGCTTTATTTGTGGCTTCTCGCAAATACTACCCTGAGATTGCGTGACACTCAGCAATGGGGCATGCTTAACTATTTCCGCTGCACTGTGACCTCCCTAAATCAACGGACCTTCAAATTGGCTTAAAAGTAGACTTGAACCAGCTGATTCCAGCAAGAAACGCGTCATCTGAAGTCATTGGTGCGTAGATACCAAGTCTTCAGTGTACCTGCACACTGCAGCGTGTTCCAAGCCGAAGTCTTAGGCATTCATTAGGACGTTTCTTGTTAAACTCTCGACGGACCTAGCAATATATGTAGACATCTAAGAAGCGATAAGATCCCTTGCTTCAAACTACATAAAATCAAGAGTGGTTAAGTGAGATGGGTAAGCAGCACAAGATCTGTTTTGAGACACTCGGATATTACAAGGAACCGCGCTGCTGATGAATTGCCCGGGCTCCTTGGACCTCTAGGAAAAAAGACTAAGCAGTTTAACAATATAAGGCCACGAGTGTCCTCTGCCAAAGCAAGCCATAGGTAGATTCACCGGGACAACTGTGGGACATCTAGACCTAAATATATGACGTATGCACAATCCAATAAACTTAAGGACACAAGTTATTGGAAGACACACTTTAAGTATTCTGAACATTCCGCACAATATTTTCTATAGTAGCAACATTAATGGCCGTCCTCAGAATGCAATTCATGGGTAGTTGCCTGACCTGAATGATCTTTGCTCTATAAAACTACGGTCTTGACAGATCCATCAAGAAGTCTCTAAGATTCCAGGAACAATGAAAACATTGCACATAGAAAATTGTTGGCTCGAGGTGTTTCTTTCAAAGATTTTCGCGTTGCAGAGTGACAATAAGACTTGTCGTCTTCGGAAAAGTGATGCCTCTTGGATGTAGCTATGTCATAGCAGTAGGTATTCACATCTGCTTGCTACGAAAGGCTTAATCTGACACAAAACACCGAGATATCATCAGCATGCACTAAATTTTAGCAACGGAAACGCAAACAGAACCTTTTCCCAGATTACGGCCAAATAACGACTACATACGCTGTCAAACTACTTCGCTGATAGTCATTACTTTAAAACAACAGGTAACTGGATCATCTACGCTGCATTATCTGACCAAAGTCAAAAGCGTGCTCGAGGAAAGTTATAAAGTTCAACAGGTAGGCAAGGTTTACCTTTCGTGGCATTTAGCAGATGACACTAATACGGCTGAAGCTCTATGCAAGTGAGCCAATTATCTAAGCGACATGAAATGTATCCTCATGTCTGACGAGTGGTTTTATAAATAGGTCCGTCTATGCAAGTACAGCTGAGTTTACCTATGTGTGCAGCTCATGCCGTGGATGAATTTGATGGCCATTTCCATCACCATTACGAATACCTGTAGTAACTGCAGCGGTTTCAGATGTTTTTTTTAAGTAGTTTCGAGTTGATTACTCATAATATGGATCTCTAGTATAAGACTCAGGGTATTCACTTTTGATGAAAGGGTTTCATGAGAGATCACGTATGCACTGATACGGTATTTGTATTCAATATTGCTCGACATTTCATCATGGAAAGACTTAGACCAGTACAGCGTCTCAGCATTTTTCAGTTGTATTACGAAAATTAGCGTTCTACTAGGAATGTGTTTCGTGCGATTAGAGCAGCTTATTGTCGACATAATCGGTCTACTGAACGCACAATTCCCTATTCGCTCAATCGAACGGTTTGAAACCCAATTCCCGTAATTGGATAATACGCGACCGAATAGACCACATCTAGCCGTAGTGACGAAAATATAGGCCCCGGTAGCGGAGAGTATACGCAATGACCGTGATGAATCGATTCGGGGTCGTTCGGAACAGCTTGGCTTGTCGTATGCAACAATCTGGCGTATTTTACGTGAGGATCTTGGTTTAAAAGCATACAATTCAATTCGTGAACGAACTGAAGCCGAATCCTCACCATTTCAGTCGTTGGTCTCTTGAAATGCTTCCTAACATCCACTGTTTTAGACCAAACTATTTCTTTATAAGAATACTATGACATACTGTGTCTAAAACTTTTCTGAAAACAGCAAATATGACATCAACTTGATATCCTGATTCAACAGATTCAAAAAGATATTTTGTAGACAGCGTCAAGTTAGATAATGTAGATCAGCCTGATACTCGTACATGTTGCTGCAATTGATTCAAACAATTTGGGAGTACCTACAAATTTAGATATTTCACGGTAATTCCCAAATTTTTGTTGGGATCCAACCTTAAATATTGGAGTTATAAATGAATATTTTCATGCATCTAAAAATGTGCCAGAAGTTAAGGATAAATTGAAAATTAGTTTTAAAGGAACGGACAGGAATAAAATGCATTGTTTGAGGGCATCAACTGGAATGCGGTCAGGGCTTGTACTTTGTCGAGGGTTCAATTCGTTTATGTCTGGGAAAACATCGTCAATCGCAAGATAAAGTGATCCAATAAATGTGTTACAACATAAGCTGACTCAAAAACCTTCGCAAAGAGCTCACAAGTTGAATCAATGCTACAAGAGACGGTACTTTCAAATTCATTGGATAGAAAGAAATGGACCAGTTCACTGGCCTGCAAGATCTCTAGAGCTTACAGTATTTTTGTTTTTTTTTTTTTTAATGATGAAGAATGAAAGAACTTGTTTACTCAACCGAAATAGCAACTTTAAGTGAATTGGAAGAACGTATTCTAGAAGCGTCATCAAAAGTGAGACAGCAGTTAGCATCTATAAACATTCTCAGTGAAATTCAAAAACGGGTTCTAGTATGCATACAAAACCAAGCAGGACACTTTGAGCACCTGATATAACTGGTTTAATACACATATCGAATAAAAATTATCGAAAACCACACAAAGTCACAATTTATTCATAAGGTTTCGAGCTTAAAGTAAAAAAACCCTTTTTTTTCTAATTTTACCTGCTGCAGGTTTTCCCAGGTATCATAAAACCTGTGGGTTTTTCTGCAAACTGGTTGAAGATTTTTTTTTGCTATTGTTACGTTCATAAGACAAAATTGATATAACGTTATTTTTATTACGCATTTTCTGGGAAAAAGTGACCTCAAAATCAAAAATTAGCTAGAAAAAGACGGAACAGGTTTAGAAATTGGATATCTGAAGACTCAAATAAGAAAGATATCAGCTTTATTTAAACACAGTTAGAAAAGCTGGTATTTTTTCTAAAAATAAAGTCTTAAATAAAGTTTCTACCATTAAAAGAGCAATTTCCGTTGTCCGTTGAAATGGGTTAAGGTACACCAAAGTAAGTCTTTTCTTAAATCCTCGGTAAATGATGTCAACGTTGGAGATAGACCCTTACTGTAGGACGATTTTTTTTCTTAGAATATGCCCAAAAATAATTTCCTAAATTGTATAACATTTTTTGAAATAAATTAAGAGCAAACGTGTTATAAATAAACGTAAACTTACAATCCTTTGTCATGCTAAAAACAATTATGGTCATTTGTATTGTATAAGACCATTTAATATCGCCTAAGCTAAAATCGTTCAAAACAATACGATATTGGTGTTCAATCAGCTGATGTTAGCTATATGACATTCGTAAACTTGTAGCGGGCTTTTTGGAGGTATGTAACTCGCACCAAAGAAATATTTTTTCTGTCCAGCTACCCCTTCGCAAAAATCTAAGTAAACGCAAAGCTGTTTACTCTTGAAATTTTTGTTGAATGGAACTTTAGCATCGACGTGAAAGTAGTTATTTCCTACTGAACAGAGATATTAGGGTTATACGAACATCTCAAGGCTTTAATCGGTATCGAATCGTGAATATCTATTATCAAAAAAATTTCGACAGGTCTAAGAAAATCCTCGGTGTTGCAGATAGACGCACATCACCGATTTACGAGTACTGACATTTGTGCTAAAATTATCCACGTGACAGGATTCCACCTTGACGGAATAGGTCTGAAGGTAAAATACTGACCTTTTCAATGATGAAAAGGACTTAGACTGGGTTGTGGATGTATACATGGTGAATGACTCGAACTCCAACTTTTTAAAATGCTACCATTTTTTTATTTTTTGATAAATTTTATTGTGCCAAAGCAAAAAATGTTGGAAAATACATAAATTTTCAAACTGTATCAGTAGTTTTCAATATCTCCACCTTTGGCGCGAATAATGGCCTTGAGACGGCCGAAGAAAGCATCGCACGCTGCACGCAAGTGGCTCTGCGGTATTTTGCCCATTCCCGGCGAAGTGCTTGTTTGAGGTGGCCCAAACTTTGGTATTTTTTAGTGCCAACCTTCGCCTTTAAAATACCCCAGACAGAGAAATCCGGAGAATTTGCAATCCATTGTGTCGAAGAAATGAAGTGTGGAACATTGTTTTTTAACCAATCTTGGTCGACACGCGCTTTGTGAGACGGTGTCGAGTCTTGTTGAAATGTCCACGGTCTCCGACCGAAATGATTGTTTGCCCAAGGCTTCAATACTGCCTCTAAGACATTAATTTTGACGGCGCGGTCCAAAAATACGAGCGGAGAGCGACCATCGGCGGTTATGGCGGCCCAAACCATCACCATCAGTACTGCCTGCTTTCTGGTGGCCGTCCGAAGGTGTAAATTTTCGAAGGACCTCTCTGGCAAGTAAACTCGGTCATTTTGTTTGTTGACATATTGCTCGATAACAAATGGCGACTCATCGGAAAAAACCAAATTCGGCAAACTCACCACTTTCGTGCAAGCGTAGCAACTCCTTCGCTCTTTTGGCTCTAACTTTTTTTTGTTACGGTGTAAGATCTTGTGCCTTTTGGAACTTCAATGGCTTGAGCCCAAGCTCATTTTTCAGTATATGTTGCATCCGTTCCAACGATATGTTGAGCTCAGGAGCCATTTTTCTTCCACTTCGACGAGGATTTCACTCAATTCGAGCCTTCACTTTCCGAATCATTTCTGCCGATGTTGCTGTTTTTTTTATATCCACCTGCATGGCGTTTTGCAACGCTGCCAGTATCACGGTAACGAGCTGTGGTTCGAGACACAAATGATTTATTCACGTTGAGGTGTTGGAGGGCTCTAACGATAGCTACTTGTGGTTTTCTAGCCAAATATAAAGCAATCACACTATCACGTTTAAATTCCATCGCGGATAAAAATTTTTCAACACAACTGAGACGCAAATCGTTTAAAAAGCTTGTAAATAATAAAATTATCTATCATGTGTCAAAATTTTAGCTCACTGTCATGAACGGTTTGGAAATTATAGCAGTCTGAAATTGGTTGCAGTTCGAGTCATTCAGGTTGTATATCACATATTCCGTCTTACTTGGTACTTGAACGAATGGACCGCCAATGCCGAGACTGGATATACAACTCTTCAATAATTGTAATAGTGCAGGTAACTTTGACGGGAAACGGTCCTATAATACGAGTAACGACACCGTCCAAATGACAAAGCGGTGAAGCTCCATAGAAACTGCGTAGCTACTATGCAATCACCAACACTTTGTTCAAATCCTTACTACTGCTCATTGTCGCAGAAATATGGACGTTTTCAACGGCTAATGAAGATTATGCTGTGAAATTTTGGTAGAGTCCTTTAATCTTTATTACACAAATTGTAAACAAACAACTCAATTCATGCCTAACAAAAACCCTTCGCTTTTAGATGTGTTCTTAGTTGTTAACCATGATTCGCTAATGCATTACGACCAAATTCCTGGCCCAGCTTTTCCACATCACGATATGATTTTCTTCTTAATGTGTGTGAAAAGTCTTTCAATTTTATTAAAATCATTTTATAGGCTGTGTTTTACGATAGCCGAAATTTGGACTGATCGCTGATATACGCTGCAAGCAATTCAGGTAGAATACCTTTAATAGACGTGTACCCTTAAAACACAGTAGGAAAACAAATAGGACCAACATTACATGGTTGACTTCAAAAATTGTCAGCCTTATAAAACAGCGCAATATCCTGTACTCTAGGTGGAAGAGACACAAATGCTCACCTATTTCTAAAGAATACGCCAGCGTACGAAATTCAGTAACTCTTTTTACACGATCAAACAAGAAGATATTTTATCAGGATAAATTCAACCCAAGTGACTCGAGTTCTAAATTCTGGAGAAATATCCATGAAATCGGGCTAAATTCCGGAAGAGATCCACTCCCCAATGACACCGATCTGAATAAACTAAATAAGACGGTTGTTCTAAGCAATCTGGTCCGTTTTTGTAGGGTGACCAGATAGCAATGATTGTCTGAAAACTGATGCAAGATATTTTTTCTCAAATTTTTTTTTTTATTTTTCTACATAGTATTCTTGTAACTCTACACACTTCTCCCAGCGATGCTCCCACATCTCTAACCCGTCCAAATAGTACTTGGTGTTTTTCTCTGCAAAATAATTGTTCACGAAGGTGATTGCCTCCTCATTTGACGAAAATCTCTGTCCTCCGAGTGCAGTTTTTAGATGAGGGAACAAAAAGAAGTCGCTTGGGGCTAGATCTGATGAATAAGGCGGATGGTCAAGCAGTTCAAACCGTAATTCATGGATTTTCGCCATGGCAACCGCTGAGGTGTGAGACGGCGCGTTGTCTTGGTGAAACAGAATTTTTTTTTTCTGCGAACGTGGCGGTTTTTCCGCAATTCTGCCTTCAGCTTGGCAAGTAATGATGCGTAGTATGGTCCTGTAATGGTTTTTCCTTTTTGAAGATAATCGATTAAGATAACTCCTTTAATATCCCAAAAAAACAGTCGCCATCACTTTCCCAGCCGAAAAAACCGTTTTTGCGTTTTTTTGGAGCCGGCTCGCCCTTTGCAGTCCACTGTTTTGACAGAATTTTTGTTTCGGGCGTACAACGGTGTATCCAAGTTTCATCTGCAGTAATTAATCGGCGCCAAAACTCGGATTTATTGCGCCTAAACTGCGCCAACAGAGCGTTGGAAATGTTCATTCGAACATGTTTTTGGTCTATCGTAAGCAAACGCGGCACCCAATGCGCGGACAGCTTTCTCATGCCTAAATCTTGATTTAATATGTAACAAACACGTTCTTTGGACATTTTCATAACCTCTACTATTCCTTTCACTTTAATTCGGCGGTCGTCGCCAAATTGGTGAACTTTAGCAATGTTATCGTCAGTGGTTGCAGTTTTTGGACATCCCGAACGTTCATCATCTCCCAAGTTCTTACGGCCACGTTTAAATTCAGCTGCCAAAATTTCACTGTGGTAAATGGTGGTGCAGAGTCCCCATACACAGAGTCCAACTCATTTTTGATTTGCGTAGGCGTATTGCCTTTCAAAACTAGAATTTAATAACAGCCCGATACTCAATTTTTTCCTCACTCACATCGACTCACTCAAACGACTGTCAACTAAAAACTCTGCGTCCAAAATGACTGAAACTTCGGTAAGTAACTGTAAAAAGATGCACAACTAGCATCCACTAGCTTTTATTGACGAGTGCCGCTATCTTTACGTTGCGGTCGGAAACTTTTTAGACAATCCTCGTACTTGGATTAAGACTTTGCTCATTAATATGACATATTCTTAATCGAGAGTACCAGTTAGCAAAAATGTTAATCATGGCTTGGCCGCTGTTAAAATTGTACTCATCTTCGACTAAGTGAATATCACCCATAAGAATTCAACGAAAAGACGCCTACAACAAAGATCCCAATGAATTTTACAACATTACAATTAATAATACGGGTAGTCTTATTGGCAGACAGGTGACAAACAAGCAGATCAACAAAAAACATATTTGCGTTACATTATAAGTTACATTATTTTTCATATATGTAATTCTTTTAGTTCTAACGATTTCTTAGCGCTCCAGCACAAACGCAGATAATGTTGATTGGTGATTATAGGCCGATTTCCCTTCTTCCCTTGAAAAAAATGCTTTTTTTAGTGCTAATCAATATGGCTTCAGATCTGGGAGATCAACAGAAAATCCGCTTTCTCTTAAGAGCATGGATTCTATGGATGGATTCTAAAAAGTGGACTGCCACTCTTTTTATAGATATCACGAAGGCCTCTGATAATGTTTACCACCGTCTTCATTATCATAAGATGTCTTTAGCAGGTTTTAGAGGTTTTATGTTCTTTATCTCAAAGACAGAAAGCACAGAATTAAGATAGGTGATACACACAGTGACTTGCGTGGTATCCATATTGGTGTCCCACTCTTTTTTTTATTTTTGTATATTCCATCTTTTCCTAAAACTTAAGAGGGACCTACTCGTAAAACAGCTTCGCAGATGATATAGCGTGCACTTGCTCAAACAACTCGTTCCGATCAATCATGATCTGGAAACCTTGCCATATTGGTTTGCAATGCATAAATTGGTGATTAGTAATAAAATTAAAATTATGTTTTTCAATTTTCCAGCACTTGATATTCACTCATCGAACTTATCTTTTCACAATATAGACTGTAAAGTCTTCAACCTACATGCTGATTTCTGCGTGAAAACTACAGAACATATTAGAATGAAAACCTCCGATTATAGATATCGATGTTCGCCTAATTGTTCTGTTATTGAACAAGTGTCAATCTTTAAGTATCTAGATTTACATATCGATAATAAAATGATGTGGAACTTGCATACTTCTTTGTTAAAAAAGTATCTTAGCGCAACTGCATTCATCTTCTACCATCTAAGACAGTTTTGCTCTCCTTATATTCTAGAAAGAGTCTATTACGGATTAGTTCAATCTAAGTATGATTTGTCCTCTAGGGGTGGAACTCACTGCACTAAATTACAACAACTGATTACTATTCAATAAAAAGATATTGCGAATTACGAGTATTTGGAAAAGAAAGCGATTCTACCACTAAAACATCTTTAATTTTATAAAGTTGTAAAATTCTTCTTTATGAGATGTGGTTATATGGCGAATCAAAATTCGCGTATTCACTTCGCAGCACTGACAGGAGACATTATCCCGCCTCAGAATACTAACAAAATTCTAATGTTTTTCACTTCAGTGGCACCAAGACTATACAATACCACCTTGATCACAAAGTTCCCGCACCACACCCACCGTGTGGCGCTCCCATTATTCCGATTTCAGTTCTGTTTTTTTTTTGTTAAGTTGGTAAATCTGTTATTGATCTTCCCTCTAAATCTTAGCATCATAGCTTGACATTTGCAAAAGTTACGTAGCCAAGAGTACATCTATCTATGTGTGTGTTGGCGATTTTTTACAATTTTAGAAATGGATTTCAATTTGCAACAACGAACTTGTACGAGTATTAAATTTTGTGTACAAAACGGATTTAATGGTGAGCGAACATTGGAAATGTTGGAAAAGTGTTTCGGCAACGATTCTCTAAAAAAACGGTCGTTTACCAGTGGCACGAGCGGTTCAAAAGTGGTCGTGAGTCAATCGAAGATGATGGACGCAGTGGCAGACCATCGACATTGAAAACCGACGAAAACATTGATGAAGTACTCGTAAAAGAAATGTTGGTCAATAACCGCAAATTAACCATCAGAGAGATAGCGGAGGACTTGAACATTGCGTATGGATCCGTCCAAGACATTTTGGTTAATGATTTGGGTTTCCGTCAATTTCATGCAAAAAAAGAGACCGTGTTGACGTAACAAAAGAGATGAATCCGACCCCACATTCATCAAAAGGATCATTACTGGAGACGAGACGTGAGTTTATGAGTACGACACGCAATCCAGATATCACGCAAGTGAATGACGTTCACCAAATGAGCCGAGACAAAAAAAAACCACGTCGTTTTCAGTCAAAAAAAGAAAGCAATGCTCACGGTTTTCATGGATTACAACGGTGTAGTGCATCATGAATTTTTGCCAGAAGGCCAGACAGGAAACAAAGGGTATTATTTGAGCGTTATGAGACGTTTGCGTGAAGCAATTTGCCGAAAGAGGCCAGAATTGTGGGTAGAAAACTCGTGGATTTTGCACCATGAGAACGCACCGTCGAACAGTGCCATCATTATTCGTAATTCTTTGACGAAAAATGCAATAAATACCATCCAACAGCCACCAAATTCACCTGATTTGGCTCCCAGTGACTTCTTTCTGTTCAATCGAATTAAAAAACCACTACGGGGAACGCGTTTCAGCAGCCGAGAGGAAGTAATGGAAAAATCGCAGGAAGCACTGATGGACATACCAAAAACCGAATATAAAAAAATGTTTCGAGAATTGGATCAAGCGCTGGGATAAGTGTGGGGATTACTTTGAAGCGGACAATATAGATTTAGATGAATAAACTTGTATTTTTAATTTTCTGAATAAATTCCGTAAACTGAACTGATCAAGGTGGTACTGTGGATTTTGCCCTTATATTTCTTAACCACACTTCTATTTAGTTTGTTGATAACACAAAAAATCTCGGAGTGTATTTCTTTTGCACTTTTACTTGGAATCTACATGTAATATTATATATCGTGGTCTAAGCTAAAATTGGTTATTCTGCTGATGCTGCTTTATGGATGCGAAATATACGCGGACATGGATCAAGTGCCGAAAAGGAGTTAGTTAGTGGCATATACCATAATAGTTGGGCAAGATATATTTTTGACATCAAACGGCCAGAGCACATTATACACTTAACTAAAAGAAGTACCGGCTGCTCTTTAATACCGATATTGAATTATAGAACCATACTATTACTACATAAAATCATAACAACCAGAGAATCAGACTATTTATTTGGAATGATAAAATTTACAAGTAACCAAAGAACTATGCAAATAATTTTATCTAGACGTAAGTATCTTACTATCGACATTCCATTATCCATGCGATTCATTTATGGAATTGGCTACCAGTGAATATGAAACGATTTAGCAACACAAACACATTTCGAATACTTTGTGCAAGTATACTGATAGAAGATACCTATACATTTATGTCCTTTTTCCCCCTTTCTTTTTTTTTCCTAAACTGTTTTAGTTCCTTTCTATATTCCCCATTAGCTTTTTCTTCTTATTTTTATTTTTTTATATAAGTTTCCTAACGTAGTTATTTTTGTTTTTATTTTCTAATTTAATTTAAAATTCTACAAGAATTTTGTAAATAAATTAGAGAGATTGTACGGACATGGCGTCCAGCGCACGAGCTAGTGGTCCTTGAATCCACTACGGAGGGACTATTCAGCACTCTAAAATCCAGCTAGAAACTCGGTTTAAGATTGTTACCGATGAGTCTAGGATATTTGACATATTTGGGGCCCGATCAAAATTTATAAAAAAAGTAAACACTTCATGACCTCTAAATTTCACAGGCAAATATGATGCAAATTGAATTAAAATCCGCATAGTGATTTACAGATCATGTAAATGCGTGACAGCATATCAAGTCTGACGGGCACGCACTGCATAAAATAATGCATTCATGAAAGAAAACAAAAGTCATTGTGCCGTGCATCTGGGATGTACTCGTACGATTATTCGTAAGACCTAGAAGTGTGCCATTGAAATATCTCGCTTCCGGCAAATGGTAATTTTGAATTTTTTGAATTTTTCTTTCTTTCAATAAACTGCGGACAGATCAGGTTCCAGCGATTGTATCGTATTATTTTTAAAATCAAATTTTTATTACGTATTCGCAACCGAAACTCACCCACCAAGTGTATCTATTGCTACAGAATTACAAGTACGTCTTTTAAAATGTTTTTTTTTTTTTTTAATAATAAAATTACATTTCTATATTAAAAAATGTTATAAAAAAATATTTTCATAAAAAATAAGGAAGGATGTCAACAAATAAATTTGATTGATGGAAACAGATGCTTAAAAAAAAAAAAAAAAACTATTGTAATAAACAGTTGATATAGAATTGAATTGTCAAATATTTATCAAAAATTCATCCACAACACTTGGGATTTGTAATTTTTTCACAATTGATCGTTACCTTTTAAATAAATACAACAACAACGCAATACAATTAATTAAAAATCTAAACAAACAGAATCGGAGACAAGTCGAACCGGGCAAATTAACCGTCAACCGAAGACTAAACGAAATCGATTAACTTTTTAACAAATCAACAATCAACCAGACTGTGTTAATCTTTTTATTCAACACTCGATATTTCAACAAATATGTACAACAAATGCCACATCAGATAGAGGAGCCTTCCATATCTAAATGGATTATAGTACATGGTGATTTTTTTTTAAGTACATATTTTTTTTATTGTAACTGTCCTATCTTGGTGTTTTTTTTTTTTATTGTTTAGAAAAAAGTAAAGAGAATTCTTTTACAATTTTTTTGTTTTTTTGTTTTAGCGTTTTGTTTTTTTTTTTGATTTGTCGAAGATTATTCCGCGTATCTAGTAATAAAATTTAAGCAGTGATTATAAGTAGCAAATTGTCGTTAAGGCCTAGATTGAACGATTGGAGTGATCGCAATTTATTTATGAATTTATTGATGAACAATCAAGAGGCCAGAGGAAAAAGTTTATAAAAAAATTGATTTACCTTCATAGTTGTGTTTTCTAAAAAAAAAAAACAAAACAAAACAAATCTCTGGCAGTTCTATTCATATCTGGAGGAATCTTTATTAAGACGGATTTATTAAGTATTTCAAATTTGTTTTTTTTTTTTTTTTGATATTGTTTCAAGATAGGGTAAGATAAGAATTAGAAAAGTGGAAGTGTGTAAAATTTAATTCATAAACTATTAACACAAAGGGTGGGGATTTTATATCAATAAAAATTTTAAGAAATATCTATGTAAGCGGTATGTACATGCAGGGTGTATTCTACTCTGTTACTAATTTTCGTAAAATACTTTTGTTTAAGAGTTTGAAGAGTCAACCCCACAAATGCTTACTTCTTTCGTGAAAATGTTAACGCATATAATAGGACATAATGCTGCATATTCTTCCCTAACTGGTAGTTGTGTGATATTTATTATACGATTATGACAGGTACCGAGCGGGGTCAACCTGCTGATAACCAGATATCTGTGTATCTGTGACTGTATATCAATTGTTTTCACCTCCTCATAATATCCACGAGTCACTAGTCTAGTTCAAGCAGACCTTACCCGAGAAAGGGAAAATAACATTTCCATAATGTCCTATCAGAAATTGTTGATTTTCGCAGATGAATTCGAATGACTGAATCAACTGCGGCGATAACAGTCAGCATAGGAGCTTCCTTCTATGAGGTACTCCAACGTATGGGCTGGATATTTTGGGTTATTAATGACTTTGCAGGACTAATTACGGTGATAGTAAAAAGAAAAGTTGCGCATGAATCTGTAGAAGCCTACATTCAACTGATCGTTAACTAAAAATTCAAATAAGACACATCAACTTCATGGATCGACTGTAAGAGTGCAGCAGCAACCATTTCCTAGAGCCGCAGCTAAAGTGGATGCCCCAATATTTCAACTGCAAGACAATTCAGTGGAAGCGCAATTGAAGCGATTGCAAGAACTGCAGCAACAACGAATTTCCCAGCATTTTGGCGCGAAAATGTAAAGCTCTGATTTGCACAACACGAGGCGCAGCTTACGCTTGTAGATTTGCGATCTGATGACCGAAAATTTAACGTCATTGCAAATCTCGATCAGACCACAGCCACGGAAGTACAAGACTTTATCATCAATCCACCAGCAGGTAATGCGTATGTTCGATTACAAGAAGAACCCATTTTTCGTTTGGGTCCATCTAGAGACAAACAGATCAGGCAAATGCTAGATCAAGAACAGGTAGGTGACAGGTGGAGGTACCATGACCGACGATGCTTTGAATTTGGATTGACAAATTGCCCGACCAAGCTAATTCATACTTGCTGCACACCCTCTAGGTACAACTGAAAATTATACAAATCTGGACAATTTTGGTCTCATCGCAAACAGAATCAACGACGTCATCCCACGACCCACAGCAACAAGTTTGCCAGCACGACTAGAATCTGCATTATCGACCATAACTCAATAAGTGGAACAGCTGACTAGGCAAATTGAGACAATATCCATCTGTTCAGCCTCAAAATAGCAGGCTGAACAGATCGAAGTCGCGCTCTTGTGGCAAGCAACACAGAAGCGTTACACCGGTTTCGAACGAATAGAAAAACAACACTTCCAACACCAATCAACCTACCTTTTGCTATTTTCATCATCACTGGGGATCAAAAGCAAGAAATTGCCACCAACCATGCAATTTCGTCCATCAGGAGGGAAACGGGAATGAGCTTCATTGACGACAGTAAATGACAGCCAAACTTCCAGCCGTCTTTTCATCACGGACAAAACGTTGAAAGTGCAGTTTTTGGTAGATACGGGCTCGGACGATTCAGTGTTTCCACACACCGGGCTAGTCGAATATCTACGCCATCCAACTACACTCTCTTCGCCGCCAGTGGAACCATGATACCAAACTATGGCTTTCGCATTTTGCAGTTGAACTTAGGACTGCGTCGTGATTTCACGTGGCGTTTTGTGGCTGCTGAAGTCAGTAAACATATCATAGGTGCTGATTTTTTAGCTTTCTTTCAACTTCTCGTGGACGTATCGCACAGCAGATTGCTTGACGGAATCACTGGACTGTCCACACTAGGTTGTCACGCATATGAGGTTTCATTACATGTCACATCGGTTTCTGGAGCTTCGAAATACATCGAGGTGCTGAAACAGTATCCCAGTTTGACTCGATCAGATGGAAGTTTCAATTCTACATGCCACCGTTCATCACATCGATAGAATAGCAGGTCCTCCAGTCAGCTGCAAAGAGCGACGTTATGCGCCTGGTAAAATGAAAATTGCAAAAAGTGAGTTCAAAACAATTCTCAAAATGGGAATAGCTCGCCGTTCGGAAAGCTGCTGGTCATCTCCATTTCACCTCGTCCCCAAAAAATCTGACGATTGGCGTCCGTACGGGAACTACCGCACTTTAAACGACCGGACGATTTCAGACAACTACAACAATTTTTCAAGCAAGAAAATGTTCTCCAAGATTGATTTGGTGAGAGCATTTAATCAGATCCCGATAGCACTAACACACATCAAGAAAACGGCCATCGTTGCACCATTTAGACTTTTCGAGTTCATGTTCATGTGGACTCCGAAACGCCACTCAAACCTTTCAGAAATGATATTTTGGTGGCATCGGATGATGAAGTGCAACATTGTCAGCATCTCCAGACTCTTTTCGAATTCGAGTTGGGTAAGTTTAAAATCACGTTTTTGGGTTACTTAATCCCGAGCTATGGCATGCAACCACTCGAAGAACCAGGCCAACGTTGATTGCGAACTCCCAACTACGGACAAACAACTCAGAAGATTCCTGGGTTCCATCAACTTTTACAGACGCTTCATCGAAGACACAGAAAAGCTACAAGCTACACTGAACAAGTGCCTTAAAGTCATCAATTGGACGCAAACACTTCAGCAAGCCTTTAGTGCTTGTACATCCAGATCCATCACTCGAGTGGGGACTTTTCACCTTTTCTGCTGCTATGAGTGCGGTCTTGCAGCAGAAAACACCGACTGGTTGGGAGCCACTGTCATACTTCGGCAAAAATTTCAACAATGCTCAACGTAAATACAGCACGTATTACAGGAAGCTATTAGCAATCAACGCCGCTACTTTTAGTTCATGTTGGAAGTCAGAAACATAGTGGCGGATACGTTGTCACGAGTTGAAAGCATCAGCAAATCGGTGAACTTTGAAGATCTCGTAGCGTCACAAAAAGGTGATATAGAACTTGAAAACGTTATTAAATCTGCTTCTGCAAACTCCAAGCTGCAAATATTTTGTGACGTGTCTAAGGGTGTTGCTAGACCCTTTGTAACAAAACCCTTCCACCGTCAAGTATTTAAATCGCTGCATAGTTTAAGCCACCCTAGTACCAACGCCTTAAACTGGTTAAACTGGTCTCTTCAAAATTTGTTTGGCCTTTGATTCGAAAAGACTGCAGAGCATGGGCAAAGGCGTGTATTCTGTGACAACGATTGAAGTAACAAGTCATACGTCATCCCCCACTGGAGACTTCGAACAGCCATCTCCGAGATTTGAGCATATCCAAGTCGATTTCGTTGGACCTCTTCCGTACTCAAGAGGATTCAGATTTTGCCTCACCTGTTGATAATAATTCCCGCTGGCCTGAAGCTAACCCGTTAAAAGATTCTACTGCAAGAACCCTCTTCGGAAATTGGATAGTACGTTTTGCAGTGCCACTCAAGGTAACAGCTGACCGTGGCAGACAATTTTTGTCCGATCTCTTCCAGGCTTTAACCAAATCGTTTGGCATCAATCATCTGACGACAACTGCTTACCACCCCGCAGCTATGCCGTTAGCGAGAGAGGTCGAGAGATTTTATCGCCAACGGAAAGGCGCCATAGAATGCCATGAATCGTCGGCGTGGGCCGATGAACTACCTATTGTACTGTTCGGACTCAGAGCACCTTTGACGTACAAACTACAGTAGCCGAAATGTTGTACGGAGAATCCATCAGACTCCCCCGTGAATTTTTGTCATCACAAGGAAGCAACGTCAGTGACCCGACAACTTTTGTGAATCAACTCCATCTTGAAATTCCCAGCCTTTCTCTCAGCAAAACGGGCTCTGCTATTAGGTGACCTTCATATCCCGATTACACGTGGGAATCACAATTGATGCACTAAAGGATATTGTTATAGGGACTGATGCCTCTTTAAAAGCATTAAACTTTAGGAACGCACCTGTGATCGCTGCAGCAGGAACTGTCGCCCAGATGTTTGCTGCCAACTCTGGCGCTGAAATGAGAAGCGACGAAGGGGATCCGTCCCTTCTGAGCGACTTAGACTCAGACACATTGTGTGAAGACACACTGTGCACCATCCATTAGCTGGAAAGTAGCTATAAATTCTATGAACATATCATACAAATCTACCGGCTACATTAGAGAAGAAGTTTCAAACAAGTCTTGAAACAAGGTAACTCTAGAGAACGTGCTCTAGATTTTGCCACTGCCGAAACCGAAAACACCCGCACAGAGGGCAAACGAACCCGATCTGATGACTCCACTCCCTCGGCGTCGAAAGCAAAGAGAGTCCGAACAGGAAATGCTATAGTCGACATGGTTCTATGTATACAGCAATATACTGGGCCCCATCAAGCTGGGTGTAATCCCGGAAGACATTAATATCAACCCTCTTAGTGTTGAGGAAATGGCTCAAATACAGGAGGAAGTTATCGAGGTTTCGATTGAGCTTCGAGGCGAAGAGGTGAAGCCGTCTTTGACAGCTCCAAAATCAGGTCTGGCTAGGTCGTTTTTATTTGTTCCTATGAAGCCACTGGAATTCGGTCTGAACGTGGTATTAGTTGAGGAGGATTCATTTCCGAAACCTGACATCATAAGGGGGCTCTTTCCACAAAGTATCGGCCTAGCAAGCGAGAAAATTCTCGCGTCCTTGGATGCACAGAACTCAGGTCTATACACCAGAGCCTGCAGAGTTCTGCAAAGCGTGAAAGAGAAAGATCTCGTATACATGGTCTTCGCTGTAAATGACAATACGATGAAATAGCTAAACCACCTAAAAGATCATGTCGCGCACCGTTTCGGTAAGTTGAGGCTCATTATATAGATCCAGCGCAATTTACACCGTTAATACAGCTGCAGTTGAGGGCGATACAGAACGTCCGGTCCCATCAATTAGCCGATTAACACAAGAACCAACTGCTGCGAGTAGAACCAAAAGCAAAGATCCTGTGCCTCTACCGAGAAGCCAAGCGGCAGAAAACGCAGCTCGTCCTGCGAGAATAAGAACAAAAGGCCACTCTCTTGCCGAGGTTCCCATACGTGAGAGGGGTGGTAACAAACAAAAGCCGCATATGGAGCCCCGCATATAACCGCAAACTTTAAGTTTTGCAGGGAAGCTGCACCGTTGACCGTGCTAAAGGTGCCTATTGAGGGTATGATGTTTAACCTCAATATTAGTGAGCGAATATTAGAATATTAGATGGTTGGGTACTGTGGAAGTAGGTGGGCACTGTTTCTACACATCGATTGTGCTTATTTTACCACCAAGTGGTAACCATAGGGTACTAGACGATATTCATGCGGACTCCATTTGCCAAACCTACAAGCGCGAGTGTTGACCAGCAGACAAAAATAGCAGCACTATAAATGGGAGAGCGGATGAATTCCCCAGATGGAATTAACGGTGATGTAAAATCCCGGAACAAATGAGACCTTTTTCGGGCTGCTCCGACACATTTGGAACTCAGGCCGATAAGGATTTCCTTCTCACTTCAATCACCCCTTCTGTAGTTGCCACTGCTCCCGAAGATGTTGCCGTAAGTGTTGATAACGCACCCAAGAACTAGATAAAAATTGCGACTTTGGTACTGTTCGATCAGACAGGAGAAATTGCATCTATTTATATACATACATCCGGGGAAGTATCAGTGCACACGAACCCTGACTTAGTCCGATTGCCACTTGATCCCTGGTGTAGCTACAGTCCGGAGTAGACGTTGTCTTCAACCAATAAGCGTCTTCAGCCAGTTTGATCTTTTGCTAACTGCCTCCAGTTTCGCACGTTAAGTTGGCTGAGGTCCTTTTGCACTTACGTGCGCCATCTGAGTCGCGGTTTTTTTCTACTGCGCTGTCCGTCGGGGGCGGATCCGAAGACTTTTTGGACCAAAGTTCATCCTACATGACCCAGTCATGACAGTCGTTGGATCTTCACTTTTCTGGCTAAAGTCGATGTCGCTATACAGCACGTTCAGTCCGTTGTTGTATCTCCTCCTCTACTCATAGTCTATACAGACGAGAACGAAAATCACCCGAAGAATTTTTCTCCAAAAGTAACCAAGTGCGATCTTCCATTTTTGATTAAGTCCACGCTTCTGCGCCATTCCGGAGGACTTGAATTATTAAGGTCTTATATAGGGTCACTTTTGTTGTTCGAGAGAGGGCTTTGCTGGTCAATTGCCTTCTTAGCCCAAAGAACCAGCGATTGACAAGAGTGTGTCGATTGGCTGGTGTCGTTGCCTGAATTGATAGGTACACATACTCGTACATAAGTAGACAACTACCTCAAGTTACATCCTTCGAGGGTGACGTTCTGCCCGAGACGTCAGTATTGGCTGTCTTTTCTTGTTGACAGCATATACTTGATCTTACACTCATTATCCGTTAAACCCATCTTCGGCGTTTGCATCTCAATACTCATGAAAGTCTCACTAAAATCACGCTGCTTTCTTCCCTATGGTCGTATGACAGCGAATCGCTTTGTCCAAATCCTTTTTAACATCAAAGGTCTCGGTGAGTTCTTTACCAACTTTGGTGGAGAAGCGTGCACAAACGGTCGAGTTTGGCAAGGATGCCAAAAATATAAATGTGTGATTCGCCTCTATAGATGCTGTCATACGCGGCCTTAAAATCGATGAACAGGTGGTGTGTATCGCTATGGTGTTCATGCGTTTTTTTTTTCAAAAATCTTCCATATTTCAGGCATTCACACAATATGGCAGATAAAATATTTTAGGCAATGTTAAGAAGACTGATGGATCTGCAGTTTGCGCACTTCAGAAAGTCTCTGTTCTTGAAGTTCGGACAAACTAGGCTGGTGTTCCATTCATCAGGCCTACTTTCGTCCGACCAATTTGTTCAGATGAGTTGATGTATACTCCTTACCAAGTCATCACGCTCCACTCCAGCAGTTTTGTTGGAGTTAAGTTTAGATATGGCTATCTTCACTCCATCCAGGTCGGGTGGGCGGAATTGTTGATCTACAGGTTGAAAGGTTCATTCTACCTGACAGCGGTAGATGGTTCGTCAGAAAAGATCTTTCCAAATCTTCAGCATCAACTGCGACTCTACTACGATGTTCCGTTGTTCGTCTCTACAGGCTTCGGTTCGGGGTTTGTATCCGGGGCATACCTTTTGGCAAGATTTCCTAATTTCATTCCTGGAGTAGAATCTCTTAATTTCCTCCACCGCGCCGTTTTCATGATCCTCCTTTTTCCTCCTGAGAAGCCGGGGATCGTCTCTCCTCTTCTGCTCATAGAGCATACAAGTAGCTCTAGTCCTTCTGTGAAGCGCTGCTTTGTATTCCTCTTACCTAGCTGCATGTGCTTGCTGGTACTCGTTGCTAAACCAGGGGTTTTTTGTGGTGACCGTGTGAAACCCAGCACATCAGAGGCCGCGTTTCTGTTGCCTTTTTGGCAATTTTGCCACTGGCCTCCGATACTTGATGATGGCGGCATAGAACTTCTGAAGAGATAAAGGGCGACTTGGTCAGAAAATTATTCGCCGATCCCTGGCGATTGTAGCCGTCCGACCCCGTACTTCCTTACAGTATTAGCTCGCCTTTGTGGTGTTCGGGATATCCGCAATCGTACCTTGCTACTCGGAACGTTCGGACGTCCATAGTATTAGAGAAGTGTCTTGCGTCTGATCAGGAGTTCGTCCGATGTCGAAATTCCTCAACTTGGTTTTGCGATGTTCGGGATACCCGCAATCGTACATTGGCTACAACAAGGTAATGGTCCGAGTCCATAATACTGGAGGAGTGCCTTGCTTGGGAACCACTTGCGAGCTACGAAATGTTTCGCCCCACCGCAAAGACACTTAGCCTTAATCCGTTATCAGAGGTGGTATCGTGCAGCCTATACCTTCCGATAGTATTACCAAAGATGATCTATCTTCCTAGCTAGAGCACTGCACGCAGGTCTTGTCTAAGAGCTCGTAGAACGAGAACCCATCTTTGGTGTCGTCGTCTTTCTCCTTTGAGGGAGCGTGCCCGCATTTAAGGCTTATATTGGCAAATTTAGCCCTAATACGGATAGTTACGAAGAGCACGTTGACATGCCGGAAATTGAAGACTACTTGCTTCCAAATTGGCGCTACTTTTGCCGTCGATAATAGTCACCGTAGTAAATGTCGTAGTTTTTCGTCTTCTTTTTGTCTAGCCAATCCCGTCGCATTTCTCCTGCTTTACTGGAGTCTGTTGCCTCCGATGATTGTTCGGCTTCACGTGGCCTAACATTCCACGTACAGATCCGAAGTTCGTTTTCGTTTGGAAGGGTTGTCAACAGTACGAGTATCCATCCGTATCCGAGGCTTGTTGTTGCTTCGTAACTCAGCTTTTTCCATAGCTGGGCAGTTACTCCAATGGCACAACCCCTGAATTTGGGGCCAGTTCCATAATAGAGGCCGCAAGGAGGAGATGTAAGAGTATTTTCCAAGATCCTGACTTCGTCTCGAAAATCCTTAGCGGCCTGAGCTCCAAATATGGTATGTCGGAGTAGCGCGGAGAAGGTCCTATTTGTTTTGTTCCGTGGTTTTCCAGAGTCCAGATGGACATCGACCAGTACCGGGTGGTTACCACTTTCAGGGAACACAACTACAACTGATGTGTGGGAATAGTTACATCACTGGGCATGGCCAAGTTGTCACCTCTCAGTGTTTTCCCTATTTCTACTGCACGCAAACGTCGTTATATGTACGAATACATAAAAAACAAGGAATGCTATTGCTAACTTCACATTTCTTACCGTGGTGTGCACCTACATAACTACTGTGAATTAAATGACTCTGCAATTGAAACTGCAATTATAAATCGGACTTTTTGAACAATAGTTTGATTGAAACAATCTACTCGTACACTGTAATCTCCAATCGAATTCATTGCTTCCCCAGTAAATGTATCGCAATAAGTTTATCAGCATTTAGTTTAATTACGAATACATGTGTAAGATACTTATCCGAATTTCCGAGTAAATTAAATTGCTTAACCGATATGATAATCCCTTCGTTCCCTGTGTCAAAGTGACAAGGGAACTCGCACTCGTTGGAATTGAAGAGTAATATTCCACCGCTTTTGATACTGGCTTTGTCGGATTGCGCCGATAAGTAACACTGACAAATTTGGTTCACTATCGGAGGGACTAGGATTGCGGATATGAATTTTTGTTCGGCACATCTCTGCAAAATGATCTCTGCATGTGCACTGATAATAGATAATGCCGATAGCAGGACAAGTGTACTTGAGGTTCTGACAACAGTTTCGGAATAGCCCGTTGTTACCAGTTAAAGAGCAGTATGGTCAATCTATGTACATATATGTGTATTCGTGTGATAACAGTGTTGTATACGAGTATGTTTGTGGACTTTTTTTTTGATGATATGATGACGATGACTGAGTATGCAGGTGGCAGTTTGTTGAATTTCGCCGATGACCTTGATTTGAACTTGAATTTTGCTTCAACGCTCCAATAAAGTTACTGGTTAATAGTTGTTGTTGCTGCGATTATTGCACATGCTCCTTATCTAGTTCCATGCTTATAGAGATTTCGATGACTTTTTCGAGTGTAATCACTCGATCATTGAGTAATCTGTGTGGGGGCCTGTGTGGCGATTGATCGAGAAACTGCTGAGTGTCATATAATTTTGATTAGGCCAGGAGCGCAACAATCATTTTCGTAGTGAAGTGCCGGCCTTACCTTTAATTTTTGGGTGGTCCCCGGTAACCAAAAATGGCGAGTGCATGTTCGGTCAGTAGCATTATAGTGGCCAAGGACGCGCAACCCTATATGGAGGAGACTAAAATATGTGACGAACCAACTAATGGCCTTGGATAAAAATAGACTCACTGTTGACGACCCTAGCAAACGTTGAGAGGCCCTTGACTGCAATCACGCATATACAAGTATCACTGCCATTCAGGAAGTGCGATGGGATGGGCCGGACATAAGGACGATGAAAAGCTGTGATGTATACTGTGGTGATCCCTATAGGAAAAAGAATCAGTGCTTATTCGGATGTGGATTTGCTAAAGCCTTGAACTTTCGACAGTGTTAACGACCATCCTAAGTCAATCCGCATAAATTAGGCTAATGTACGCCTAATAAGCACCCATGCCCCTGCAGAAGACAAGGATGACGCCACCAAAAAATGTTTCTACGAGCTCCTCGAAAAGACATAAGAGCAACGTCTGAAGTATGATGTTAAAATCATGCTGCAGGACAGATGACACGTGCCAGGGATACTCCACAACAACTCTAATTACCATATGAATTCTCAGGAGAACTCACGCGAGTTATGTAGCAGATTGTTTGTAACACAGGTATGCAACAATGTCAGTGTAATTTCTTTCATTAGACAACACTTCTGCCCACCTCTCAGGCAACTTCTTCATGCCGTCATTAAAAAAAATGTTTTGACTTTGACAAAAAAAATACCCCTAGAGCCTCTTGGGCATTATCCCGAGATCTGAAATTTATTCCACCAAGGAAGGTTTGCAGAAATCTACAGGTGCTAAATACAGAAAATAAGGGCGATGCACCATTTCCTCCGAACCAAACCCCGGAACTGTGTGTAGGCGGTCCTAGCTGGTCCCTTTTCTGAACTTACCCAGTTGTGCCGACGTTTGATGTTGTAAAGAGCCCATTTTTCATCTACGGTAACGATCCGGGTCTTGATTGTGACACAACAGAAGCGCAGTGCAGGCCTCTATTCTTTAGTGAAGATTATTTTGCGGTGAGTGGTGTGGTACCCATTTTTCCCCAACTTTATGATTTTTGTCATATTTGTAGGCTTGCCAGTTCCTTTACCGTAAAAGTGGAATTTTTTCCAACGATGGATTTCAGGAGCTCATCGTCTAGGTCTACTGGCCTACTCGAACGAGGTTCATCTTTTGCATTGATATTTTCTCCAGCTTTTACAATTACTTCAAGGTAGCTTAATACCTAAAAGAGTTGATAGTTAACAGTTAACAAGCATGTTGTTTTGCTTGCTTTGCTAAAGCTGCTATTCCGAAATTAGGTCAAACGATGCCCCTGGAGCAATTTTGTTACTGGGCTGTTCAATGCTACTTATTTTCTTGGCGTTGACAAACAAAAGACAAGCCAAGTCAAATATAGTTGTTAGCTGAAGTTTTACGTTACGTGTTGATGATGCTTCTGGTGTTGTTACCAAATAATGTCTAGGTAGATATTTTGACAATGGTAACAATGATGATGACGATGCTGATGGTGTTGCTCTGCACGCATTTCGTGAGTTGTGTCTTCACACACGACGTCCGCGTTACCACTCACGACTCATTCTAACCGAGTTGGTGTCCGACAATGTGCGTTGCCCGTTGCCCATTCTCTCTCCTTACTCCAAGTCTGAAGCCTTTTCGATCGTCTCCCATGCCTCCCATGCTACCCCCTTCGGTTCCTGTTGCTTTTTCATTTCATCGGAGTGCTGGTAGAAATAGTCATACAACATCGTGCAGCAAGGAACACTGCATCCTTGTTGGATAATATTAGTGTCATTTACATGTATTATCGCAGTATTTTGAGTGCCATTTATTGAGTGCAAAAGGGTCTAAGGAAGTTCGGAATCACTTCATGTCGCTTTTTCGTTTCATCGGAGCTTATTCCCTCATTGCCTAACGAGCCATACGAAGTTTCACTTCAAAATGTGTGCGTTTCCATAATTACGTTCACTTTGTTGTCCAAATCCTTATCGAAGGAGTAGAAAAGGTCCAAGGATTCTGGTCCCATATAGTGTACGAGTTACGCCACTTTTTTTTTTATCCTTTTGTGTCTCGAAATTCTTTCCCGTGGCTGGCATATTCGTGCTTTTTAGATTTAATAGTGAAAGCGATTCTAAAGGAGACATTGACGATGATGGAAACTACTATAATGGTATAGGTATTAGTACAGAATACAAGAGTTCCAAGAATGCGACCTGTTAGGGGATATACGAACTATCCGCTCATATGGAAACTAAACTGAAAAGCCTAAGATAAAGCCGGAATTGCTGTTAACTCTACAAATTGAAAATAGGACAACGACAGTCGGATCCGCATTTGAAATCTTTTATCTTTGAACAGACCACGTGCTACCTAACAACTAGCGGAGGGGCTAAAAGGACTAGGAGTTGCAGTGGGATGGGTAGACAAAAGGAGATTGGACAATTGTACTATATACGAGCAATGTTGGTACAGAGAACCAAAACTGTGCCTATCTGGTTGTGGATTTGCTGTAAGCGGCAAATTATGAAAAGTTGAGCTTTCGACAGGTTAGCGAAACCATTGTAACATTTTGCATCAAGGCTAAATTTATCAACATCAGCAGGTTATCTCCTTAATATTGGATAAGAGGTCTTTTCTACAATATTGTGTTAACGATCTGATTGGTGTGATCTTACGCCCAGTTAGTACCAAATTGACAAAACATTGAACAGTACTGCTCTTTGCATTTTCGAGTGATTTGTAGTCCCATTTGCATTGATGGGCATTGCTGGAGGATATGTTACAGCGAACTCTGCACTCTGGATAGTGCAGTTTGCCACCTAGAGCGAATGGATACTAATGCTCCTTCCTGAAGGTTTTTCGATTTCTACCGGCAGTAGACAAGGACTTCGTCCCAGGTGGTGCACGTAAGTGGTAGGGGACATCAATCGTCTTAAAGTGGGCAACAAGAATTTTTCGTCAAAAGCGGCGCTTATTAAAAGAGTCCCAACCGGACTGTAGCGCCGTCTAAGTAAACAATTAATTTCTGTTACTACTATGTCACATGTTGGTTAAGTTTTCTTACTTTTGAATTACAATATTTTAAAGGCAGCTCTGTGATGGATTACCTCATTACTGACGCTAAGAGTTTGCTTCAATTTGTTTTGTTCTTCAGCTGGAACTTAAGCATTTTTTGACCATAACAAACCAGCTGATTGCTCAGTCTTAAATTTGTCTACTATCGGTTTCTTAATGCAGAGGCTTGGCGAATGAGCGAACTTCTTATTACACCACGTTTTGTCCACCTCCGGTTATTCCCACTGTACATTTATTTTTCATTTTGACGTTACCGTGTATATCGTATGCAATTCTTAAAAGAACTTAGCGTCATCGTTCTTGTAGCAGGAGGTTCGAGGTATATATAAAAATAAAACTTGTTGGCAAAATTCAACTTGGTTCATCAACACATCCTCGTTTTACAGTGATACAATCATTCCAACGACGCTCTAAAATTTCTTTGTCTTTTTTATAGAGCAAATGGTCCAACTCTTCAAAATACGCTTCAGTTCCGGAGATTACAACTTCATTGGAATCAGATCTCTTTTCGGCGAACGTTTTTTTGAGATTTGGGAAGAGGTAAGAAGATCTATGTTTCATCCATTGTCAGACATCGCATGAAAAATCTCTTTTTATTTCGCTCATACAGCTCCAAACAGTGCTCGTTGGTGTTTTTGATCCAGACCCGGTATCCATTTCGAACAGAGCTCAATCAACTACTCGTGTAAAATATGATGTACATGGTCAATTGATATCTTTACAATGTCAGTTATTTCACGCACTTGCACTTTACGGTTGTTGAAAACGATTTTGTGGATTTTTTAAAGTTTTCCGGCATAAGAGCATCATTTTGGCCCTCAGACCATTCATCACAATTGGTGTCTGTACGACTGTGTTTGAATTCATCAAACCAACGACAAATGGTTGCTTTCCACGTAGTAGGTTTCTTAACGGTATTTTTCCCATCAAATAACAGTGTAGGTGCGTTGATAACGTACGAAACTCGTTTTTTTCCATGGTTTTGGAAATATTAAAAAGTGCGCCAATATAACTTCAATATCTCGATGACTAATGGTCGAAATCGAAATGAAAAATCGAATGGACGTGTTATTAGAGTCGTCATCTATGTGTCAGTCTCGGAAACACCTATTAAGATATCTCGGAAACGCTATCTAACGTGTATTGCAGACCGATCTATACGACGTTTCTTCATCATTATCCGTCAAATTTGAATTACGTCGTATGTTGACCGTGTCGCATGTTTTTACTTTTTTTTTGTGTGAAGCAGCAATGGGCCGATGGTCATTGGAAGTGACGAATTCTTACCAGTTAAAACCACATCCAACAGATTTGTGTCCCGTTCTTTGTTTTCTTTTTTCGTCGCCTACCCCCCTCGCTGTAAGGATTTCCAATTTCTTTAGCGAATATGTCAATTGGTGGCATTAAAGACATTTATACCATCACGTGAACCGGTTTGAAGCACGCTGGCGACTGCTATGTGGTGGGAGGATATGATTCTCCGCATGACACATAACTTTCGCAACAGCTCCAGCAAGAACAAGTCTTTTGTTCTGTTGCCGATGTTTGAGTTCCTGTGTTTCTTGGTTGAAATGGCTCATATGCCATAAAGAAGTAATTAATGATCGGCCTACATTCACGTCTATAAATAAGCGACTTTTATTTTTTTGTGGCATTTTTTTTTTTACAATCTGCGAGAGCTCAAGAGATTTTGAGTACCCTGCGCAATCCAGGTAGATTCCCGCTTAGACCTCTCGGATCATTCAAATTTAAAACCGCATAAATACGGATTAGTGCCAGTGTTTTATTCTCATCGGGGTCTTACGTGCGTGGTAATGTAGTTTCCGGAATCAACTTTTGTGTTTAAAATTCCATTTCCACAAGCCAAATATCCAATACTGCTTTATTTATAAAGCGTGTCGCAAAATTCAGGTCAGATTTGCATTTTGCGTCATTTGTGCGAAAAGCCATCATGACAGCTGACAGCTGGCAGCTGACAGCTGGCAGCTGACAGCTGGCAGCTGACAGTTCAGTGTTATGAAAAATGGAGCGCTAGACGAAAGAACAAAGCTTTTTCATTGTTGAGCAGTATTTTAAAAATAATGAAAGTTTGGCAGCTACAGCTCTCAATTTTCATTTTCAACAAGCCCACGACCACCGAGCCCTTGACGGAGAAAATTGAGCGCAGTATCAACAAAATTCAGCCACATTTATGCAAAACTGTCATGAAAAATTTCAACGAAAAGTGCGTATCTATCAGTAAAGCTGTGGAGGCCCGATATGCTGTGTTTTCTATCAAAATTACTTCTTGCGTGAATTTTGGGACACCCCAAAGGAGCTTGAGATGCCGTCGGATTTTATATTGAAATCATTAATGCCGTCGTAGGCAATATATCTAGTTGTGGATGGTAGAATGTCAACTGCTCTGAGTCGAAAACACTAGTAACTTAGCCTCTACTTTTATCCCTACTGCGCACTTCGCAGGTAGTTTAACATTTCCAGATTGTGTCATAGGTACTCTTCCATAGAACCCTTTTCATGTGGATGGTAAACAGTATTTGTCCAGTCCGCCCCTAAATAAATTTGAATCTTCTTCGCTATCTTCCTATAGACTGATATGGTCGGATATAAAGTTTTTCGTAGTGAAGATGTACTGCATACAGATGTGGACTACATGCCGATAATTTTAATTCTTGAGCAATTCTGTTGTACCGCATCCTATGCTCTTCTATGCGGTGACCTTAACTGCAGTTTGATGGACAATAACGCCTCTTTCAATTTTGTAAATGCTTTCAAAGTGCTGAACCTATTTCCAATAAATGCTACTAGTCCTACTCATTTTCAGGGTGACTCATGTTCACTTATTGATCATTTTTTTGTTAGCGATGTACGTAAGATCCTTCTTTATAGTCAGGACTCAGTCTCCGATTTTTCAAAGCATGATATGATCTACCTAACCCTACATTTCGAAAACAAACGAAAGGAGATTAGATAGCAGTTTCAAGACCATAAAAACTTGAATCACCTTGAACTACTGCAGGACATACTTAGTACTGACTGGAACAATTTCCGGTACATGCAATCCGTTAATAAAAAAGTCGAATTCTTACAAGAGCAGCTCAGGCATATTTTTGACAAAAAATGTCCAATTCAAGACAAAGACTGTTCGCAGAGCATCACCACCTTGGCTTGGTTGTGATATCCTACAGCTGATGCAGCAACGTAATACAGCCTACAAAGATTGGAAGAGGTATAAACTTGAGATGTTATATCGTGAGTACTGTCGTCTGCGAAACAAAGTGGTGCTGGACATTAGAGCTGCATAAACTCTCTATTACAGCAGTATAATAAGTCAAAGGTGTTCGGTGAAAAACACAAAGAAAACTTTAAAGGAATTTGGTGTTGGAAAAGGGAACCCAAAACTGCCTGATGACATTGACTGTGAGCTACTCAATGCTGAATTCGTCAAAACGCCGTCATCTTTCCCTGGTGAAACCGGACACAATACATTTGAACCATCAGAAACCAACACCACCAACGAATCCTTCGGTTTCGTATGCGTTAGTGATGAAGATGTTGTCGAAGCAGTACTGTCGATAAAGTCAAACGCAACGGAGTCGATCCCAGATTTGTAAATCTTATGCTTCCAGTATTATCACAACTTCTGAATACCCGAACGTATGGAAAAAGGCCAAAGTAATTCCAACACCTAAAAAAGCAAATGGTGGTTACAGACCCATTGCGATTCTACCATATTTAAGTAAAGTGTTTGGAAAAGTAATTCTGAAGCAAATACAAACGTATCTCTTCCCAAATAATCTCTAAAGCAGCGTTCAGTCCGGTTTTCGCCCCAAACACAGTTGTTAGACCGCATTGCTGTCTGTGGTAGATGATACTCGTATCAGGAAGCCTTTGGATTAAAAGTATCTAACTCTACTAGTTCTTTTAGATTTTTCCAAAGCGTTCGACACAGTGAACCATGTTCTTCTATGTTCAAAACTCCAGAACAACTATAACTTCACCAAAGAATTTAATTAATTTTGGTGGGGGCGAAAGCCCCCATTTATTCGGCTTAATATAAGCTATAACTTAAAAATTAAACTTAAACTAAAACTTAAAACTAAGGTTGGTTATTGTGGTGAAGGAGAACCGATTTGAGGTAGGAAGTGGTGCGGTGGAAGTCAAAGACGCTAGGGTTTGAATTAATTTTTCGTAGCATGCGGGAGATTGGTTCGTTCGCGCCATAGGTGGTGTGGTGGGTTGGGAGATAGAAGAGACGAGGGGTACGTAGATTACGAGGGTTAGTGTTGAGGAAAATAGAATTGTGAAGGGGCGTGCATTCAACCTGACCTGAAAAAAGTCGATGAATGAAGAGAAAGTCGGCTGCATCTCTGCGTTCCTCAAGGGTGTTAATGTTAATAAGGTTGAGACGGTTTTGATAGGGGGGCAGAGTAAAAGAATCATCCCAGGGCAAACCTCAAAGAGCGAATCGAAGAAAACGGCGCTGGATGCTTTCGATTCTCGAGATATGAACGCGATAATATGGGGACCATACTTGACTGGCGTACTCTAGGACTGGACGAACAAAGGTAATATAGAGGGACCTGGTCACGTATGGGTTGGTGAATTCTTTGGACCATCGTTTTACAAAACATAGTGCAGAGTTGGCTTTAAGGATTATCCCATCCATATGCAAACGGAAGTTGAGCTCCCTATCACACAAAATGCCGAGGTCGCGAAGAGATTCAACGGAGGAGATAGGTTGGTTGTGGAGAAGGTAGAGTCGGGGAGGAGATTTGAGCCGCTTATGTGAAAAGGTGATGGATTGGCATTTGGTGATATTAAGTTCCAAACAATTTTTGAGGCACCAGATCGAAAAACTATCAAGGTCTTGTTGAAGAAGGAAGGAGTCATGGGGAGAGGAAATGGTTTTGAGACGGACGAGTGTTTGATGATCCTATCGAGATCATTTATGGTTAATATAAAGAGAAGGGGACCGAGATGGCTACCTTGAGGAACTCCAGAAGTGGCCAAAAATGAAGCGGAGTGGGCTGACCTAAAACGAACACTGTAAAAACGGTTTCCGAAGTAAGAGGATATCCATTTTAACAGTATGGGTTCAAAGCCGAGGGCAGACAATTTGAAGAGTATTAATCGATGAGAGATTTTATCGAAGGCTTTGCTAAAATCGGTTGCAACTACATCGACTTCGTTGCCGTTCTCTAGGGCAGAGATGGCAAAGGATACGAATTCAACGAGATTTGTGGTGGTTGACCTACCCTTTAAGAAATAAGTGATTTGCATTGGAAGCTTAGAGCTTCATACAAAATACTTTCGAGGAGTTTGGGTATATGGGAGAGTTTAGCGATTGGATGATAGTTTGTTATTTCGTTCTTTGATCCCTTTTTGTGGATCGGGGTTATAAAGGAGGTTTTCCAAACCTGAGGAAATTCTCCTTGTGAAAGGGATAGACGAAAGAGATCAGAAAGGGCAAGGGAAAGTGACGAAGAACATTTTTTAAGAAATATGGCAGGGAGGCCATCTGGACCGGGTGTAAATTCGTCATTGAGTTGGTATAATTTATATTCGATATAGGAGGGGTCCAAGATGTGAGAGAGAAGTGGGCCGTTGGAGAAGTTCAGCAGGTAACGAAAATAGGATGGATCTGGTACAAAGGAGTCGTTGGTGAAGGATGGTTTAAAGAAGCTAGCAAATAGGTTGGCAATGGTGAGTGGATCGGTTGATGACTTGTTGTTGAAAGAGAGGGAAGGACGGTAACCATCGGACTTTCTTTTGTAGTTAACAAATTGGTAAAAGGACTTAGGGTCATTTATAAGGTTGACTTGCGCATTGTTAAGGTAACGCTGGTAAAGGGAATCGTAAAGTTCGGTGAAATGAAGATAAGCACCAAGATAGTTGGAATAGTCGGACAAGGATCTGGTACGCAGGAAAACAGCGAATAACTTGTTTCTCTTGTTTCGTAAGGAACGAAGCTTGCGATTATACCAGGGAGGACTAGTAGATGATGTTTTAAGGCGGGAAAACGGAACGTAAAGGCTGAAAGAATTAAATATTTCTTTATAAAAAATGGATAAGGCATCATTTACGCTTAGGTTGTGAAAGTTAAAGGGGGATCTGCTAAGATAGTCACTGATTTTGTGAAAGTTTGCTTTATGAAAGTCGTAGGATGAGAGAGTTGTGGGAGGAGTGGACTGGAAAGAAGAGTTATGAAAAAATGAAAGTAGAAGGGGGGGGGGGGGGTGGTAGTTGTCGATTGTAGAGAGAGATAGGGGACAAAGTGAGACTGGGGAGTTAATTGAATCTGTTGTGAAAATAAGGTCCAATTGCCTGCCCATATAGTTGGATACATCACCGGCTTGGCATAGACTTGAGTCTGTTAAGCGATCTAAGAAGAGACATTCGTTAGCTGAGTTGGCATTTGAAGCGATGAAGAACGATTGATCGTCTGATTGATTGATCGTCTGATGGAATCCACTGTAGCTGCGGAAGATTAAAGTCACCGAAAACAAAGATATCGTCAGTAGGGTCAGACAGGTCAATTAAATAGTCGATCGCATCGACAACAAGTTGGTAAGATTCGGTAGGTTGAGCTGGCAGGTAGCAACATAAAACGTAAAGGGATTTGAAGGGGAGTGATATTTTTATAGCGACAAAGTCGACTTTAGAAGATGAAGAGATGGTAATGGGAGAAGAGTTAAGGCTGTTGTGGATCGCCAGTAGGACGCCTCGACAGGGGGAATCATCATGTGGGCGGGTAGGATCGTCATCGCGAAAAACATTAAAAGTAGGGGGAACAATTCCTGGTTCTTTATGTCGGGAATCAAATTGGTTTCAGTCAAGGCGTAAATATCAAAGGGAAGAGAATGCGATTGACGTAGGACAGCATTGGAATCTGCAAAGCTTATTTATTCATACTTGACAGAAAGGCAGCAATGTGTTGTGGCTAACGATAAAGTTTCAAGTTTTCTTCGGATTTCGAGCGGCGTTCCCTAAGGCTCAATACTTGGACCAATACTTTTTTCCCTGTACATTAATGAGCTGTCCCAAATTATCCATCACTCTTTCATCCATATGTATGCCGATGACGTTCAGTTGTATTTGAGTGGGCATATTGATATCGTAAACGAAGTCGCTGCTTTGATTAACGAAGATTTGAATAACATACTGTTCTGGGCTCGACGTAACTTCCTGTGCTTAAACCCTGCGAAATCTAAGGCTTTCGCCTACATGTCTTATACTCTTTGCCAATTCAATTTTAAGGCTTTCACTATTTAATAAGATTTATCTTACTGTGTCAAAGCGATAAATTAAAATAAATAAATAAATAGACTTACGGCCCTTCCAACGTCATCGTTTATCTAATAAGAAGTCTGCCCATAAAATATTGCGAAACACGAAACTTCTCAATGACCCATAGCACAACTCTTATAGGAACAGATCCACACGTGACTTGTGAAAGCCAGGCAAGGCATTTGGAAGAGTTTGGCATCAAGTCGCTTATTTGGGATCGCTGAATGTCTTCTTCAATTCAATTTGCTCGTATCCCACAGGGCTTCGTTATGTCTCCGACATGTTTGCACACAGCGCGGGGGAAGAAAAATTAAGTAGGAAAGAAAGATAGGTACCGATGTTTTCTGGTTTTAAGTGTCTGAATGTTGTAATGACTAGGGAATAGAGAGCTCGGCAGGGCATTCCACATGCGAGTTGTTCGGCTTAGGAATTAATCGCGATATTTCAGAGTACGTTCGAAACTGGGCTTGAGGGTATACTGATGAGCATTCATAGCAAGACGAGTGTTACGGTTGAAGGTTTGAAGGGGCAGAATGCACATCAGTCTTAGAATTTTGCGTTTGCGGATATCTGCCTTTTTAGGGCGAAGAAATAGCGATTAGCAAAAGTAACTCTTGGTTTGATTTCTGACGAGGCGTCATTATTAGATTTAATAGAGGAGCCGAGGTATGCAAAGTACAGGACTACCTCAAAGTAATAGCTGTCTATTGTGACGATGATGTTTGTCTCTTCTTGTTGACAGAATATACCTGATTTTGCTCTCATTTACGACTGCATCCATTTTTGCCGTTTCTGTTGTTGCACCAGCGATAACTCGCTGAGTTGTACCAATGATTGGTATCATCTGTTCAGCGAATGAAAGTAGTTATACAGACTTTTTGAAAGTTGTGCCTCTGGTGTTGACTTGCGAATATGAAGTTGAAAAAGCTATATTAGAACGCATCACCATGCATAAATCCTTCTTTTACATCACAGCTCTCGAAGAGATTATTTTCGACCTTTGTTCGTTCTCATTCGCCATTCTGCAGAATCTGGCAGGGATAGGTCAGGTTAGGTTAGTTAAGGTTAAACAGGGGTGTGATGGATATGCCATCATACAGACACCAGGCCCGTTGAATCTGTCTTTAAATGGCAAAGACCTTAAACAATCGCCCTGGTGAAACACCCAATTTTCTTGCAAAATCCACGAAGGCCTTCAAAGTTCGTGCCGTCTATTTCCTCTAGGTTTTCGAAAAAGTATTTTTCTAAAAATGTTATTCTACTTCGCGATATTGCCTCGCATTCATGTAATATGTGTGTTATGTCCTCAACAGCTTGTAGATCACCGCAGAATCTGCAGATAACCGCATCTGTCAATTTGAGTCTCTTTGCGTGTTGCCGCAGGAGACAGTGTCCTGTCAGGATTTCTATTACTGTCCTAAGCTTACCCCTATTTAATTTTATTTACTTCCTAGATCTTTTGCCGTTAAAAGGCGGCCAAGGAGCCTTGGTTACCCTGTGTCCTTCAAGACTTTACCACCTTAGGTTGGCAGTCTAGAGTAGATTTTTTCCTCGATAGTGCCCCTCACTATGCAAAGTGGTGGTTTGATATTGGCAACCTCACCATAATCGAGTAGCCCTCCTTTTCTTGCAAGCTCGTCCGCGTGTTCATTTCCTTTAATACCACAGTGTCCTGGCATCCAGCAAGGTCTTACCCGGTTCTGACACCCCTAACAATATCAGAGTTGACGTTGGTTGCTTTCATTGCCTTGAGTGCGGCCTGGCTATCGATGTAGATAGCGATATCTCTTTCGGATACCGATATCATCTGCACTAGCTCAGCCGCACTGAGGACAGTCAGAGCCTCTGATTACAAGACACTGCTTGCGTCCGGTAGTCTTATAGACACTCTTAGCTCTGGGTCTACTGAGAAGATACCAGAACTTGTTCCTTCCTCTGTTTCTGAGCCGTCTGTGAAAATTGCAATTTCGTTTGACCTGACTATTGCATTTTGGATTGGATTGCCTGGCAGTAGTTCCGTTAGGACCGTGCCATGTCCGAAACTACTACTCTTGAAATAACCCAGACTAGTGAGTCGTATCGTACTGTTGCTAGCAAGTTTTTTGGTCTGTAAATCAAGCGATGTTCGGTGCTGAATTGCGGTGTCTTATACTTTCTGGGAAAAAGAACCAGTTCCGTTGTGGAAGGGTTGGTCTTGAGACCACAGCTTTTTGCCCAAGTGCTGATCATCTTCAGGGCAACCTCCATAATGTCGCTTAAAATATTTAAGTATTTTCCCTGCGCTATTATGATCACGTCATCTGCGTATGCTGTGGCAGTTATACCCATTGTACTAAGCTTTTTGAGGGTGTAATTGATAACCAGCACCCACAGGAGTGGGGATATGACTCCACCCTGAGGGGTTCCCCTGGTTACGGAAATTCCGACCGAGCTTTGCTCAATGGAACAGTTTATTTTCCTGCTTGCAAGGATGTTGCAAACCCAGTTTGTAATGCCATGTTCAATGTTAGCGTCTACTACAGCATTTTTAATGGCTGTGCATTGCACGTTTAATATCGAGAAGGCCGCCATCGCAAACTCTCCGAAGTGTAGACTATTTTCTATTTTCCCCATCACCTTGTGCAAGGCAGTTTCTACAGATTTTATATAGCAGGGATACCAAGGCTAGATATGGCTCAGCATAGCTTGTCTCTATAGATGTTGTCATATGCGGTCTTACAATCGATTAAGAGGTGGTGCGGGCCATAAACCGAACTGATAAGGGCTAATCAGGAGGCTGATGCCTTTATAATTGTCGCAGTGATGAAGGTCTCCTTTTTGTGGACTGGGCTAATGTTCCATTCTTTAGACATGCCTTCTGTCAATCAAATCTTGGAAATGAGTTAATGCATACCTCAAATGGCTCGGCAAGTAGGCTATTCGGCCCAGCAGCTTTGTTGTCCTTAGGCTCGGATATTGCCACTCATACTTCATTTTAATCGGATTACTCGACCTGACAACGGAGTCAGAGATGTCCTCACAGTTTAATAGTCTGCAGAAATGGTTTTTCCTCAGTACAGACTGTCCAGCGTATGTTTAGCTCATTAGACTTCGCTGTCAATAGCATATGGCGGATGGCAATACTTATTGGATTGTAGGAGTGATCACCGCGAGGTGCAAAAGTCAAGAGAGCGAGTATGTCTACATTCGGCTAAATGAAAATGTCAAATTGACGTATAGTTTAAACGAAAATTTATTCAATATTTCTAGTCATATCCTGGGGTCGCCACAAGCATAATCAATTATTGAACCGCCAACCCAGTGAAATTGAATGGTTCCAAAATACAATGCCCTCTGCTGAACTAAAGCGAAATTTAAACGCTCAGCTGTTATGTATGAATAGAACTTGCATCGTCAAAACCAAACAACTTTCCATTCTCGGTATGTGTGTCAGTGGCAACTTACGTTGGAATGACCAGATATTCGATGACGTCAAAAATTCTGCTAAATGTCTGGGTTTCCTGAAGCAATATAGGAAATATTTTATATCAGCTGATCTGGTTTCAATATGTAAGGCATTCATGCGTCCGAAATTGGATTACAATGACCATGATTGGTCACGCGCTCTTAATACCCCTTTGTAGCTATTAGATAAAGCACCTACTTGCGATTAAACTTATAGGTGACTACAAGTTTGTACAGTCGAATGACGTATTTCTCTACCCACGTTATATCTCCTGCCTCAGCTTTTTTAACTTCCTGATAGGGAAGTTCTTGCATTGACCTCGAAGATCGAAAATGGTGATTTCGTGATATCTTTACGTTGCAAAGTGATTATAATGTTTTTTAACAGGTTTTGGGAAAATGTCTACGTGTGTGTGTATCTTTTTTTTTTTTTTTGGGCCACGATAATTCGCGAACGAATGGTGCTATCGATGTGAATTGATGATGCGGCCTCATGCAGAACCGCTGCCATTAGATATTGAGCAAAATCCACTAAATCCGCATATGCAAAATACAGTTAATGTTGTTTTTTTTTTTTTTTTAAATAGAGGACTCGAGTCCTATTAATATAGCCACACATTTACTAAAGTTTGAAAAAAATCGTCCCGAAATTATCTGAGATATTCAAGGAATACCAACGATTTTAGAACTGTCAATGCAGTACTAACTGCGATTTCGTTAATACAGGGAGTCCCGCATCTGACCGGTCAAACTTTTGTGAGTGGTAGATTTTGGTGAGACAAAAATAAGAAATTGCACGACTTGGGGGCACTCCCCTCAAAGTCAGAGGGGTATGGAAACATGCTGAAATGCTATATTAGTCAGTCAGAAACGTATCTGTTTTGCTTCATTGGAGGCTTATCCAATGAGTTGAAAAAGAAGTTCTCACTTTTGGCGCCGAAATAGTGACGCTGTACATTGAAAATAGTCGTTTAGTTGTGTTAACTCAACGTGCATATCGTCGAAAATATCGTGGCCGGCAAGCACCGTCTCACAACACTATTCGCCGTATGGTGTTGAATTTTGTTGAGCACGGGATAGTGGGAGATCGTTGACATGCCGTTCATCAACGCCCACTTTTCGGCGCATTTTGAAAGATGATTTGCATTAGTTTCCGACTCAAAGAATATTGCCGACAGATCGTCCACGTCGCTCGGAATACGGTCAAACAGTGGCTCGAATGATTGATACTGAACCTGATTTTTGGAAGCAAATTTTTATGACCAGCGAGGCCCATTTCACACTCTCTAACGTCGTTAGCAAGCAAAATTGCCGCATTTGGAGAATCCACATGAGATCCATGGAACACCATTGCATGATCAAAAAGTGACTCTTTGGGCCGGCATTTGTGCCAAAACCATCATTGGGTCATTTTTCTTCAGAGAAGAAACAGTCGATGGGAATTGATATCGGTAAATGTTGGCTCATTATGTCTGTCCACAAATGTGTGCAAAAGGTCTGGAGGGTTACACTGCATATCAAACAATGCAGTTTCTGAAACGAAAATTCCCTATACATGCGCTCTGTCAAAAAATGGCGATATTGGCTGGCACCCAGAACCCCAGATTTCACCACTCCAGACTTCTTTTTGTGGGGTTATTTGAAAGTCAAAGTATAAGCCAGCAAGCCCCATACTATTGACGAGCTCAAGGCAAACACTCCTGCTGAAATCATAGCTATACCGCCCGAGATGCTCGAAAAAGTGACATAAGGCCCAGCAAAAAAGGCACATATTGCTTTGGTCAATAAAGGCGGCCCCTTGACTGATGTTGTATACAAAAACCAGTCCAAATATATTGTAAAGGCCCAAAATCGGCTTTTTTTTCTTTAAAGTTTTTCAATATTCACATGCTGACATAAAAGATGGCGCACCCTGCATATGGTAGCTGGGGTTTTGCGTTGTCGTGATGAAAGACTACGCTCTTTCTGTTTCCCAAAGATGGGCATTTACCCTGAATGTCTCTGTTCTATCAGACCTTTGTGGTTCCACCAGGAACACAGTATTACCAAGTTTACCCTCTTTAAAAATAGGCTCTCTTCCTTGGTTTCCTTGGCATTGGTAAGCCTTTCAAGCTTAACTAGCTAGGCTTAACCTGTTTTTTGACCATTTGATATGAAATATCAAAATCCATTGGAAAAATACGACCCATTAGTTGCATCCATTTCGGGTCGTTATCTCTATTTGCACCACTAGTGCTCCATCAAAATTACCAGTTGCACTCTGCCAGTGCAAACCTTCAACCGGAGGACACTTTTTCTTCTTCCATGTGTCTGCTATTGGGCGGTTAGTGGGGTAGGCTAAATTTGCTAACTTCGGCCTTCCTAAAATCTGCCGTTCCCTTTTCATACTCGACAGCGGGAATTCTTCGTTCAATAACGCCTTAAACTAACTCTTTTCATCTATTGCAAATCTCGTTGTCCCCCGTTCGGCAATTGAATCTCTTGCGAGTTCAAAATGTTGGCTCGTTTGCCCTTTTGTTGTACTTCTTCTACTATCTGTCATCTGCTTATGGGTTGCGAGGGTACCTCTTCTAATTTTTGATACAATACCCATACTGTAACCCATGTGCTGAAGCTGCCGCTTTTTTGCCCCTTTTTCGAAACTTTCATAGCCTAACTCAAGACGAACTTTATTGGTTTCCCTACTTCCGCAGCACTTTGTTCACACTTTAAATGCTTGCCTTTTGTTCAGTATTTCGATTTTCGGCTGATCGTTCCACTACTTAGTTGTCCTTTTGGAATACCGAGCAGAACTTTAGCAGTACTCTTCCAGTTTTCATGGCATTTTGAAGCCATTTCCGCAAATTTAACACCCAGAACTGGCCTCATTTCTTGCTGAAGTTGTGCTAGTTTACTTTCCGACTAATGTCAACCAATGCTCAGCATCACTCAAATGCTAACGAACTGGATGGTATCGTCTGAACATTGTTTTTCAGATCACAGATACATCCAATTCAGCCTGAATGATGCTCCTTCCAGCCAACCAGCATTCCGGTATTATCGGAAAACGTATTGGCCAATATACAGAGGAATACTGTCAGAAACGCTACCCTCTGGACTATCAAGTCCCCCGCGTGACACCAATGAGCTTGACATAAAAGTCAGGAAATTCACCCTGCCCTCTTATTCAGTCTAGGGGCAAAAATCAGCACAGGGACTGCTCAGAAATACTTGCGGAAAACTGTTCAACTTAGCAAAAAGCACCAGAAGAGTGATGGACTGGGACTCATACAAAGAAACCCTCAAACTACACAAAAAAGAACTGAGAAAGACAAAGTTACAATCCTGGAGGTCATTCTGTGACAAAATCACGGAAACCTCTAAGACATCGCGGCTAAGAAAAATCCTCTCTACAAATCCTTTGATGCCTACCTGTTTGACAAAAACCGATGGCTCTTGGACAACCTCAAGTGATGTATCACTCAACCTGCTACATGACTGCGGCCAGTAGCAACCCAAACAGGCCTACTGCAACCGGAGCCGAAATTCATGGTCTGATTACAAGAGACAAACTGCTCTGGGTGCTGCATAGCTTCAAACCGTACAAGTCTACAGGTCCGGACGGTATAATACCTGCCGGGCTACAGAGATCCTCAAATATTATTTTGGCTTCGCTCGGCAGAACTGATCCACATTCCATTGCCATGGAGTGAAGTCAATGTAGATTTCATTCTCAAAGCCGGGAAATGTCAACGGCCCAACATGCCTACTGTACAGGAAAGTCACTGTACAAAGGTTGCTTTCCTGGACATAGAGGGTGTCTTTAACAATGTCAACACATCCGCAATCATGACTGCGCTGTCAGCTATGCAGGTATACCTCTCAATTTGGGAGTTGATCAATCTTATGATAAACAGCAGGATAATCAACCCCAAACTGGGTGGGGCTTCTGCTAAAAGATGTGTCAGCAGAGGTATGCCGCAAGGCGGTGTCCTCTCTCCCCTTCTCTGGAACTTAGTGGTTAATGAACTGCTGATATACCTGGAAGCGTGTGGTAGCAGGGTAATTGCCTATGTGGATGACGTTGCTACAGGCGTCTCACGTAAGTATCTTAATACCATTAAAGAACTTCAACTAAATCTCAACAGATAAATTCGTTGTGCAGATGGCTTTAGATTGAGAGTAAACCGCCACAAAATTGATCTTGTCCTCATTTCCAGGAAATACAAAATTCCACTTATAAACCCTCCCTCAATAAACGGTACCAGTTTAGTCTTTTCCGATACAGCAAAATATCTGGGTCTTCATTTTGACAGGAAACTAAACTGGAAACCTAACATTCAAGAGAGAGTAGCTTTATTCCCTTGTAAAAAAGCCATTGGGAATAAATTGGGCCTTCAACCTTGAATAACCCACTCACTATACATCTCGGTCATAAGACCGATACTTGACGGCCTTAGACAATGGAGTCAACTGCAGCAAGGCAAGCAGAGTCCAAAGAACATCATGTCTATGTATAAATGGAGCCATACGATCTACTCCCTCTGCGCCATTCTGTTTTATTTGACACCCCTCGAGCTGCGACTGCAGTTATTCACCTTAAACCGACTGCGGGGTTGGTGGCGGTGTTTTCTCAGATAAGCTAAATCTAACCCACTCTTTCCGTATTCTAAATCGCTGTAGAGTGTTCCAGGCGAAGAATTTGGCGATTAAAGAAGCTCTGTCCTGGCTAAAGAAAAACGTGATATCTGCAAAGAATATCCACATCTTTTCGAATAGTCAGGCTTGATAGCTGCCTGGCCTGGAGCCAGTCTCATTAAATTCGAAAACCGTCTTTGAATGCCGATCATCTCTTATGGAGATGCAGAGCAGTTTAACTTTCACCATTGTTGGGTAGGGCCGATGAACTCGACAAAATTGGAATTACTCTTTCCTATTCTACCGGAAAAGGGTAGCATAGGTATATTAGCGGGATGCTAATAAAAGAACAGACCTTAGATGGACTGTATGGACCAACATGTCTAGCGACCAATCAGATCTGGCCAAAGCTGGATCTGAATCGCTCTAAAAGTCTGATCCTTCTAAATAGGAAACATCTCAGCGCCATCATAAGTGTCATCGCTGGATACTGCCTCATATGCAAGCATGCAAGAAGGTTTGGCGATTTAACAAACGATTTCTGTAGAAGCTGCATGGAGGAGAAGGAAGAGTAGACAATCCTCCACCTACTCTGTACATGTCCAGCTCTCTCTCAGAGAAGAAAACTTCACTTAGGAGCTTTCTTCTACAATGACCTAAACGATCTAAAAAAATATAGACGTAAACAGTCTCCTACGCTACACCGTAAGATCATATTGCCCGATATGTATCGAAAAATCAACGAAAATTACCTTGTCACAATCAAGTCCTGCAAGAGGACATTTGAATGATATTAAGTATACCACCTTGATCAAAAAGTTCCCGCACCACACCCACCGTGTGGCGCTCCAATTATTCAGATTTGAGTTCCATTTTTTTTTGTTAAGTTGGTAAATCTGTTGTTGACATACCTTCTAAATCTTAGCGTCATAGCTTGACATTTGCAAAATTTACGTAGCCAAGAGTACGTCTATCTCTGTGTGTGTTGGCGATTTTTTACAATTTTAGAAATGGATTTCAATTTGCAACAACGAACTTGTACTCGCATTAAATTTTGCGTATAAAACGGATTTAATGGTGCGCGAACGTTGGAAATGTTGGAAAGTGTTTCGACAACGATTCTCTAAAGAAAACGGTCGTTTACCAGTGGCACGAGCGGTTCAAAAGTGGTCGTGAGTCAATCGAAGATGATGAACGCAGTGCGCAGTGGCAGACCATCGACATCAAAAACCGACGAAAACATTGATGGAATACTCGTAAAGGAAATGTTGGTCTTTAACCGCAAATTAACCATCAGAGAGATAGCGGAGGACCTGAACATTGCTTATGGATCCGTCCAAGACATTTTGGTTAATGAGTTGGGTTTCCATGGTGTAGCAGCAAAGTTGGTGCCAAAAGACCTAAATTTCATGCAAAAAAGCGACCGTGTTGACGTCGCAAAAGAGATTATTTGCGAGGCAGAATCCGATCCCATATTCATCAAAAGGATCATTACTGGAGGCTAGACGTGGGTTTATGAGTACGACACGCAATCCAGACATCAGGCAAGTGAATGGCGTTCACCAAATGAGCCGAGACCAAAAAAACCACGTCGTTTTCAGTCAAAAAAAGAAGGCAATGCTCACGGTTTTCATGGATTACAACGGTGTAGTGGATCATGAATTTTTGCCAGAAGGCCAGACAGTAAACAAAGAGTATTACTTGTATTTGAGCGTTATGAGACGTTTGTGTGAAGCAATTCGCCGAAAGAGACCAGAATTGTGGGTAGAAAACTCGTGGATTTTGCACCATGAGAACGCACCGTCCACAGTGCCATCGTTAAGCGTAATTTTTTTTGGCGAAAAATGCAACAAATACCATCCAACAGCCACCGAATTCAACTGATTTGGCTCCCTGTGACTTCTTTCTGTTCAATCGAGTTAAAAAAAAAACACTACGGGGAACGCGTTTCAGCAGCCGAGAGGAAGTAATGGAAAAATCGCAGGAAGCACTGATGGACATACCAAAAACCGAATATAAAAAAATGTTTCGAG
This sequence comes from Volucella zonaria, assembly GCA_963966105.1. NCBI lineage: Eukaryota > Metazoa > Arthropoda > Insecta > Diptera > Syrphidae > Volucella > Volucella zonaria. Next base: position 17,690,637 of record OZ014533.1, read on the forward strand.
AATTGGATCAAGCGCTGGCATAAGTGTGTTTCAGTCGATGGGGATTACTTTGAAGGGGACAATATAGATTTAGATGAATTAACTTGTATTTTTAATTTTCTGAATAAATTCCGGAAAATTTTTGATCAAGGTGGTATTCCATTCATAACTGCAAGATCCAAACAACATATTGATCCAAAAACCTGATCGAAATCTAAATCATAAAGGTATTCTATTTCGGAACCACAAAGTGGATAATCTTGTAAAATCCACAGAAATAATGTTTCCCTGGTGATCAATCTGGCTGCCTATTGTCGGTTTACATTGCTTCGCTGAAATTTACTTCCTCCATTGAATGCTAAACATTTGTGAAGGATTACATAATTCTTTATTATTTTGTCATGAAAAAACTAACATTCTAACAAACGTATACATAGCTACTACTGTTTCAGATAAGAATCTGGTCCTGCCTCTCCACCAATCTCAGTTGATTGAACGCACAAGTACTTACTCTACCATCATACTTGGGCTTAATTTATTCAAAACAACTTTCATTAAGTAGCATTTAGTTCCGAATGATGCAATTTAATTAATTCGTACCGTCAATGAATAATACAACTTTAGAATCTTCTTTACGAATCTGAAACTCTAAATGCCTTCCGCCAAGGTGGCGGATACTTACTGATACTTACGAATCAATTTATGTACATTCAGACACCCATCAACATATAATTTCCATCATAAATCGTGCTTAATGACATGTCCAGCCATTGATCCCACAAGTTCACCTTGCAACTTTTTTCACTTCGTAAAAATGTAGTCACATTGCATTGAATTAACTAAAATCTATGTATCTACTACGTGATGAGAACATTGTCAAAACCTGTCAAAGCTACGTAGTGTCGATTTAAAATTAATACCGGAAGAAAGTCGGAAGGCCTTTGATATACTCGTACATGATTCAAGCCTTCCAGCTAAACGCTCATTTGAATATTCAAACCACATGCGCATGCACGTACATACATTTGTATATGTACGAGTATGTTATAAAATCCAAAATTAGTTACTCACAAGAGGGTAAGGTGAATAACATCTGCTGATGAAGTCGTTTGTCAAAAAAGACAATCACAGCAGCACACTTAATAAAACAAACACTCAGTCGAACTCTTGAAAAGTTCATTTCGTGTATAAATTTGCCTAAACTGCATGTTTTTTAACAAAACAAAACAAAACAAAACAAAACAAGACAAATGTTTATTAGTTTTGGACAGAGTTATGAAATAATTTCAGGAAATTTATGTCATTGCAAAAACGTTTTGCAATTTAAATTAGCTTCCAACCTCTAAAGACGTGCCTTTCTTATAAGTGTATCTGCTATTTTTGGAACACTTTTGCCTTCCTCAACATGCGAATAGTTTTGCGTTTCGAATTGGTATTCTATTTGGAGTCTTGCATTGAGCTCTAATAAGGTTGTTAAACTCGATTTTGAATAGCTCTCAGCCTATGACAGATTGCCTCCCTCAAGGTGTTTGCCGAAGAGCTAGCGAAAAATTTTTAAGTCAAAAATCCCTTGAACTGTGGCCTCCTATCCGCGAAGAGTGCTCCGTTTTTATAATAAGGGTGCAAACTGGGGATTACGAACACCCTTACAATGTTTGTACACCGTGAAAATGAAAGGAAAAGGAGATACCGATGTACATTGGTTTTAAATGTATGGAGGTTACAATGAGTGAGTATTCCATATGAGGGCAGATGCCACTAGTGTTTAACGTAGGTACCTGCCGTGAAAGCTCAAGCTCACGGTGCGTCTTTGCACGAGATATCAAAACAAAGCGTTGATCAGCGTCCTTCAGGTAGTGCAAGTACTACCACCAGTACCAGATTCAAAGTCGTGTGTAAAGCATGAATTCCCCTTTTGGTGAAGGATCGAGACCTATCTTATACCTCCGCCATTCTGTGGTTCATTGCAAACCAATCAGTTCCATAGCAATCAAATGGTTAAGCACATGTCGTAGTAAGCTACAACATACGAGTATACTAAGCCATGAGATGTCCAAGGTCTACACTCCCCGCGATTTTGCCTCCCACAAAGGCGCCAACTCCTAGGTCAGGCTGGAACACAAGTTCCAGCGGCCCCTGATCTCCCGTGGTACCAGAATATAGCTTCCAGTCGAGCTTCGCAACCTTGCGGTCACTTCCAGTTAGGCACTTTACAGCCCAGGACTGGCAACCCTTAAACAAAATTCAGCTATTCTGTAATTCCACCCGCTAACAGCCTACTGCGTCTTCTACTAAATATTTCATTTGCAGAACTACGCGTTCTTTCGAACCGTACGGCGTCACTATCAAAGATGATGCCCATAGCCTGCAAGTCCCTAACGTCTAAATAATTCGGGCACTCACATAGGACATAAAGCCAATCCTCGTAGGTAGCTTCACATGAGCAGCTCGTAACCCCGCTAAACCCTCTCTTATGCAAAAATGCATTAAGAGAGCCATGCCCGGTCAGCAAAAGGCCCTGAACTCCATTCAGAAAATAATCGCATGGTCAGCACATCCCTTGTGAAGCCGTTTTCGCTAGCATCCCATCTAGATAAAACAAATGCCTGTAGCAAGGCTTTACGCTCCTTTAAGGATAGGCCATCCATTTCTGTCGGGGAAACCCAATTGTAAGCAATACCACGACGTATCACCTCCAGATCAAGAGGTGGTACTCCCAACAGTACTTGCATTGCCGCAGTGTGACACACAGGTAGACATCCAAGCAAGGCGACGCTTTGGCAAGCCAAAATCCGATGACAGCCTTCAACAGTCGTAGCCCATCACATATGATACGAACAGAATATTTATTAAGCCCCCAGTCAGATCGTAGAATGCGCCTCATCTGGCGTACAGCATTTAACACTCGTCGTCTCATTCCTACCAGGTGAGGCAGGGTGGCCAGGATGAAAGACATTTCATCCATTTTTTCAGTTAACGAAAATCAAGTAAGACGAGTATTTGACTAGAAATCAACATCAAGCCAACTTCCACTAAGAATTTAGTCTCCCCATTAAATGATGGATGCCACCCATGGAGCGAAATAACCACTGAGCCCAAACATTTTTCTTTCTCTCTCTATCACATTTTCCAAAAAAACTTAACACATGCTGAGGCATTATAAGTGTACTCATACCCACTTGTGTGTTAAGTTCTTTTTAAAGTTCAGTCACACATCTAATGCTAACGCCGTTCATATGTATCAGAGGAGGCTGACTTCTTGTATTCAATTTGCCCTTAGGCAGCATTGAAACCGCCTTCTCCTGTGACACACTTACCCCAATGCTTTCCCCCCATTCAGCAACGATTGCAAGAGCTCTTTCTCCTAGTTGCTCCGCTAGGGCCATGAGAATAAGGAGCAGGTTGTCTGCCTCAGAACAGCATCCACAGAGCTCGTTTAATCGCCGCATGAGCGGATCCATCATTAGGTTCCAAATAAAAAGACCAAAGATGGGCCCCTGGCTGCAACCTCTCTCAAGGCTCACTGAAACACTGTCATGTGTATTGACCATACTCGCTTTTCTATTCTTGCAACCTGGTTAATATTTTCTGCCAGTTCAAGTTATCGAAGGCATCTGTGAAGTCAATAAAGATGACTATAACTACCCTGGCGCTGCTTCTCTGGACTCTGTCTTTTAAGAAAGACCATGCGTCCTCAACACACTTGTCTTTCATCATGTTCCCCGAAATCCTTTCCACCATAACTCTTTTCAGTACTTTTCAAAGTACCGGAAGCAGGCTGATGCCCCGATATGATTTAGGATTAGACCTATTCTTATCAGGGGACTTCAAGAGGACGACCACCCTTGATTCCTTCCAATCCTTGGGGAAGTAGATACAAGCAATGCATTTGCTATAAAGACATAGCAGGTATTCTAGAACAGCTTTCCAGATGGCTTTCACCACCTCTTCAGTCATTCCATCAGCTCCTGGAGATCTTCTGGAGCGATGAAATGAAACACCATACTCAACTTCTTCAGTCCCAAGTTCCGGAGGGACCGGAGGCTCTTCATTCAAATAGTCCTTGAAGCGCTCCTCTCTCGGAAAAAACTGACCAAGCAATGCAGTCAGTCAATCTTTCCATGTATGGAGAGATTCTCTCTTGTGCACTAGCCTAGGACTGTCTTAATGGCGTTTCGCATACGTACAGTGACTTCTACATTAGATCTCTACATTAGAGCTACAGTGTTGGCCAACATTTCACATTTAATAATAATCATCGACGAAACCTTTGTTTGTGATTACTTCACTAAACCTTCTTGGCATACTCTCGATCAGATTGGAAATTATAGATCTTCGGATGTCTTTTTTAAGCCTGGACTTAAATATAAAACTCGTCCCTGTTCTTGCACATCTCGCGAACTATTCACCGATTTGCAATCTCCCATAGATCTTCTACCGGGTTGATATCGGATTACTGGACTGGCAATTCCATAATATTGATTTTCTGATCTCGAGACCACTATTGAACTATATTTGAAGCATGCTTCGGAACAGTATAGTGTTTTCAAGTATACTTTTGTAAATAAGACGGTACATAATACCTATCTATCTATTTTATAATATGTGACCAATTCCATGTCCAGAGAAACATCCTCAAGCCATAATGTTATCTCCTCCATGCTTCACAATGCCATTTAAATATCGAGGATTCAATGCTTCATTGATTGGACGGCGAAAGCCATCTGACCGCTTGGATTCGTCGGAAAATAGTACCGTTTTAGACTTCGATACTGTGTTCAAATATTTGCAAATTTCAGTCTTGCTCTTTTGTTTTGGGCTGAAATAAATGGTTTCTTTGCGACCCTGAATGATGAAAGACCACCATAAACAGCTCCCCGACGAAGTGTTTTGGCATTAACTTTTGTGATAAGCTCGTTTTATAATTCCCTTGATGACATAAAGGGATTACTCTCTATCGTCCTAATGATCATTTTGACTTCCCGGTATATGATAACTCTTGGCCTGCCACCTCGGCTTATCACCGATTTCGGGATTGAATACTTTTTGGATAATTCAGATTGTGAAATACCACTTTTACAGTGTGTTCGACAAAAGTGTGTCGCCTCGTAAAAATTAACCCGTTAGTCTCAGACGATAAAAATTTTTGGTTTCCGTTAGAATTATTCCTCCTCTAATCCGCAGTGAAATTTTGCTTCAGTTGCAACTCGTTTTTCAAATTTACAAGACGTCTTCCGTAATGAGCGCTGTATACAAGGTTCGGTTTGATGCCCTATTTCTTGTTGCTCATCCACGGGGACCAAAATTATCCGTTACAGGTGCAACAAATTATCTCAGAAAGTCAGAGAATTTTGTGAGGAATTGGGTGAAACGATTTAACGAATATGGAAACGTTGATGATTTGCCAGAACGCGCACAGTGTGACAATTCGCACATTTAGCGGAATTTAATTCAAAAATCGACATGCACAAATGTAAACAAAAAATTGTTTCTCTTAAAGATTAAACCTCCCACTGAATGAAAATTTATGTTAAAGGCATGTGCAACAACAAAAAATGACATCAAAGATCAAGTTGTGTACAATTATTCATAAGAAGGTCAGCTTTAAGAGCAAGCGGTAAAGTTTTTTTTTCAAGTGGTTCGCGTGGCTTTAAGTAAAAGTTTAATTTTTTTTTAATAAATATAATATTGTTGAATATTAAGTTAAGTTATTTTGGGATAAAAAGTGTTTTCGTAAAAATTAGGGATGCTTGAGAGTAAAAAATTAGTGATACTCGTAAATTATGTGTTTTATGTGTTCATTAGACCAAAAGTGTAATTGTTCAGTGTTTTTCAAGGTTGAGACCATTTTTTTTTTTAAAGCCTTATATATGTGGAACCAAAAAGTTGTTTGACTTTATGCGCACAGGTGCGACACCCATACTAAATTTTTCGTATTTTAGGACGGCAACAGAGATTACGAAAAAACAAATGTTTGATGTTTGGATTTCCAAAATCAAAATTAAGCGCTTCGATGCTGTATTTGCTTTCGTAATGGATTGTTTTAATAATTTTTCATTTTCTGAAGAGGCAATTAAGTCATTAAAGGCAACCTTGAAAAATTTATGTTTGAGGTTTGACGAAAAAATGGCCAAAAATTATCGAAATAGAGAACGCTTCGAAAGCAATAATTGTATCACAAACTGTTTTAGATGAAATTCCGTCTTCATCTCATGGCACCATGGTATTTGGAAGACCAAGAAAAAGCTTCGAAGAGTGCTGTAAGAAGACCAAGAAGAGAAAAGTACAAACAATTCTAGATTCATTTAGCGCTGAAGAAATCAGAAATTTGAACGTTTATTTAAGAAAAACATGTACAATAGTATTATTTAACTATTGCCCATCTGAAGCTATGACTTTTTCCCATCTTTCTGGCAATTTGTGGATCCCATCCCAAAAGAACTGCGCCGGCTTGGCAGCCAAGAATGAATCAATTTTTGATATTTTGCTCTGCTGTGAACCGTATTTCAGTGAGGGCGTTCTGCATCGACCGGAACAAATGGTAGTCAGAAGGCGCAAGGTCTGGGCTATAAGGCGGGTGGGGTAAGACTTCCCATCCACTGTTTTCCAAATAGTTCTTAACCGGAATAGCAACGTGGGGCCGAGCGTTATCATGATGGAAAACTATTGCCTCGTGTCTGGTCGCATATTCCGGGCGTTTTTCGGCCACTGCTCACTTCAAACGGATTAATTGTGTTCGGTAGCGTTGTCCATTGATGGTTTCACCCGGTTTTAGCAGCTCATAATACAGCAAACCCATCTGATCCCACCAAATACAGAGCATTACCTTCACGCCATGGATATTCGGCTCTGCCGTTGATTTGGCTGGGTTGGTCGGGTTTCACATATGATTTTTTGCGCTTGGGGTTGTCGTAATGGATCCATTTTTCATCACCAGTAACAATCCGATGCAAAAATGACGTCCTTTTATGGCGTTCCAGCAGCATTTCGGACATGCAAAACCGCCTTTCGACGTCTCTCGGCTTGAATTCATGTGAAACCCAATTTCCTTGCTTTTGAATATATCCAGCTGCTTTTAAACGTTTTGAAATGGCTGCTTGAGTGACACCCAAAGATTCTGCGAGCTCTTCTTGTGTTTGGCAACAATCTTCATAGAGTAATGCTTCCAGTTCTTCATCTTCAAAACTTTCAAACAGTTTTCTTCATATTAAAGTAATGAAGAAGAACTCCCCTCAAAAACATTTTTTCAGGCACAAAGTTCGACATATTTGAGTGAAAAAAAATTATTGTTGTTTACGCTTCAAATGAATGACATATATTGAAATGACGTACAATGACAGTAGCTTTCCAACGCATGTTCCAATGGAATAATACGAGGGCGGGTCAATAAGTTTTTGAATTTCTGACCTCTTTACTGAAAGAGCAACACTGCTCCTGTCAACAGGCATCTGTCAGTTGACTCCTGTCAAAATTTAAACTTGCTGCGTCAGTTAGTTTGTGTTTGACAGCTATTTTTATCAGACTACTCACTAATTTGAGGAGAAAATGGAAAAAAGTGAATTTCGTGTGCTTATTAAGCATTATTTCTTGCGAAAAAAAACCATTACCGAGACCAAGGCTAAGCTTGATAAATACTATGGGGACTCTGCACCATCGATTTCAATGGTAAAAAAAGTGGTTTACTGAATTTCGTTGTGGCCGTACAAGCACTGAAGATGCCGAACGTCCTGGACGCCCAGTTGAGGTCTCTACACCCGAAACAATCGAAAAAATTCACGATATGGTGTTGGCCGACCAAAGATTGAAAGTGCGAGAGATTGTGGAAGCCGTAGGGATCTCGCATGGCTCAGTGGTTTCAATTTTGAATGCTCACTTGGGCATGAGAAAGCTTTCCGCAAGATGGGTGCCGCGTTTGCTCACAGTCGACCACAAACGCAATCGTGTAACAACTTCACAGGAAGGTTTGGCGTTGTTTAATCGCAATATGGAGGAGTTTTTGCGCCGTTTTGTAACCGTGGACGAAACACACCAGAGAACAAACAACAGTCAAAACAGTGGGTTTCTAAGGGTGAATCGGCGCCAAAGAAGGCCAAGGTGGGTTTGTCAGGCAATAAAGTTATGGCGACTGTTTTTTGGGATGCACGCGGGATAATCCACATTGACTACCTTCAAAAGGGAAGAACAATCAATGGGGAATATTATGCCAACTTATTGGACCGATTCAATGACGATTTGAAAAAAAAACGACCTCATTTGGCCAAGAAAAAAGTTCTTTTCCACCAAGACAATGCAAGGGTGCACACATGTGCAGTTGCCATGGCAAAAATCCATGAATTGGGCTATGAATTGCTCCCTCATCCACCCTATTCTCCAGATTTGGCTCCGAGCGACTACTTCTTGTTCCCAAACCTGAAGAAATGACTTGGTGGAAAAAGATTTGACTCCAATGATGAAGTCATCTCGCAAAAATGAGGACCTCGACAAATCATTTTTTTTGGAAGGGATAAAAAAATTGGAGAAGCGTTGGACACAGTGTATAGAGCTCAAGGGAGACTACGTTGAAAAATAAAATTATTATTTTATCAAAAAATCTGTGTTTTAATCCAAAAGTCACGGACTTATTGCCCCGCCCTCGTATGTACTGCTTTATCACCTATAACTTCTTCGTCGCAAACCTATTATATTTGCGCAGCAAAACCATCTGAAATGAACAATTCAACCAAACTTTCAGAAAAGCAAGTGGACCAACAAGCAATGTCCTATGGGTTAAATCCCCTTCACTCTTGGATCCGATTTATGGAATGTATCCTACATATCGCTTATAGACTGGATGTTAAAGTTTGGCAGGTTAGACACCAAGAGAGTAAAGAAAAGGTTAAAGCAAGAAAAAAGTTAATTCAGGATAGATTTAGAGCGGAAACTGGGTTATTGGTTGATATGCCAACTCAACAGTCAGGCAATACGAATGATGGAAACACGGCCAGGAGATTTTTCAGAGATGAGGACAAAACTGCTGAAATAACAGGGATAGATAAGGAAATTATCAAAAAATTTCACATAATTTTAGAAGCGATTATGTCTGGGTTTTCAATTGACATAGATGCCTTCGAAGCATTTGCAAGAGAATCGAGAGAGCTATATATCAGAAAGTATGGCTGGTTTTGTATGCCAGTAAGTGTACATAAATTATTATTACTTCCAATTGGACAACTTTCCGAGGAAGCTCAAGAAGCTCGAAACAAGGAAAATCGAAAATTTAGAGAGCTGTTTACCAGGAAAACCTCGCGAGTCGATACGAATAGTGACCTTCTTAATAGGTTGCTAGTATTCTCAGATCCCTTTTTGGTAAGTCTTCGATGCATTCCAAAAACAACAAAAAAAAATTAATTGAACACGAAATTCTACAATTGTTAAATATACCAACTGAGTAATAAAATGCAAATTATTGGCTGTTGTATGTTTTTTTTTCATCACAACTGTTATAGATATGTTTACGAAATTTATTAAATTTTATTCTGTAAACAATTCTCATAAAAGTAAGTAAAAAACTTTTCACAAAAACATTTAAATCTAAGCGCTATTAATTTAATCCAGCTAAATGAACGAATTGTCACACTGTGGAACGGGGAGAAACAGAAACCATTTCAAAAGCCGTTAAAAACAAAGTGCATACAATTTTTAAAACTAAACATTAGAAGAAGGTCATGAGGATTCAATCTTCAGTACTGGCAAAATTATCCGAGAAAAACATTTTAATTATAAAGCCGTTGCGGTCAAGCCTTTGTTAACCGAAAAAGATTTCAGTGGGCTTGCCTTTACAACGATATGGACCAGTCCAAAATTATTTCCACTTACGAAACTTCATTTATTTTTTTTATTTTAAACAATCCCTTGAGACGTGTGTGGACTGCTCACAGTGAAACCGTCGTCTAACGAACAGTGCAAGAGGACAACGATCGTAGTCGTATCTGTCAGAGCTTCAAAGAGAGAAATGACGTCAATGTGTTGGATTGGCCATTCAGTATCCAGATGCCAATCCGACTGAAAATGTCTGGAGACTTATGAAAGGATTAAAAGAAAAAATGTATGGACAATAAAACACCTTAAACTGGTGATAATTACAGCAGGACTACGCACAAAAATTGGCTCTAAGTTGTCGACAAAGTTGCGATAATTGGAAATGGAGCAAACTGGACAACTTATTAAGTACAATGCGCAGTAAGGCAGCAGAAATATTAAAAGCTTTAAAATAAATAATTTTGTTTCTCTAAGTCAAGCAGTTATTTTCTTTTAAACACGCTTCTGTCAAACACACTGTACGAGTACATTCGCTAATAACTTTTTTCTCTAATCTCTTTGGAGTATTTATTTGTGGCCACTTTAGATAAAGTTTAGGGAACAAGATCTTTAGATCTTGCTGTAGCAGACTAATACACACGAATGAGTCAATTATCTGTTTTTTTTAATATTGACAATTTAGATATGAGTAGTTTGGTCAAAGCAACGATTTTCTAGAACGGAGAACTTTAATTAAAAATTACGGAGCAAATTGAGTTGCTTTTGTTTGGCCAGTGAATTCAATTGGATGTCTGTATTTTTTTTTTAATTCCGTAAAATTGCTGCTCATTGATTTTATAAATTAATCAACAATACTTCAAGCTATTGGGACAATTTTTTTTAACTTTGGACTAAATTTATATGAAATGTATCGCAAAACATGAACTTGCAATTTTAGTTGTTTTAGTTTTGGCCAACACTATAGGTCATTGAGACTCTGTGGTAGCACAAAGAGCCCCCCTTACACCAACTACTGTAGACCGGACTAGCTTTAAATTTTTTACTAAGACCACTCGGTTCAACATCAATAGTGTGCCGCTTTAAGATTCTTGTCAAACGCTTACTCATCTACTTACTGTCTTTCTGATGAAACCTTTAAAAAGATTTTGCGACGAAAATCAATGACATTTTCAAGCTGCCGAATTTAACTGCCATACTTCGAGGAATTGCTTGAGTGTAAAACGATATAGATCACTCCTCACCTTTCGGTGTATAGTACAGGTATGTCTCATGCATACAAAGGCAGATGAAAAAAAAAAAAAACCCTCCTGATCGACATATTTAAATTCCAAACACAAACTCCACACTTAACTGACATTGAACTTGCAGCGAACTTTTTGCGACAAAATGCATTCATTAACTGACATATTCAAGTTAAACAGCCAGATCTAATCTCTTACTGACAAAGCGCACAATTAAATTGAGGCACGTTTCCCCATAAATCCCCGTAAATCACTATCCACAGACGTTCAAAGAACAATATTATCAAATAACAACAATGTTGTTGAGTACACTGATCAGATTGTCTAACTATATACTGTAAATCGTAGCTTTGATTAAATCTAATCGGCTAATCCATACAATCGAAAGGAAGTTCATTAAAGAAAAAGAACAACTCAAATCGAACTGAATGTCTAACAATGCTCAATTTTTGAACAACACTGTTGTAATTAACTATTCAAAGAATTAGTCATTGTTTAATTGGAATCGCAAAGTCGTTACGTTGTGACAGTTGAGCTATTTCCCCGCCAATACCTGTTAATAGGAACGTGATGTCAAGAGCATTGTTTTCGTCTCGTACAAAATCAAGTGAAGCGCCGCCGATCGCTACTTACTCGCAAATTCGCTTGCGATTATTTTAGGCGAATTCATCTATCCGAAAAGAAATACTCACACATGCAGTAATACGAGTACTCGTAGTGCTTTGAGTAGTAGCGTTTCTGAGTTCTTTATTTGAAAAAGTCTCAGAATGAAAGCTCTCATGACGCGATACTTTTTTTTGAAACAGAATAATGACAGAGTAATGATCAGGTTAGGCACTCAGCGACGTCAATCTGCTGATGCACAGTGCTATCACTATAGTAGCCACCGGGTACTTATTCCGTACCACTAGACTTGACCTGACAATCTTATAAGTTCTAGTGTTGAGCAGCAGAAAATACTCGTAGAATGCCATGGCAAAAAGAAGGCGGATGGCGTCCGCAGCCAAAATGCCAGATTCCTTATATGAGTTTCTTCAACGCATTCTTTATTTCTTATAATTGGCGCGCGCACAAGCAATTTTCCACGCACTTGGCGTGGACGTGAGGAAGTTTGGGAGGGAAAAAAGAGGGGGAAAAAGAGGGACACCGATGTATGTTGGTTTTAAATGTTTGCAAGTTATAGTGACCAAGAAGTAGAGAGCTCGGCTGGGCATTCCATAAGCGAGTTGTACGGCTTGGGAAAGAATCATGATATTTCAGGGAACGTCCGAAAGTTGGCTTGAGGGTATACTCGTGTGGATGAGCATTCATAGCGAGATGGGTGTTACGGTTAAGTGATGGTGAAAATAGCGATACAATAAGGTGAGACAAGAATGACTGTGTAATATTGGCATCACCTATGAGTTTTATCGCACGGTTTTGGATCCTATCTAGCAAGTGCAAAGTGGTCTTAGGGGCACCTAAACAGATGTGGGCATTGTACTCCAATTTTGGGCCCATGAATGGCTTATACATATATTGAGGCCAGATCAGAGGGAGAAAAGTATTTCTTACATCGTTTGAGGAAACGTAGACATCTCGCAGCATTTTTGACGATATCGAATATGTAGTCAAGTTTTTCGGTTCCAACGATGCATCATGGATAATAGCTGGGTGTTTGGTCTTCGCTTTAACGACAGCAGACAGGAAACATTAAATTCCACTCTGTTGATTGCTCCCCAATTGGTTACGCTGTTAATATCGGAATTGAATGAGCTTAACATACGCTGCCGTTCGCGTTCTACAGCCGAAGGGACGTGAGTCCGGGAACGAGTATGAGAAGCAGAGAGTACTGTCATCAACAAACGACTATATTGGATTAAAAGTAGCAGACAAGAGATCACTGGTATTAATTAATGAGTGTCGGAGATAGAACGGAGCCCTGGGGCACGCCAGAATTTATTTTGTGAATATCAGACTTGAAGCCATCCAAGACAACTTGAATTGCAAAGTAATTTCAAATCCATTGCGGAAGAGATCCATTTCGACCTGATACCAAACTCTGTCAAATATCTTAGAAATATCAAGTGCAACTACCTTGCTTTCACCAGATTGATGTACGCTTTGGTTCCACTTTTCGGTGAGACACGCCATCAAATCATCAGTGGACTAGTTGCTACGAAAACTATTGGCGGTCATTGAGAAGTTTTCGTGTTTCGAGATATTTCATGAGCTGACGGTTTATCAGAGTTTCCATGACCTTGGAAAGAAGAGAGACAAAAATTCGCCTTTTTTAGGGACGGGCTGAACAAATGCTGTACTCCATCTTCACGGAAAGAGTCCTAAAGACTAGGACTGGCTGTGGTTTTTCCAACGTGGAAGAACACCTCTTCAGAAGAAGGGGAGGTATACCATTTGGACCAGCGGATTCGTGAATATTAAGGTCTTTAAGTATTCTTGCTACTACACGAGTCCGAAAGTGGATTCGTCGCATTGAAGATTCGATGCACTCAAGTGTAGGCGGAGACAAGGTACAATCTGGAAGTGTTGAGCTGGCCGCAAAGTATGCAGCAAGCCGATTGACAGCTGGAATGTCATTGTAAATGAGCGTTGGGATGGGGGATGAGTCAGAATTTCTGATGTTTTTGACGAACGACCAAAAGCACATTGTAGTATTTTTCGCCTCAGCTTTTGTTCGTGTTAGAATTTCACACGCTTAAGAAACGCGTCGCAGTCGTTCCTGGCTCGTTTAAACTTTTTTCGGTTTTTCTCTTTTGGGTTGGTCTTGAAGGACCGAAAAAACATTTCTCTAACCCTGACAGCATCTTTACAGCTCGAGTCGTATCATGCCTTTTCTTTCGGTTTCATACTCTTCATCTGATATGGGATAAAAGATCTCATTCCAAAGAGAATAGTGTCTGTGATCAAATTAGCTGCGGCATTTGGCTTTCTCGTATTGCCATACGGTTCTTCCAGGAATCTTTTCTCTAACTGTGTGGTCGATGTACGAGAAATTGGCTGGTATGACACAGTGGTCCGACGAGCCTAGAGGGGCTAACGCATTGAGCTTGTATTTAGCAGGTTAAGAGTTAACAATAAGTCCAGGGTGTTAGCGGTATGACTGTCAACGTCTGATATACGTGTGGGCTCATTTACAAACTGGGTCTCAACACACTACCCTTCAGGTGTGGGCTCCTGCCCAATTATCAAGGCTTCGCCCATCAATGACGTTGTCTAATAAAAAGCGGGGGCAGAGCATATTACTGGTCTTATCGTAAACATGTTCAGAAGACGCCACCGCAAGTTGCCATGATTTGATCAGTTACAAGCTGCCGGTCGTAGGTCTTGTTGGCGGCAGGACCACCGGTAGTCCCTACCAGGACTGAAATCGCGGTATCATGAGAGTCAGGAGCCCCCCGGATTTCGGTCCGGGCCTGACTTGTTGAGGTAGGCCCCCTTGTGCGAGCGTCATGGTGGCTGTCGTTTAAATCCGAAGTCGCGTAAGGGGGTCGTCCTGTTGGTTTGACCCAATGTAGAGTTACAGTAAGTACTGGGTGCTGTGACCCTAAGACCAGTAACAGGTTTTAGATCAGCATCGACCCACACCAAGAGTTTAACTTGTGCATCCAACACAAGTTCTGCTTTGGTATCTCAGCAAGGCGATAGAGCGATGGCAAGACGTATCCTTGCTCCCATGGATGTATGGGCATCCCGAAAACTTAAGTCATCCAGATACGTGTTTATATTAAAAACCAGAGACTATGTCCTTCAGGTGTTGTCTGCCCAGGATTTCGAAGCCACCCAGAATTGTGTGTAATAAAACCGCCCGTAGTAACGATTGCAGTATGAGGATACAGGGATACAATTCTTTGAATGGAGCCCTGGAGCATCGAATTCGTTAAAAGTCGAATTGCTGTCCAGTTTGGGGCTTCTGTAAATAAAGCAATAGTGGATAATTCGCTTCAGGAGATGGAATTTTAACTAGATGAAATTGAATTCTGGATTGGAACAGGGACTGCATTATGGTGGAGTTTGGTAAGTTGCATCGGTGCGCACGTAAATTGCTAGACCGCTGTAAGAAAAGAATAACGACACTAGTTCGTAGTCAGATAATTTCACATCAGATTGATCTGAGAGATGTTCTGCATTTGGATTCTACTAGTCAGGGCACTGAAATGGAAATGGTGGCGGTTGAGCTTTAATGGGACAACGGCAGCTCTATATCCCTGAAGTGAGTAACAGGCTAACGAGTATCAGGCCCTTTTTGATCAAAGGGTCCTAGACTGAGACTGATACTTCAGGTTAAATCCTACTGTTCTTCAAGAAAAAATATAAGAATCGCCTTAAATAAGGATGGGTTTACTGTTGACGACCCTGCAGAACGAAAAAAAACATCTGCACATGAAATTCTCGGACCTCGAACAAGCTAGGCTTTCAACCGACCGCGGTTGCGAAAGTCATGATCTGTTGAAGAGTGCATGCAGGCACATATAGAAAAATAACTCGCCTATGAAGTGGCGCCGTACAGAAGGACGCGAGCGGCTTTTGCACTCTAAAAGCGATGGAGACCTGGTTGAAAGTAACACGGACTTATAGGTAACCAACAGGTATAGTATACTAAGGAAATTGCGGGTTGAAAACTCAAGAGGAAGAATTTGCGTTAAACCAACTGGACACGATTTAAGGAGGAGCTGGCAAGTCCGAGGGTGCTCCCCTTAAACTCAGAACAAACCGAAGGCTAGAGAAAAGCTGTCAAAAACCAGAACGATACCCTTACTAAGTGCTTATAACTGACATGTACAACTAACAAACATTCCTTGGTGAAATGCAGATCTGCAGCGGCTATGTAAAGAAACCGGCTACAAAGGAGCAAGTCATTTAAGACTAATTTGGAGGAAGACTGGAATTTTTAGAAATCAAAGCAAAAAGAATAGAAGAAGCTAATCTTGATTTCGAAGAGTGCTGCTTATAAAGACTCTGTAACAAGATCCGAATTGTCGGAGTCAAAGTCCTTAAAAGAAAATCTGATGGCACCTACACTGAGTCAAAGGCAGGGGTCCTCTGTCTTAACGAAGCTGCTAGTGAGCTGAGCCGTCTATTGTATACTTAGCTCATCGCTTGTGATGACGGATGAGGCCATCAAATATGTTGCTGCTGTTTTTTGATGACTTCATCAGATGGTATATACCCAGTTATGCTACAGAAAGATTTAGGCAAGTTGCTGGTAACCCTGAAGAGAATCTACGCTGCTAGCTTGGCACTGGCATGCATACTGAAACCCTGGCGAATATTGAGAGTAGCCTTTTTTACTGAAAATCAAAAAAGTTAACTACACCTTCGCCAAGAGCTTCAGACCAGTCTAGCCTTCTTCATGTGGAAGAGCGTGGAGAAAATGGTCTAGCTTCTGCCCTAGATGAACTAATAAATTGGATTTTGGATGAGCTTGCGCGCCGATTGTCTTTTGAATCTGTTGGTATGGACATGCCACTTGACATGACATCAGGACTCCTGTTGCTGCGACAATACAAAATCTGGTTCTCCGTGCCCAGGAATGATTTAGTCCTGACCCAGGAAAAAGATGTAACCGGTTCTTCACGGATGGCTTCAAAACCAATCTAGGATGCTACGCTGGTGTCTTGATATCCCGATGCCAATGACCTATACTGTGAAAAATCGGTTAAGTGAACGAAGCATCCACATCTGTAGCGATAGTTAAGTTGCGCTTAAAGCCTTACCACATTCTGTTAGAACTTCCAAGCTAATACGAGAGTGCAAGATCCCACTGACTGCAGTCGGAAGGTTGAATTTTCTGTGTCTTTTTTGGTTCCCGGGCACAATCGGATCGGGGAATAAAATCGTCGATGAACTTGATAGACAAGGCCTAGAAAAAATTTGTTTAGTACCCGAACCTGCTTTCGGCTTTAAGTCTTCCATTGACAGTTGGGTTTCATAGAAGAATAACAGCAGATGGTAGAACTCTTCATGATGCCAGTAGACCAAACGAATACTTACTGGCATCGTGACGGGACACTACCCGTGTGCCGGGTATAAACGACACGTCATCCCCTGATGTTTGCAGTGCGAGTCCGGTCTACATTTGCATGAGTCTGCAGGTAATCGGCGCTGATGTGCTGGGTGCTTGTACTGTAGACACTTTGTTAATGAACCGTTTACTCCTCTTTCTACGAAACATTGAGAAATTTCAGTAAAAATGATATACAAGGAGTATGATATACTCGTGAGTCTGGATTTTCTATTTCGACGGAAAAAAAAATAATAACAAGACTTGATGCTGAGGGTATGAAGGGGTTTCCCTTCCTCAGACACCGAAGATCATCCAAATTTTGCTTACCAGCCAATTGTACCAATGAAGTCCAAGATTTCCAGCCATGAACTAGAGATCGAAATACCTTGCCTAAAGTACAATAAAGCTGCCGGACTGGACGGTCAACCTTCCGGGCTATTCCAGCGATGTATTGCTGAAGATCACACACATTTTTAGGATTTCGTCGGAGATAAGTATGTTTGATGAATTGGACTTGAATCATTTGCCTGTTTCACAAGGAAGAGGACATATCAGTCTGCTTAACATTGCATTCAATTTTCTATCCCGTTTTGGATGAACGTATGAGACCATTTGGCTGGCACCTATTAGTGTGGTTTTTGGCCCGACCCTAACAAAGTCATGTTGAGTTTTGTGATCCCTGCCAAGCTCTTCAGGTTGTGCCGTATGACGATGGAGAACAGTAGCTGCTCTGTTAAAGCCAGAGTTCATCTCACCAAGACCTTACGTGTCTTGGAAAAATTTATTTAAACTTGCATACGTCGATGACATTACTATCATTAGCAGAACACGGTAAGCCACTGGTTCATTCGCAAGTAGCTATTAAAAGAGAACGGGCAAAAATGGATTTGGTCGTTAACGAGGGCAAAACTAAGCTGTATCTCTGAGATAGGTGAGTATTTGTTTTAAATCGGCTCCGCTCTTGACTCTGACGACGATTCTCCACAATAAATCAAACAAGGAGTAACACTTGCCAACCGCAGAGAGGAGATGTAACAGCGATCCCCACCAGCGTAATCGGACAGCGATCATCAATCGCCTGCGAAGGCCAGGGCATACAGAACGAATAAATATCAGCGTTTTGGCTCGAAGAACAATGAAGTAGAGGAAAAACTCGTCTTAGGTGTAGTGTGATTCGTCGAGGCCATGCAAGTAAGTAAGCCACCAGAACATCACGCATTCAAAACCATGATTCGTTTTTAAAACGACACTACGTGATACACTTCTGGTCCCCCCGGAAGTCACCTCAAATGCGACATTTTTGTTTAGCCATCGAGGTAAGAACGTGCCTTATCACTGAAAATGATGTTCTTGACAAAATTCCATTTGTGATTCGAGTGGAACTACTCGATTATTTCAACGCGCTTTGTTGCCGAAACGCGATCCACCTTGCTTTGTCTAAAAAAAAGCAGAAACTTTGTGAGATTAACAAATACAAAATCCGTGCATACGACAAATAGCACAAAATTCCATGGTGAGGTAACTGATATGTCTATTCTCGACTCAATCAAGACATTTTTGTAAGATTTCTTATCTTGACGAACAAACAGACAAGTGATTTCTGAGACACTACTATTGGAAATGTTTGCCATTGTACACAGATGTCTTGTGAGTTTTTTGAGGAGTTATTTTTCCATAGACACGGAGACGGGCGGTTTTGTCACTCTTCTTAACGCTTTACAAAACCAACAAGGTTACTCTTGTTAACTTGTGGCGTGTGCCTTGTCATAGATTATATAATGGGCTTCAAATTTTAGAGAATTTTTTTGATCAGCCCGCATGAAAGCGGATAGACAGTTAAAACGTTGTCGCCTGCTCAGACCTCATTAAATGCCTGCATGATTTGACAAACCCATTAGTAGAGTGGCCTTCCGTTTTTGCAAGAGGAAGCGGCGGACAGCTATTGGGATTACGAGATGACCTTGTTCATGTGAAATTCGAGTTCAATATTTTGGATGAATTGGGCTTTAAATAATTTAAGCACCAAAAGCCTTTTCATATTTAAATTGCATTCACTATGCCAAACTTAGCGCGACGAATTGCGAATTTCAAATTCATGGGTCTTTTGCTTGTATTGGAGAGACAACATTTTTTTCTGCAGATTTGACCATTTTTCCGCAATTTCTGCCTTCAGCTCATCAAGCACTAATGCATAGCATGCTAATACAGTGATTTTGCCTTTTCAAACAACTCCATGACTATCCCAGAAATCAGCCGCCATCACTTTCCCAGCCGAAGGAGCAGCCTTTGATGGACCCATTCGCAGATTACTGCGTTCTTTTGTTTTTAAGTGCTCATTGGATTAATCGGGAAACTGCTGACTGTCCCGAACTTGAACAGCCAAGTTCGTACCGTAACGCTAATAAGTAAATCCTAACTCATACCGACTAAAATGGCAAGTGCCTGCGCGATCAGCAACATAATACTGGCCTTCGCCATCATATTGTAGATCTCACATTCTGAACAGAGCTAAAAAAAAAAAGTGACGAACCAAATAATACTCGTAGCCTTGAAAAATAACGGGCTCACTGTTGACTACCATGGCAAACTGTTAAAGGACAACGAACTTCGGATCTGCATATGGGATCATAACGCGTGCAGCCAAACAAATGGCGGAGATACTCGACTGACACAATGCAGACATAACCGCCAACCAAAAAGTGCGATGGAATAGATAGGACAGAAAGCGCTTAAAGACTGCGATATCTACTATGGAGATTATTACAGACAACCGGCGCGATGAGGTTGTCACAACGTTTATTCGGATGCGGATTTGCTATAAGAGAAAGACTTAGGGAGCTTCAGAAATGTAAGCAAACGCTTGACGACGATTCGCATAAAAGCAAAATTTGTCAACATGTGGGCTTGGTAAACGCCCACGTAGCGACAGAGGAGAAGGACGACATTACCAAATACCACTTCGGCGAACTCTTTAACAAAGCCTACGAGCAATCCCCTGAGTATGCCATGTAACTCGTCTGTGACAATTTTACTGCCAAGCTACGCAAGGAGGGCACCTTTGGTAATACTGTCGGAAAGTACAGTCACCACGACATCACCTCTGGGAACGGACACAGGCTCATTGATTTTACGTTCAGACGTAATGTAAAATAACAATACCCAATACCCAATATCAACAAAGGAACCTGGAAGATTCCTGATAAACAAACCGTCAACCAAATTGATCTTATTGCAATCAACGCAAGGCACTCCTCCAGTGTTTCGGATGTTCGAACATTCCGAGCGGCTAGAATACACTCGGACGATTATCGTGTTATTGGCAAGATATGTTACCGATGCGGGTATCAGTAACAGCCAAAATCCGGCGAACCATTGTGAGGAGTTTTAACGTCGAACGGCTACAATCGCAAGAGATCGTCAAGGCCTTTTCCGATCGAGTTTACGTTAACCTGTCGAAGTGTCCGATGCCATCAGTATCGAATGTAGAAAAACACTGGTATCACTGTCAAAGAGCAATAAGGAAGGCCACCTCTGGGTTTCAACGCACCTCAACCAAGAAACCCCTGGCTGGATGACGCAAGTAAATTTACAAAAACAGCGCATGTATAGGGCGGCCTTGCAGAAAAAATCAGAAAGTCCGCGAGAGTAGAGCCGATAAGAAGGGAAGAATATAGACTCCTTAGAAGAAAAAGATAGAGCATGAGAAGCACTCGATCGAGGCCTTATAGAAGTTCTGCAAGAAGAATGAAATATATATTTCAAGTAGCTTCCCCATTTCTCCATTCGCTCCGCTTTCTCAATCTTTTGATCCCATCCTTATCGAAGAAAAGTTACAAGATCTAAATTATGAATTTTCACCCGGGTCAGACGGACTCACAGGAATATTTCTCAAAAAGTGTCCTTCCAATCTTTCGCAACCACTTTCCTCCCTATTTCATCTCTAACTCCCACAAGTAGAATTCCCCCTAGTTTGGAAGATTTCTTTCATACTTCCGTCCACATAAAGGAATCGAAGACTACCATCCCATTGCTAAGCTTTCTCACATACCTAAAATGTTCGAAAGTCTCTTATATGATTTAAGCTTTATGTGCACCCAGTCACCATGGACTTCTGAAAGGCAGATCAACTACTACAAATTTAGTTAAATAAATATCTTTTGTGCTTTCAACCCTAGAAAATGGCAACGAAATCGATGTTAATGCTACAGATTTCGCTAAGGCCTTCGATAAAATATCACATCAATTGATCGTCTTCAAATTGTCTGCCCTCGGTTTTGACCCCATATGGATATCTTCTTATCTAGAGATTTGTTATTATAGCGTTCGCTTTAGGTCAGCTTTCTCAACCCGGTTTTTAGACACTTCTGGTGTCCCACAGGACAGCCATTTAGGTCCCCTCTTTTTCGTTTTAACACTGCTTCTTCACTCCAAGACTCTATTCTCCTTCAAGAAGACCTGAATAGCTTTTCCACTTGATGCCTAAAAAATTGCTTTGAGCTTAATGCCTCCAAATGTCAATCTATGACCTTGTCTCGTAAGTCCAATCAATCTCCTCCCCGACTTTAATTTCTGCATGGCAAACCTGTACCCCAGGTTTAATTCCTTCGCGACCTTGGAATATTATATGATAGAGAGTTAAACTTCCGTTTGCCTATAGATGGGATGATCTTTAAAGCCAACCCATAAAGGATTTCGCAACACTTATATGACAAAGTCACTTTACATTACCCTTGTCCGGTTCCTTTTCGAATATGTCGGCCAAGTGTGGTCCCCCTTTCAGCGAATCGAGAGCATTCAACGACGCTTTCTTCGATTTGACCTTTGTGAACTACGATGGGATGACTCCTCTATCTTACGTCAATATCGCGACTGCCTCTGAACCTGAATACCCTCGAAAACGCAGAGACGTAGCTGAAACTCTCTTCATTCTTTGACTGCTCTCTGGTTTTGTTGATTGCGTCGCCCTTTACAATTCCATTTACTTCAACACAAACCCTCGTAATTTGTGCTGTCCTCGTCTTTTCTATATTCCAACCCACCGCACCTCTTCAACTCAAACCTCCTCCTTTTAACCTGAGGTCTTCTCGTCTTAAACTTAATCTCTTCCACCATTCCTTTACTTCCTATCCTTTAACTGTTGTTAGTTTTTAAGTCCTAGTGCTTAAGTTAGTCTAAGCTTGTATTAAGCTGGTGGCGTTAGGCCCCGCCAAATTAAAAAAGAATTAAAATTCACGCCAGACTGTAGCGCCTTAGTATGTTAATACAGGATCTTCCAATAGGGACTTCCGAACTTTGACAGTTGGCTGTCATTTATTCAGTCTGTTTTGCTAAGTCACCATGGACGGACATAGCGTTCAACAACACGTGCAAATGATGAAATTGTTTTATCAAAATGGATATTCTGTTTGGGCAACATCCCGCGTGATTCGCCCATTTTACGGTCGCCATAATCGTCCTACCGAGAGGACTATTCGCAGTGTGACGGATAAATTTGAGTCCACTGGTTCAGTAAACGATAAACCAACACCCGTACTTCGACGAAACGCAAGATCTGCCGAAATCATCGTCACTGTCCGTGAGAGTGTACAGGAGAATCCGAGGCAGTCGATTTCGGGTCGCCCACAACTTGGCGAATTATGCGTCGTGACTTTGGCCTGCACCCGTAAAAAATTCAACTGAGCCAGGAGCTGAAGGTAAACGACCACAGCCAACGACGTGTGTTCGCTGAATGGACTCTGGAGCAGTTGGAAATTGGTCCTAATTTTCATTGAAAAATCATCTTCAGCGATGAGGCCCATTTCTGGATGAATGGGTACGTCAACAAACAAAATTTACGAATTTGGGACGATACCACTCCACATGAGATCCAAGAGCATCCAATGAATCCCGAAAAAGTCACTGTTTGGTGTGGATTTTGGGCGGGCGGCGTCATCGGTTCATATGTGTTTGATAACGACGTTTGCCAGGCCATCATCGTCAACGGCGAGCGCTATAGGTCGATGATTACTAACTTTTTTTGGGCCGAATTGGATAATTTGGACACCAACGACATATGGTTTCAACAGAATGGCGCTACGTGCCACACAGCTCATGCCACATTATAAATTCTGCACGAGCGATTCGAGGGCATGGTCATCTCACGTTAGGCTTTTTCTTGTAGCGTTTTCTGAAGTCGCAGGTCTATGCGAATAAGCCACAAACCACAGCCGCCCTCAAAACCAACATAACCCATGCCATCAGTCAAATGCAGCCTGATTTATGCGCCAGAGTCATGGAAAATTTGACATTTCGGATGCGTGCCACCCAGGGAAGCCGCGGCGGGCATTTGAATGATGTTATATTCCATACATAATGGCATCGATAGGCCCTTCAAACGAATTATTTAAATTTAAAGATAGGAAGATTCGTTTACATTGGTCGTGGGTATTAAATCCTTTCTTTCCTCAGGTTTTTGGTTGTTTTGCGGCAAAGTAACGGGTGACCAGATAGCAATGATAATTTTCCAATTGTTAAGTTTCAGCAGCTGTCAAAGTTACCAATGGCATCCAGCTGTCAAAATATTCAGTAAGGTTTGCCATTTCATCATGCATCGTTTTACGCTTCCCGAACGTGCGGAAATTATTAAAAAATATCGACATTCCGGCCCAGTTGTAATTTCGCCGTGTGGTCGATCGTCACCATGGCTTCAGTGTGCAGGCAATTCGTCTCACCATGGTACAGTTTGAGCGTGAGTGCACTTTACAAAATGAAGAAAACATAGCCGCCGTAGCGGCCAGTATCGAAGAAGACCCAGAAATGTCGATTCGGCGCCGATCAGCTGAATTGGGCATCGCCAGAGAGTCAATCTGGCTTATTTTGCAGTTGGATTTGGGATTATATCCATATACAATTATGTTGACTTAAGAATTGAAGCCATACAACCATAGACAATGCCGTAAGTTCGCTACTTGAGTGCTGGAAATATTGATCGGAGATCCGAATTTTAGCCGGAAAATCATCTTCTCGGACGAGGCCAATTTTTGGCTCAGTGGCTATGTCAACAAGCAAAATTGGCGTTATTGGAGCGAACACAATCCACAAGTGATCGGCTAATAATCAATGCATCCACAAAGATTAACTGTTTGGTGCGGTATGGGATGATGGCATCATCGGACCTTATTTCTTTCGAAATGAGGAAGGAGACACCGTTACCGTCAATAGGTTCAGGTATAGAGCGATGTTAGCCGACTTTCTGTTGTCAGATCTCGATAACATCAATATATCTGAGCTGTGGTTTCAACAGGATGGCGCTACGTGCCACACAGCTCACGCCACATTGGAAATTCTGTACGAGCGATTTGAGAACATGGTCATCTCACGTTAGGTTTTTTCTTGTAGCGTTTTCTGAAGTCGCAGGTCTATGCGAATAAGCCACAAACCACAGCGGCCCTTAAAGCCAACATAACCCATGCCATCGGTCAAATTCAGCCTGATTTATGCGCCACAGTCATGGAAAATTGGACATTACGGATGCGCGCCACCCAAAGAAGCCGCGGCGGACATTTAAACGATGTTAAAAAATTTCGATGATATCTCACACACACTTTGTTTTATTTAAATTTAAAGATAGGAAGCGCTTAATTAAAGATCCTTTAAATACCAGTGACGATTTTTGATTATATTTTAAAAATGTGAACTTCTTTGTAGCTCTATCCATCTATCCGTCTGTTATAGACCGCAAATTGAACCTATAGCAGCTAGTAGTTATAACTGCGTTCATATAAGGTAACAACAAATCTTGATTACGATGTCATGTTGAATGGTAGTTTGTCGACAGATCAAGAGATAGACGGAATAATTATAGACTAAATCGCAAAACTTTGAAAATTACCAGCCCACATATGTTACATACGAGACTGAGTTTGCATTTTTTTTTCTAACCAACCAGATACAAGATTCATTAAAAGATCGTTTTGGTATTTAGTTCTATTTAGTTTTATTAAATATCGGAAAGAGCAAACTTAATTTTCAACTTTCAAATAGAACTGATTGTGCTCTGTATACGCATACCATACGAGTATATGTATCCGTAAGATAGGCGGTGTAGGCACTTTTAATTGGGTACAACCTCGGTTCAAAAAACACTGACAAGCTGAAACATTTCAGTGCAACGGCATCAGTGTATCTCAATGCTAAAATATTCACCTCTGATGCCAGAATTACTAGGTTATGGTCATATTTCGCATCGGCCGACATATTGATAGATTTCAATTTCGACCCAATCGACTGCTGATCAGCAACAAGGCGAAGCAGATACACAATATCCATACGAATGAGTGTTAAGGTCTATAAACTATGAACTGCAACGACTTACCTTTTTCTACAGCACTACGAGTATCTGGGTAGTAAGTTCGTCCTCTGTAATGCGTAATCCAAGAGTCTTCTTGCACACTTGCACTTTTGTTTAAATAGCAGCACAAGCACCAGCACTATCTGTATCTGACCAAATTATTTGATTTTCAAATCAATCTCAAAGCTAAAATTTCCTTTTCGAGAAATAGATTTTTTTTATTTGTTTTTTTTTTACATAGATGTGTTAAGAAATTTGCTAACTATTAACGGTAAAGGAGTGCTTGTTAAACGTTTCCACTTTCGAGTTAGCGTTGCTGTTTTCGCGACGGTCGATGGGTGACTGGCGGTTATTAGTTAAAAACATGCGAGCCAGCAAATCAGGTGTGTTTCGATCGCGTTTGGATTTTGAGTCAAAGCTGGGAATTAGTCACATTTTTATAGTAAATGTTGTACAAGTATGCTGTAAGGTGTACAGAAGTATGGATACTGCATCAGCTGCTTGGTCCGCAGCTCATGAGTTCTCTTGGGGGCAAACGTAATCACAACAGAAAGAAACACTGATCAGTGATCGGTGATCGGTGATCAACGATCGTGGCAATGCGATACAATTTCATTGATGTCTCGGTAAACCGATGGATAGGTGTGTAATGATTAGTGCCTTAAGGCCACATTGTGTCTACGACTCCCTCCTCTAGTCTGTGTTCGTTTTTTTTTTGTCTTTAACCTGCAATCCACTTTAATAACATAGAAGATACTCGTATACCATACAGAAAAGTATCTATCCTGACAAAAAATAAAATAAGACGAAACTGGGTTATATATCACATACGAGTATGTTTGTTATGCTGATTGTTAAGAACTTGTAAATTTTTATATTGGTAGGCTTAATAAGAGCGTACGAATATCTATCCCAAACTCTATCCATTATCTTTGAACTGATAAAACAGTTGTCACTTTTTGATTTAAACGTCGGCTGGCATCTAATGGATGAGAAAGATGCGCTTTTAATTTTTAGATGCAATTCACTTTCAAGTTCATTGTTCGCTTAATTATTGTACACACTTAGGAGCAGTATTCTAAAAACAACGGAAAAGTTAGTGTCACTATTTGCTTATTTTAGGGCAATCGTTGGTTTACTTCTTCAGAGCGGCCTTATACCATACATACCATAAGCACAATGTGATCTTCTTAAAACTGCTTATGCATCACCCATGCAAATAAGATATTGTTTACGATGCTGTTGTAGATATAAGATAAGCAGTAAGCAGCGTTAAACTGGCGATGCTCTAAGCTAATTTTACCTTCAAAAAGTAGCCGTCGAATGATAGTTGCTGTCCACATGGACTCGATTTGCCAAACTCAGCGAGTGATGACTTAGAAGCAGAAAGATCAACATTACAACAGTACAGCAACTTATCAGCGGAGGAACTTTCTAGATGGAATCAAGGGTGACATCGGTAAGTTATCCTTCCTAAGTTACTCCAACAAACTCGGATTTTCAGCCGATGAGGATCTCCAAATCTTACTAAGGCGCTTGGACGTTTTCTTTCTTTGGCTGCCTTGTCGTGACAAGAAGTCTTTAGAGAGTTATACGTGTAAAATTCCAATACCACCAAAAACTGATTCAAAAAAATACTACAATATCCCAAAGGCAGTAACAATTTTTGGTCATTCGTCAAAAACATTAGAAATTCTGCCTCATCCTCCATTCCAACACAAATTTACAATGAAATTCCAGCTTTCAGCTCTTTGTATAAGTCCAATCTGCTTGCTGCACACTTTGCGGCCAGCTCAACACTCCCAGATTGTGCTTTGTCTCCGCCTACACTTGAGTGCGTCGAATCTTCAATAGTACGAATTCACTTCGCACTCAACATACATAAATCCGCTAGTCCAGATGCGTTCCTTCTCTCCAAGGTCATGGGAACGCTGATAAACCGTCAGCTCATGTAATATCTCGAAACACGAAAACTTCTCAATGACCGGCAATATGGTTTTCGTAGCAACAGGTCCACTGGTGATTTGATGGCATGTCTCACCGAAAATTGGTACCAAAGTCTACATCAATCTGGCGAAAGCAAGACAGTTACACTTGATATTTCTAAGGCATTTGACAGAGTTTGGCAACAGGCTCTTTTCTCGAAAATGCGTGCTTTTGGGATCGACGACTCTCTTCTTCAATTGATTAGAAATTACCTTTCGGAACGTTCAATTCAAGTTGTCTTGGACGGCTTCAAGTCCGATATTCACCAAATAAATGCTGGTGTGCCCCAGGGCTCCGTTCTGTCTCCGATACTCTTTTTAATTTTCTTCAACGATCTCTTTGCTGACGACAGTACTCTCTGCTTTTCATATTCGTTCCCGGTCTCACGTCCCTGCTCTTCGGCTGTAGAGTGGGAACGACAGCGTATCTTAATCTCATTAAATTCTGATATTGCCATCATAACTAATTGGGGAAACACTAACAGTGTAGAATTTAATGCTTCCATGACACAATGCTGTCTGTTGTCGTTAAAGCGAAATTTGAACACCCATCCATTATCCATGTATGGCACTTGCATCGTCGAAACCGATAAACTTTCCATTCTCAGTATGTGTGTCAGTGACAACTTACGTTGGAATGACCACATATTCGATGTCGTCAAAAATGCTGCGAAATGTCTAGGTTTCCTCAAATGATGAAAGAAATATTTTACCCCTTCTGACCTGACCTCATATCTAAGGCGTTTATCCGCCCGAAATTGGAGTACAATGTCAACAACTGGTCGGGTGCGCCCAAAACATCTCTGCACCTGCTAGATAAGATCCAAAACCGTGCGATAAAACTCATAAGTGATACTGATGTCACTCAAACAATGGACACCCTCAAACACCGACGAAATGTCTCCTGTCTCACTTTGTTTTATCGCTATTTCCACCACCAGTGCTCCATATGTAGAGATCGCCAGTAGCATTCCGCCCATTCAAACTTTCAATCATAACACCCGTCTCGCTATGAATGCTCATCAGTATACCCTCAATCCCACTTTCGGACGTACTCTAAAATATCGTGATTCGTTCTTAATCCGTACAACTCACTTATGGAATGCCCTGCCTAGCTATTTATTTCCTAGTCATTATAACCTTCAAACATTCAAAACCAACGTTCACCGGTACCTCTCTTTCTATCCACCCTAAATTTCCTTCGCCCGCCCTGTGTGCAAACATTTTAAGAGTACTTAAGTCCCTCGAGCGCCAGCAAATTATATATAAAAAAAAAAAGAGTCAAAGGTCCTATGGTTCCGAAAAGCTGAGATGTCGAACTACGCGCCAAAAACAGCACGAATGAAGCGCAATCGTAAAGTCCAATTTTCGACAACTTTATCTAGCAACTGGGGCTGTACCATATACCAGCAACAACACGGCGAACGTCTCTGGTTTATCGGCATAGACTAGTGACTTCACATACTCGTACCTCCAAAGAAAGTAATCTAAAGGTGTGAGATCATAGGATCGTGGAAGCCAGTTCACAGGTCCATTATGCGAAATTATACGCTCAGCAAATGTGTCCCACAATAAATTAATGGTGTTGCGCGCCTTGTGGCATGTTTCGCCATCTTGTTGAAATCAAAGCTCTGGTACGTCAATCCCATTCAACTGAGGAACGAAGAAGTCAGAAATCATGTTTCTTTAGCGCTCTCCATTGACGGTAGCATTCTGGCCAGCATCGTCCTTAAAAAAATATGGTCCGATGATTCCACTAGCCCATAATTCACACCAAACAGTGAGTTTTAATGATTGTAAGGGCGTCTCGGCAAAGGGTTCTGGGTTTTCTCCACTCCAAATTCGGCAATTTTGCCATTTAACCAAAAATGGGCGTCATCGGAGAGCAAAATTTTGCGTTGAAAATGTGAACAAAGCTGAATCATGTTTTCGACCCATTCACCGAATCTACGACGCGTATAATGGTCACTTGGTTTCAACTCTTACACAAGCTGGATCTTATAACCTTTTAAGCCAAGATGTTTCGGTAAAATCCTCTACAAAGTGAATGGGCATAGCTCCAATTGATGTGCCCATGGCGAATCGACTCATTCGGATTCTCCTCAACACTGCGCTCCACAACGTCAATAACTTCTTCTGTTCGCATTGTTTGTCGTCTTTGGCGATGCATATTATCCACTAGAGTGACGAATAACTTGCTCAGATGGACGATTATGTCGACCGTAAAATAGACGTAGCGCACGATAAGTTTGGCGAACCGAACCATGGTCTTTAAAATAAGTTTGCACAATTTTCACGCTTTGTCCTGGCGTTAATCTATTCATTGTAAAATGGAAAAACGTACTAACCACAATTCAACCTCCAACTGTCACATTGACAATCTGTAGAAACAGTGTTCCCAATTTAAAAAGAGGCCCTCTAAAAAAAAACCCCCCCTTTAGAAGTAAAATGATGAATAGTTTGGAAGTAAGCCCAATATATACTACTGCATCATCTCGACAGCGACCGGGTTACGGCTTCTGGAAGCCCCAACCAACATACTCAAAAAATTCTTTCCGACTTAGGTGCTGCGGCATTTTCAACAACACGTTCGCTAGATTTGTCCGGAACAATAAAAAGTGTACCGGAGAGGCACACACAAAAGGCAAAATGACAACACAAGTGCTGTCGAAGACGCGAGTGCTAAAAGTCTCTCTCTTCAATCGGCCGCACACAACCGAAACAGGCCGCGGAAGTGGCATCCACTGAAATTGACAAACCTCACGGAACGAAAACTGCATCTTTTACTTCAGTCCCGAACAGAGCCAAAAGGAAATAAGTTTCGAGCATTCCCCCTGTCGATGCTGTCCTAGTGTACATAAATTGGACAACGCAGTCAAACCCATCGAAAAAGCAGAAGCAAGACCAGTGGTGGTTTTACCTGTACACGATGTTCGGATAAGGTGCTACATACTACCAGCAAAGGTTCTAGTTCTGATCAACGGAAGTCGGTTGATGCGGTAAAATCCACATTGAAAAACAGCTCTGGTGGTGACTTTTTTCGCCGGTTGAAACCGGTGTTGGAACCAGCAAAAGTTACAATTCCAACCACCAAAAAAACCCCTAGTGGCAATAATAACAATCTGAACGACTCAGAGTACGAACATTCCCTTGTTTTGCATTCAAACGGTGGGCTGTGATAGGCAAAACAGAACTCTTAGAGTGAAGTGTTCTCCACGTAGCAAACTCTTTATTGAATGACGAGCGACATCTTCTAGGTTTACGGCAACTCAGGGAAACCGAGAATGTGCTGATACGTTTTCCGAACCCTGGACTCGACACCCAAATGGGGGAAATCTATTCTCACAAGGAAAGAAGGAATTCTGAAAACAAGGACGGATAAGCTTCTGCCAATACGATAGGTATGACTTACGTCCGCATGGGGAACTTGGAAGGGTTAATTTCTGTTTTGTTTCCAAATGAGTGCAGTCAAGACACAACTACCCCGGTATTTATCTTGCTCAGATCAATCCTCCATTCCTATATACGAGGCTTTCCGTGTTGTATACACACATAATACAATATCCATGCATGACGCATACGTGTGGAATAAATGCATCTGTGGTTTTTGGTGTTTAAGGGGTTTCACACCACTACATGAGCGATTGGGTAGACCGAGAACTGGTCTTTATACAATATTCCGACCTTACTCTAACCATCTGTCTATTTGACAGAGTTTGGTATCACGCTCTTTTGCTCTTGAACACCGACGTCTTCTGTCTTATCTCGTTCTATCGCTATTTTCACCACCAGTGGTCCATTGAAATTGCCAGTCGCATTCCGCCCCTTCAAACCTCCAGCCGTAACATCCGTCTCTGTTAAGCCGTACTGGCATATGGAATACTCTGCCAAACCCTTTATTTCCTAGCCATTATTGCTGGTAGACCTAGATCAATAACTTTATATCCTCAACGGACTTAAAATGGAAACCCCTGCCGTGGAAAAACTGAGGATAATCTCCACTCTGGCTTTTAGCCAAGCATGTCCTACGAAGATCAGGAAATCCAAGAACTCATCCCCACATTGGTGGACCAAAGAACTACAATGCATTAGGTAAGAGGCAAGAAAACTTTTCAATGTAGTCAAAAGCTCAAATCTGTACTCCGACTAAGACAAATATAAGGCCAGTCTGAGGAAATACAAGAGCACAATCTGCAGCGCTAAAAGAAAATCTTGGAAAAAGGTTTGCTCCAACACAGAGTGTGGCAGCCTAAGGAAAGTCATATTTGAGGAATCCACAGTAGTTGGAGATCTAAAACCATGACATGGTAGCTACACAAAGTTCAACACTGAACTTTGCGACTCTTGCTAGAAACTCCCTTTCCTGGATGCATCAGTAGTAGATATAGACACATTTTTCCCTATCCAATATGAAATCCCAGAGGGGGCACTAGAAGAAAAGAAATAATCTGTGTTGTAGATTCTTTTTCCGCTTACAAACCCCCTCAACTAGACGGAATCATACCAATTGTGCTTCAAAAAAAGAAGACTATTCAGTAGTAGCACCAAGTGTGGATATGTGCCAAATGCTGTAGGAAAGTAAATGTAGTTTTCATTCCTAAGGCAGGTAAGACCAGTCATACCCATCCAAAATACCTCAGGACCCTAAGCCTAACTAGAAGACTTAGCGTCAAGCCAGCACGCCCATATAAAAGGTGAAAGCATAGAAACGGCCCTATATCAAGTTATCAGCATGATTGAAAAAAGTCTTTACGATAAAATGTACACATTTGCAGCGTTCCTTAACATCGGACGAGTCCTCAATAATATCAATATTCCCACTATAACTAGAAACTTAGGAAATGCCGGAGTTCATCCTGCATTAACGAACCGATAACCTGTTTGTTCCGCAACGCAAATGCAACACTAGGCAATACGGTATTGAAGGTCACCACCTCAAGGGGCACCCCTCAAAAAGGAGTGATATCGCATCTCCTGTGGACCGTAGTGGTTAATAAATCTAAAAAAGAAAGGAATAAAAACCATTACATACGCGGAAGAAGTGGTTCTTAGCGTTACTTGCAAGTTCCTTCCTACCATCAGTGAAATTCTAAAATATGCACTTAGAATCCTTGGAGATTCAAGCTCTGTGGGCTGGGAATCAACCCACGACAAATTAGACCTTGTTTTATGCAGATATAAAAGGATAATTCCACAATTTATCCTTCCTCTCATGGATTGGACAACCCTCCGTTTATCAAACAGTGCTAAATACTCGTATGTAGGTCTCGTACTAGATAGTAAACTGAGTTGGAAGCTTAATATCGAAGAAACGTTTAAAGAAAGCAAGGATCGCCTTCTATGTTTACAGCTGTATATTTGGGAGAAAATGGAGACCGAACCCTAAGGCTATCCTATAAATGATCACGGTTATCGTTAGACCCATCCTAATCTACGGCAACTTAGTACGGTTGAAATCCACAAACAAAACTATCAACATTAGGTTAATAGCAAAAGTAGATCGGATTGCACATGTATGCACGACTCTTGCCCTGAGAATGACGCCAACGGCAAGGCTGGAAAATATACTTGGCCTCCTAGTATATACAGAAGAAGAAGAAGATTGAGTTGAGCTTAGCGAGTGGAAATCAAGCCCGAAAGGCCACGCTTCGATTCTTACAAGTGAGCTGGGTTTATGCTCCATTATGGACTACATAACACCCTATCACGACTTCGAAACACCATGCGCCTGCATTTTCCCAAGCAGAGAGGAATGGGACAGAAACCAAATGGAACGAGACACGATATGCATTTTCACGGATGGATCAAAGATGGAGACAGGAACCGGCGCCGGAATCCTCTCTGATCAATTGTACTTACGTTGCTCACAACACTTACCGGACTACAGCACTGTCTTCCAGGCTGAGAAATTGGCTGTAGCAGAAGCAGCCGAACCTGTAGCAATAAAGGCAATATCCCACGAGGATACTCCTATATTTACTGACAGCCAGGGTGCCATAAATCGAGACTTATGAAGCGCTGTAGCGAAGAGCTTAAGGTTTTTTACGTTCAACATAAGTTTACGATATGCTGGATCCCTGTCTGCAAAGGAGTGGCAGGCAATAAGCGTGCAAACGACCTAGCTGGAAAAGTATCCACCCTAAAAAGGGAACAGGCAGATGAAAGTAACAAACTTCCAAGCGAACGATGCAAATAACAACCAATGAAATGTGGAAAAACCTTCCAACCTGCGAGACCTCAAGACAATTATGGCCGGAACTCAGCAAATCTAGAACAAGTAAGATTCTCTATAATTCTCTATGCCATAATATTCTTTACGAAAAAAATATGCTTTATCGACGACGACCTCTGTTGAGGATGTGGGGACATAGGCTCACGGGAGAATACCTCCCACTTTTTGTGCCACAGTCGCAGCCTCTATAATTTGAGTCAAATGACACTTTTTTTTGTTTTTCTAATTATTTATGCCCTTTAAGTACATGAGGCACAGCGAGGGCGTGGGGAAAAGGAAGAAAATTATTACTTCTCCGACCTCTCAGAACTATCTGCTGCTTCACTTCATCTCTTTTCAGATTCGCGGATGCAACAAGATGGCTTAGACCTGCTCAGGGACAAAGCTATAAGAAATGCGAGACTGTTCGACCGCCTTGCAATTTTCCCACCAGATCATCATAATGGGCCTCCACAGACCTAAGCGTGCTGAGGTATAGAATAGACTCGGGTCCAGATAAGTGGTCAATTAATGATTGTCGATGTTGGTAATTACATTTGCCATCGATACTACGAACAATAAAAGTCTAAACGTTGTTGCGTTCCAAAGTGCAAATAAGATTAATGCAAAAATATATCGCTTCGGAACTATTTGATTTAGATCAAGATCGGCGGAAGTATTGGGATAATGAGTTTTTCACGATTCACCTTTCTAACCTGAATTATCACAGTTAACATTAAGCACCAGTAGGCCATCAAGTAACAAACCTACGTAGGCAACTGCAATAAATAAAAATAAAAACACATTTCCTTCTTTGAGGTGATATCATGATTATGGTTTTCATTGAATTGTAGACATCCACTGTTTGTGTCCAACCATGAACGTCCAAAAAGATACGAAAACAATATTCTTTGAATTTGTTTAAAACTTATTTCTTTTATTAACAATTAACTTGTGGTTATTGCACTACATTTTAAGCTACATATAAATCCAAACCGAAATTGTACCTATCAAGGTATTCGTATAAGAAATACACCCTGTAATCGAACTACCAACGTGAACAGTATAAAAAATTAAAACCAAATAAATAACATACATACATACAATGGTGTGTAATACAATAACTAACAATTCTGCAATAAACATTATAGTTGTGGTCTGTTATACCATATAATACAAATTAGTAATAGAATAATTCGGGGAAATTTATTTCGTAAATTGGTTTCTGCGTTTGTTGCTGCTGATTTTTAATATCACTTTGGGAAATTTGCCGCTCGATTGCCAGCGAATTGAACAGATCATTAAGACGGTTTTGAATGACGTCGTGCTGAAAAATAAAAAAAAAAAGAAATAAAATTCAATTAAAGGATTATTTAACCAATTGCACGTGTTAGTATATTCATAAGAATTGTGTTAGATGCAGAATAAAACCTCGAAATACATCGAGTTCAAAGAGGTTTTATAGTTTTGTGTATATTCTAAGAAAAAAAATCCTTCTTCAGGATCAGGAAAACCTGCAGTAGGATTTTTTTCACCTACATTTTTGACAAAAGCTGACAATAAGAGTGGTTTTCCAAGAATAAATAATTTCCCACAGAGTTCTGTACTCATAATCAGCTGCTAATGGGCAACTTCCTTGTCGCACATAAAACAATAGACAAGATTACATTCCATGCTGAGGGGAGGGAGGCCAGAAGCGTAATGGGAACAGACCATCGGTTGCTAATAACAGATCCCCGATTTAAGAAGCCACCGAAACAAAAATATAAAGTCTTCGAAACCATTAAGCTAAAGGAGCTACAAAAAGAGGATAACAGCGTACATCGACGGATTGTCACGACGACTCCAGGAAAATCCTGGAAATGAAAACCTATAGGATAAATGGAGGAGAATAAAAGAAACCCTACTAACAGTTAAAAATAGCTGAAGAAGTATGCGGATAGACAAACATCGACACATGGAAAAAGAAGACAGCTTGGTTGTCAAATGATATTGGGTTTACAAGTAAGTTTCCAGCGTTTGTCAGAGATGGCGCCACCAGTTTTGTATCTGTCAACAACTTTGCAGCGTTGTATTTGAGCAGTTCTATCGGTGCCGTGCATTTTATCGAGCAAAATCATGGCAAGTTTCCAGCCAAATAAACGTCATTTGCGGGAAGCGCTGCTTTTATTCTTTAATATGAAGAAAAGTGTGGCTGAGGCCTATCGTTTGCTTTCGGAAACTTATGGGGCGGAATGTATTGGTGAATCGACGTGCCGCGAGTGGTTCAAACGGTTCAAAAGTGGTGATTTTGGAGTTGAAGACAAAGATCGCCCCGGGAAGCCGAAAAGTTTTGAAGACGAGGAATTGGACGCTTTACTTTTTTTTTTTTTTATATAATTTACGCGCGCCTAAGGGGTTATGAATACCCTTACACTGTTACCAGGGCGCGGGCGGAAAGGTAGAAGGAGGAGAAAGGAAAGTTTGTGATGTAGTGGTTTGAAACTCAGGTGTGTTTGGTTTCGATATTGACTCTCCAGGGGTGGGAGTCCGAATAGACGGAGAGATTTTCTTCACTCGGAATGGTGAGGTTGTGAATTTTAACGGTTGTTTTGTGCTTGAAAAACCCTACAACAGCCAAATCTACATGTCAGTGCTATGCCTTCACAGATGTTTTAGGAGCACCTGACCAGATGTGGTCATTGTACTCCAGTTTTGGGCGGATGAATGCCTTATATATTGAGGCCAAATCGGAGGTGGTGAAATATTTCTTACATCGCTTGAGGAAACCTAGACATTTCGCAGTATTTTTGGCGACATCGAATATGTGGTCATTCTAACGTAAGTTGTCTCTGACACACATACCGAGAATGGAAAATTTATCGGTTTCGACGATGCAAGTGCCATCATGGATAATGGCTGGGTATTTGAATTCAGCTTTAATGACAGCAGACAGCATTGAGTTTTGGAAGCATTAAATTCCACCCGGTTGATAGTTCCCCTATTGGTTATGCTGTTAATATCGGAATTTAATGAGCTTAACATACGCTGCCGTTCGCGTTCTACAGCCGAAGAGCAGGGACGTGAGTTCGGGAACGAGTATGAAAAGCAAAGAGTACTGTCATCAGCAAAGGAATGTATAGGATTAGAAATAGCAGACAAGAGATCACTGGTGAAAATTAAAAAGAGTGTCGTAGACAGAACGGAGCACTGGGGCACACCAGCATTTATTGTGTGGATATTAGACTTGAAACCATCCAAGATAACTGGAATTGAACGTTCCGAAAGGTAATTTCTAATCCATTGCAGAAGAGATCCATCGCCCCTAAAAGCACGCATTTTCGACAAAAGAGCCTGATACCAAACTCCGTTATATGCCTTAGAAATATCAAGTGCAACTATGTATGTAGCTTTCGCCAGATTGATGTACGCCCTGGATCCACTTTTCGGTGAGACATGCTATCAGGTCACCAGTGAACCTGTTGATACGAAAACCGTACTGCCTTTCATTGAGAAGTTTTCGTGTTTCAAGTTATTTCATGAGTTGACAATTTCCATGATTTTGGAGAGAAGGCACGTAAGTACAATGCGTCTGCAGGAGGAGAGATCAGAACATTCCCCTTTTGTAGGGACGGGCTGCACCAATGCTGTTTTCCATTTACTCGGAAAGAGTTAGTGAGATTGATGAAAAAGCTTATTCAGTGATTTTGTCAGTGGAGAAGAACATGTCTTCAGAGGAGGGTCATTTGCCATTGGGGCCGGATTTGTGTATATTGATACGGAGGCAGTCCCAGAAGTACCCGACCTAACAAAGATAATATACAAAAACTGACGAAAAATAAGTTTATTTCTCTGCGCAGTCTTCTTTTAGTTTAATACACTTTTCCCAGCGATGTTCAAAAGCTTCAATACCCTGTTTATAGTGAGAATCGTCAGAAAAAGAAAATAATCCGAAGGGGCTAAATCACAAAGCAAAAAATGTTGGAAAATACGTCAATTTTTAAATTGTATCAGTAGTTTTCAATATGTCCATCTTTGGCGCGAATAATGGCCTTGAGACGGCCGAAGAAAGCATCGCACGCTGCACGCAAGTGGCTCTGCGGTGTTTTGGCCCATTCCCGGCGAAGTGCTTGTTTGAGGTGTTCCAAACGGTGGTATTTTTTAGTGCCAACCTTCGCCTTCAAAATACCCCAGGCAGAGAAATCCAACGGATTTGCATCCGGAGAATTTGCAATCCATTGTGTGCTGAAGAAATGAAGTGTGGAACATTGTTTTTTAACCAATCTTGGTTGACGCGCGCTTTGTGAGACGGTGCCGAGTCTTGTTGAAATGTCCACGGTCTCCGACCGAAATGATTGTTTGCCCAAGGCTTCAATACTGCCTCTAAGATAGTTTCACGGTATACAATCGCATTAATTTTGACGCCACGGTCCAAAAATACGAGAGGAGAGCGACCATGGGCGGTTATGGCGGCCCAAACCATCACCATCGGTACTGCCTGCTTTCTGGTGGCCGTCCGAAGGTGTAAATTTTCGAAGAACCTCTCTGGCAAGTAAAGTCGATCATTTTGTTTGTTGACATATTGCTCGATAACAAATGGCGACCCATCGGAAAAAACCAAATTCGACAACTCACCACTTTGCTGCAAGCGTAGCAACTCCTTCGCTCTTTCGACTCTAACTTTTTTCTGTTGCGGTGTAAGATCATGTGCTTTTTGGAACTTCAATGGCTTGAGCCCAAGCTCATTTTTCAGTATATGTTGCATCCGTTCTAATATGTTGAGCTCACGAGCCATTTTTCTTCCACTTCGACGCGGATTTCGCTCAATTCGAGCCTTCATTTTCCGAACCATTTCTGCCGATGTCGCTGTTTTTTTATGACTACCTCCATGGCGTTTTGCAACGCTGCCAGTATCACGGTAACGAGCTATGGTTCGAGACACAAATGATTTATTCACGTTGAGGTGCTGGAGGGCTCTAACGATAGCTACTTGTGGCTTTCCAGCCAAATATAAAGCAATCACATTATCACGTTTGAATTCCATCGCGGATAAAAATTTTTCAACACAACTGAGACGCAAATCGTTTAAAAGGCTTGTAAATAATAAAATTATCTGTCATGTGTCAAAATTTGAGCTCACTGTCATGAACGGTTTGGAAATTATAGCAGTCTGAAGTTGGTTGCAGTTCGATTCATTCAGGGTGTATCAACAGAGTAGAATGCTGCGAAATATTTAGGATTCCTCAAGCGATGTAAGGAATATTTCACCACCTCCGATTTGGCCTCAATATATAAGGCATTCGTCCGCCCAAAATTAGTGTACAATGCCCACTTCTGATCAGGTTCTCCTTAAACATCTCAGCACCTGCTAGATAACATTCAAGACTGTTCGATAAAAACGCATAGGTGATGTTAATAGTATAGTGAATTGACACCCTTGAACACCGAGGTGATGTCTCCTGTCTCACTTTGTTTCATCGCTATTTCCTCCATTAGTGCTCCATTGAAATCGCCAGTAGCATTTCGTCCCTTCAAATCCTCAGCCGTAACACCCGTCTCGCTATGAATGCTCATCAGTATACCCTCAAGCCCATTTTCAGATGTACTCTAAAATATCGTGATTCGTTTCTAGTCATTATAACTTTCAAACATTTAAAACCAACGTACATCGGTACCTCTCTTTCTTTCTTCCCTAATTTTCCTTCGCCCGGGCTGTGTGCAAACATTTTAGGAGTACTAATAGTTCTTTGAGCGCACACTAACTTAGAAAAAGAATTTTGTCGAAAAAGAGGAACAGACCTTAAATTGCAGGGATTGGTATTAAAAAAAAATCTTATCCAGCAGTGTGGGACAGTCGATGGAGTCAGTTAAAAGTTGGTGTATAAAGACAATATCGGCGGACACGCGATGTTTTTCCAGTGATAGTAAATCCAGCAATTTGAGTCGGTCATTATAGGGCGGAAGGATGTAGT
The DNA here is from genome assembly GCA_963966105.1 of Volucella zonaria. Taxonomy (NCBI): domain Eukaryota; kingdom Metazoa; phylum Arthropoda; class Insecta; order Diptera; family Syrphidae; genus Volucella; species Volucella zonaria. Next base: position 17,730,135 of record OZ014533.1, read on the forward strand.
GATAAGCGCGTAGGAGCCTGTGCAGGGCGAAACGTAGGAATCTGCGTTGGGCAGCTTCGATACGCAGAATATGGTTTTCATAATAAGGGCACTATACCTGGCATTCATATTCGAGAAGTGGTCTAACAAAGGTGATGTACAGGGATTTTGTGACATACGAATAAGGGTCAAAGAACTCTCTGGACGATCGTTTAACAAAGCTAATGGCGGAGTTAGCTATGAAATCAATGTGGGTGCGTTCAGTATCACAGAAAACCCAAGTTTTGCATTGATGTGACCGAAGCTACAGCTCGGGTTGATAATATACGAGGACGGGTCAATAAGTCCGTGACTTTTTGAATTTCTGACCTCTTTACTGAAACAGCAACACTGCTCCTGTTAACAGGCATCTGTCAGTTGACTCCTGTCAAAATTTAAACTTGCTGCGTCAGTTAGTTTGTGTTTGACAGCTATTTTTATCAGACTACTCACTAATTTGAGGAGAAAATGGAAAAAAGTGAATTTCGTGTGCTTATTAAGCATTATTTCTGGCGAAAAAAAACCATTACCGAGACCAAGGCTAAGCTTGATAAATACTATGGGGACTCTGCACCATCGATTTCAATGGTAAAAAAGTGGTTTACTGAATTTCGTTGTGGCCGTACAAGCACTGAAGATGCCGAACCTCCTGGACGCCCAGTTGAGGTCTCTACACCCGAAACAATCGAAAAAATTCACGATATGGTGTTGGCCGACCGAAGATTGAAAGTGCGAGAGATTGTGGAAGCCGTAGGGATCTCGCATGGCTCAGTGGTTTCAATTTTGAATGATCACTTGGGCATGAGAAAGCTTTCCGCAAGATGGGTGCCGCATTTGCTCACAGTCGACCACAAACGCAATCGTGTAACAACTTCACAGGAAGGTTTGGCGTTGTTTAATCGCAATATGGAGGAGTTTTTGCGCCGTTTTGTAACCGTGGACGAAACATGGATCCATCACAACACACCAGAGAACAAACAACAGTCAAAACAGTGGGTTTCTAAGGGTGAATCGGCGCCAAAGAAGGCCAAGGTGGGTTTGTCAGCCAATAAAGTTATGGCGACTGTTTTTTGGGATGCACGCGGGATAATCCACATTGACTACCTTCAAAAGGGAAGAACAGTCAATGGGGAATATTATGCCAACTTATTGGACCGATTCAATGACGATTTGAAAAAAAAACGACCTCATTTGGCCAAGAAAAAAGTTCTTTTCCACCAAGACAATGCAAGGGTGCACACATGTGCAGTTGCCATGGCAAAAATCCATGAATTGGGCTATGAATTGCTCCCTCATCCACCCTATTCTCCAGATTTGGCTCCGAGCGACTACTTCTTGTTCCCAAACCTGAAGAAATGGCTTGGTGGAAAAAGATTTGACTCCAATGATGAAGTCATCTCGCAAACAAAGGCCTGTTTTGAGGACCTCGACAAATCATTTTTTTTGGAAGGGATAAAAAAATTGGAGAAGCGTTGGACAAAGTGTATAGAGCTCAAGGGAGACTACGTTGAAAAATAAAATTATTTTTTTATCAAAAAATCTGTGTTTTAATCTTATTGACCCGCCCTCGTAGTAAATTTGGTCAGAAAGTGTTGATGTTTTCGGGAGTGCAGCTTCGAAATTGCTGTCCTGACTTTATCTTGGTCGGGTGAACGGAAGTGTTGGCTGTTTATTTGAATGGTTCATTCTACCTGATGGTGGGATGTTGTTCGTCATTAGTCTACAGAAATAATATTTCGAGATTCCGAACACCGACTGTGGTTCTACTCTGAGGTTTCATTCTGCAGATTTCTGTTCGAACTGAGGCATTTTCGTTTTCCGAACTCCGTTTTTCTGATGGACCTTTCTAAAACCTCAATCGAGCGTTTCTCGTACCCTTTTCTTTTTCTTCTAAGGAGGCCTCTCTGATTGCGTTTTGGCAATGATGCCACCATTCTTCTACGTTCGTTGCTGGCGACATCGTACTCCTCTGGGGTTTAAGATAAACTCGATCGAAAAAAGCGATTGTAGTCGTTCGGCGGTGAACTTCCTCACATGAGTTCGGTTTCTTTGGGCATTCTTTGCTGATATAAAAATCGATGGCTCTGCAATGGATGCGTTGAAATTATTCTCACCCCTCTTCGAGATTGGGACACTGACTGTGAGAGTGATACCGACACCCCGCAGCACAATCTCTGTGAGTGCTCTGTGGAATAGGGGTTGATATGGTGGCTGCTGGTACTATAGGCCCTTTATCACTAAAGCGCTTACTCATCTTTCTATGAAAGATTGAGAAATTGCAGTAAAAGAATTATACAAGGAGTACAATGGGATAGTTCTTTACCTGAATGCTCTGTTCCGACAGAAAAAATAAAAAGAAAATAAAAAAAACTTCATTACCTTCGGTTCGGTGCGCTTCATTAGCTCCTCAAAATCACTCTCACGGAATGTTTTACCAATTTGCAACTGCTTCTCACGTTGCTCCTTCTTGAAAGCCTCTGTTGGCTCAGCCAAAGCACGTTTCATCGCTTCAAAGTTATACTCTGGAGCAAGCGTTTTCTAAAACACAACGTACAGTATAAATAAGAAAGAAATTTGTTGTGCGGTTTTTAAAAAAAAACTATTTACCTTTGATACCCCAGGCGAACTACTAACACTATCCGCATCGTTATTATAATTAGTCAGATCAGCTGAACTATTTCTTGTTGGGATTGTACTTGCCGCTTCGACCCACGAATGTCGATGTGACGGATTGTCCGATTGATTGAGAGCATATGGACTGCCTGTTTGCAATCGATTGTAGTCCATTCCGGCGTTTTGTAAATTCTCCGATAGAGCCATTTTATCAATAGACAAATGCGGTAGACTAAGATTCAATGATTTTCCGCTATTTTTCTTCGTTTCCAACAGAGGAGGAAGAAAATATACAGCCTCCTCTTTACGTGAATCGCAAATTTTCTCTCCATATTCCATAAGATTGTTTATCCCTGTAACTCTAGCAATGAGACACAATAGTGAAATAGCGATGGCATGCAAATTGCATTTGTGAACGTCTTTCAAATCTTCAGAAGTCAATGCGACTTGTTGAATGCTAAAAGGACAATCAAGAAACTTGGCTTGATTTAGCCATACGCACTCATAATTGTGAACTCACCCTAAAATAAAAAGTAAAAACTCCTGAACCGTCTCACTGCTTGCCATCTCAACGATCAATAACGCAGCGGTGTTATAACTGGAGGTCAATGCATCAATGCGATCTGACAGTGCCATACTGTCGATCAACGCTTGCATTATGTTAGCTCCATATTTGTGAGTAAAAATAATATCCGATCTTGATGGGGGTTCCTGTGAGAGAGCGTTATACTGCTTGGTTGTAATGACGCTTAGCACGTTCTGGTTTTGATGACGATCTAGTAGCGCCTGGAAAATTTGCATGACAATTATTCTCGTAGGATCATGTGGTGCTCTGGCCATTTTCAATAGCGGCTGCAAGAACGATGCTGGGAAGGCCTTCTCAAACGAAACAGTACTGTACTGTGTGCCGACTTTTAGCAGACTCTTTAGAAGGATGTTCTGTAACATTTGATCGCCTTTGCTTTTCTTGCTCAGATCGGGAACAGTATTCATTATGAACAACATGATCTCTATTTTCTGGTAATCTGGATGATGGTTTGCAAATTCACCGAGTGCATTGATCAGTGCTTCTTGATATTGTGATTCTTCAGCCGTTATCTCTGTGGTAGTGCTCACACTTGTCCTCAGATGTGTGAGGAGATTGTTGATAATATCCAATGCTGATGGACCAACGCTTTCACCTGCTGCAATTGCGATAATCTTAGAGAGAACCACTGCCAGTGATGTTCTAGTTCTTGGAGACGATTTAAAGTTGTTATCAAGATGCTGCATCAGAGTTTCGACAACTGTGTATGAATACTGTGGTTGAATGGAGATCATCACGATCCGGAATGTGTGAATAGCAAAGGTGTTTGGAACCCACAGTTCATGGCGATCTAAGTGACTGTAAAGAGAAAGTAATTAACGACGAACATTACATAGAACGGTTAAATGGGTAAGTTTTTGCCTCATGTGCAAAATACACATAGACTAGAAGAAAAATTGGAACTTCACCAAGTTTTTGGCTAAGAATTAGGCAGGAGACAAGCTATGAAAGAGTGAGAGTCACAACGATGAACGAGCACGTCCTTTTGCAGTACTTGCTCTGTGTAATTGGGATCATCCAAAGCCGATAAGCGATCGCCTTGTTGAAATCACAGAAAAACGACGGAACGCTAGCAAAGACTGAAAGTAGGACTTCTATGATATATTCAAGTGAGGTTCAATGGCAATATATACCAACACCTTCCATCAACCAATGCTGGTATTGACTAACAAATATGACTCAGTAAGAACTAATAAGGAGATCCAGACAAAATATTGTTTGAGTTGGGATCATGCAATCCAGCTAAGTACGCCCTATAACATCTTCTGTCGCAGCTGGAAAGACTTTAGTGAGAAAGAATCTCTAGCTTACTTGGTTTGTAACTGCCCCAGGTAAACTCCTCTACCATGACCTTGAAGAGTTAAGGGATCGGACGCCAAGTCCTTTTCCTAAACTCTGCTGTAACAAGGTGCACAAATCGTGGTAGCAGGGTACAAGTGCTCATTGGGTTTTTCTCCATACCACTCCACTCCTGTCTATCAGCAAGAGGGCACCGAGAGAAGAATTGCAGAAACCAAGGGAAAGAATTAAGCGCGCAAGTTATGTAACAACGTCGAAGAACGAATGTAGGAGAAGTGCAAGAACTCAGCTTGGTGGCTTTATATAAACAAAGAAACCTGGTGGAGGAAAATGAGACGAAAAGGCAAGCCTTTCAAATGTAGACCAAGTACAGTGCGTAACCGATAACGTGAATCTTAAATGAGACTGCGAACGTTGTAAAAGAAAGGCGAAGAAGGTACTAGTTAGAGCAGGTTCTGTAGCAGTAGAGGCATTGCGTCGATTGAAACGTCAATGATTGATTGCGTCAATGGAACAAAAACAGCGTCGTGAGGATGTTATAATCGAGTGTTTGGCGAAGTTTTACAGCAATATAGCCGAGTTTTTGCGTCGATTCATAACCATGGATGAAACATGGGTCCATCACTTCACACCCGAGCCGAAGAAACAATCAAAACAATAGACTCAAATGGGATAATTGGCTCCAAAGAAGGCGAAGACATTTCCATCAGCAGGCAAGTTCATGGCGTCAGTTTTTTTGGGATGCGCGGGATATAATTTGCATTGACTATCTTCAGAAAGGAAAAACAATCAACGGTGTGTATTATGCGAACTTATTGCAGCGATTGAAAGGTGAAATCAAGAAAAAACGGCCGGATTTTTTCGAAGAAAACATTTTTGTTTCATCAAGATAATGCACCAGTTCACTCATCCGTTATCGCGATGGACAAAATCAATTAGTTAAAGTTCGAATTGCTTCCTCATGCACCCTATTCGCCAGATTTAGCCCCCTCGGAATATTTTCTTTTTCCGAATTTGAAAAAAAAAATGGCTCGGTGGTAAAATATTTGCCCACAGTAAAGAGGTGGAACCTGCGGTTGGTAGCTATTTTAAGAAGCTCGACGATTCTCACTATAAACAGGTTATCGAAGCTATTGAACATCACTGGCAAAAGTGTATTGAGCTAAAAGAAGGTTACATAGACTAAAGGTACTTATGGGACTACCTTCTACTACAGAAAACAAGGAGATTTGTAATAGATGGAAATATAGCATCAACACGTTACCTAACAAAAGACTCAATCGTTGAAGATCATCCTTGTTCCACTGTACGAAGGTGGCTCAATAAGTCCCTGAAAATGAAAACAGATGCCACCTCAAATCCAACATTTTGGCTTGTCAAGAAGCATCTTTCAAAAGAACGTATCCAAATTTTCAGACAAATCTGTTAAATAGTTTTGTTGTGACAGCCATTCGAAACAGACGCTTATTTTTCCGCACAAAAAGAGCACGCAAGCCAAACAATAGTTTGAAAATTATTACGGGGACTCTCCACCATCGATTGGAACAATCTACCATTGGTTTACTCAATTTCGGTGCGGTCGTACCAGCACGAGTGACGCCGAACCTTTCTGGTCGCCCAATTGAAGCCATCACACCAGAAATGCTCGATAAAATCCACGGTATGATCTTAGACGAACGGCGAGTGAAGGCGCTCGAACTTAAAGAGGCTATAGAATCAGCACATGAATCATTGATTTCAGTTTTGGAAAAGTATTTGAAAAAAAGCTGTCCGCTATATGGGTGCCGCGTTTGCTCACAATTGACAACAAACGTAATCGTTTGACAACTTCAAAGGGTGTTTGGCGATTTTCAATTACGATCCGAACGAGTTTCTGCGCCGTTTTGTAACCGTGGATGAAATATGGATTCATCATATGCCAAGGACCAGTCGAGACAGTGGAATCGAAGCCAAAGAAGGCCAGCGTGTGTAAGCCAACGAGGTCATGGCGACAGTTTCTTAGGATGCGCACGGTGTGATTCACATCAATTACCTTGGATAAGGATCGATTCGACGCCGGTTTGAAGCAAGAACGATCGCACTTGGCGAGGAAAAAAGTTCGCTTCCAGCAGAACAACGCACTGCAATGGCAAAATTGAATGAATTAGGTTACGAATTGCTCCCTCATTAAGCATTTTTTCCAGATTTAGCCTCCTGCGACTATTTCCTGTTTCCAAACATGAAAAAATGGCTCAGCGGTAAGAAATTGGGTTGAATGAAGAGGTCATCGATGAAATAAACGCCCCGAGTAATCGTATTATTTTGAGGGCATCAACAAATTGGAAAAACGTTGAACGGAGTGTATCAAGCTAAAAGATGATTTCCTTGAAAAATAAAACGATTTTTTGCCGAAAAGATTACTCCTTATTTTCAGTGAATTATTGTCCCGCCCTTGTATAAAAGCGACACTAGAAGTTGGAGCAAGTTCTAGTCGGAGAAACAGATGTCGCGTATCTTGGAAACATACGAGACAGTTCTAGATTGTCGGCAACGGAATATCATTAATCTTCATAGCAATCCATGTGGCTCTGTCGCGCGCAGTTCAACGTCTCGACAGACCTGTATACCGCCTTTATCGACTTCGAAAAAACGTTCGACAGAGTTCCCAGAAATATTTTTTGGACGGCGCTAAGATCTCAAAATGTATCTGAGACTTATTCAACGGGTGGGCCACAATGTACGATCCTTTCGACCCTTTACTCTGAATATCGATAATGGCTCGTGCAGTATATGCCGTTGCTACGTACGCCTTGCACCAAATGTCGTCCTTGGAGTCTTGGATTTAACGTGAGACACCTGCCGAGTAGACCACCGGATGACCAAGGGAACAAGGATACGCGAGATACCAAAGCGAGAACTTGTGTTGTAGGCCGGGTGTGAGTCGAGGCCAACCTAGAACCTCTTGCTGATCTTAGGGTCACAACACCCACTACTTTTTGCAGCACTACATTGGATCGAAGACACTTCCCGCGATTTGGGTTTAAGGCACAGCCACCATGACGCTCCCACAAGGGGATCTACCTCAACAAGTCAGGCCCGCACCGAGATCCGGGGGCTCCTGACTCCCATGGTACCGTGATTTAAGTCCGGCTAGGGACTAGCGGTGATCCCGCCACCAACAGGACCTATGACCGGCCGCTTGTTACCAGTCAAATCGTAGCAACCTTCGGAGGCATCATCTGAAAATCTTTACGATAAAGCCAATACTTTGCTCTGCCCCCGCTTTTTATTAGACAACGTCATTGATGGGCGAAACCTTGATAATTGGCTCGGGGGCCCACCACATGTCGTCCAGCTCTAATCCTTCCAATTGAGGAATGAAAATTTCATTGCTCATGGCTCTGTAGCGCTCACCATCTACGATGACCGTTTAGCCAGCGCCGTTTAAAAAAAAAAAAAGCTTTTCCAGCGTAAACAGCTTTACGTGCATTACTCGCGGATTTTCAGTGCCCCAGAACCGAAATGGGCCTCGTCAATGCGCCAAAATCACTGACGTGTTGTTCATAGAAAACATCGTGACGATTATTCCACGTTCTTCAGGATTATATCGTTCCATTGCTTATTCACACAAATTCTAATTCTGTTTGCTTCACAAATGTCAAAACCGAATTGACATTCGACGCCATTTGTAAAATCTATGACACTTTCCGATAGGGCATACATCATGATGATGAAACGAAGATACACAGTACATACAGCCGGGGAATTCGAGGTCGGAGTTATCCGGACGCCCAAAACTGAAGTTTTTTAGAGTCATTGCGGGAAAACTCCGCCGTATTTTGTCTTAGCTTCCCCAACGAGGTGATTCAAAATTGAGCGGCGGCTTAGATCGACAAACTTAGCCAAGCAGCAGAGTAGCATTGCAAATACATGGAAGGAATATGTACTATTAGATGCAAAGCGGGCGCAAAACAGTTGATAAGAAGCCATGCAATCTTGGGAAGAGATTGTATGGATGAAGAACGTTGCCGGAAACCGCTCACGATGGCTCGTAGGACAGCAAAAGGACAGGCCACGCGATCCTTTTTTAAGCTGTTTTTCTGCAAATTTCCAGGTAGCACCAAACCGCAGTTGAAGCGAAGAGCAGGTTCGTGTAATGTAAACACAGAAATCGGTAACGCGGATACAATTTGCAAACTTCTGATTTAAATGCGTTTCGAATGCGTTTTTGGGTTCGATAAATCTGCTCAAATTGAGACTGCATCGAAAGATTGAAGACTTCCTACGATGAAAATGAAAGCGGAACTTACGTCAATAGAGGTTTCAATACCGATCGGATATGACCAAACGATGCTCGACCAACCAGTTCTCTAAGTACTTCCTCGGCCAGCACAGGCGGCGTGATTTCCGTTGGATCCTCAGTTGGTGTAAGCTCTCCAAACTAAAACAAAATAAACAATTGCTCAGCAATCACTCTAAACATTCCAATAGGACGAACAATGCCACACCTGCATGTTAAACATCAATGAAGGCACAATCTTTTCCATATGCTGCTTCTCCCAGATATTCTCCACAAGATCATCTGACACAGTCTTTCGAATGACGCCCTGCAAGCCTTTTATGCCCGCCAAACGTATGCTATCACGCAATTCAATGTTGTCATGGTTACCGTGGCACATTGATGAGAATTTCGATATGAAGAAATCGTAGCGGCGATGATACGATGGAGTATCTTCCTCAATATTGGCGAATTTTACAAACTGCAAAGTAGAAAATTACCACCACCATCCATCCAACAATAGTCGGTGCGAGGTATTCTCACCGAATTCGTAGCCATAATCTGTAGATTTGGATTGGAATCTTCCAACAACTTTTGAACCATGCGTAAAAATGACTCAACAAATAGATTCAAAGTCTGTGCATGACATGCCACCAGGAGTAAATCCATTGCTTCCATTGCTATCTCCACAAACCTACAAAGCACAACAATAAATCGGTTTCTTGGGAATTATGAAATGATTAATAGTTGTGTGACTCACTTGTAACGCTTCCGATTTATGTCCTTTGTCGCCTTTTGGTACAAATACTCACCAATACGATCCAATTTATCCGGAGAACTCAGCGAATAGAACGTCAGCTTTTCCATGTTCGACTTGACTAGCCCATCTTCGGGATTCTCCGGGAAGATATTGTCGACCAGACGTTTGTAGCGTGGCCGCAGAGCCGAGCAGCATCCACAGCAACCTGCAGAAAATAGCAAAACACATTGATATTCGAACATTGGGACACCATCAGAGTTGATTTCGCATTCACATTCACTCGTTTCTTATGTAATCTTCGTCATGTATTGTTTAAGATTGTAAAACTACCACAATTATCAAAATTTAAATGTTTATTAAAACCTACCAGACATAATTGCTAAGGAGTGTGCAATCGATCAAAGTATTTTAGACGTGAGATAAGAATTCGTTGTGGCCCTGTTCTTTGTTTTATTTTTCGTTTGCTTTGCTCATCCACTGAAGAAGCATAAGAGGGATGATGTCAAAAACATTTCACACACCTGACAGTTGACACAACAAAATTACGTATCTCTAGGGAGTACCTCTTTCCAGTGTTTGAAGGTTTCTGTTTCAAAATAGGTTTCCAGTGAGAATAACTCAACAGTGCTCTCAGACTGGTATTTTGTGATGGGATTTTCTTTCTTTTATCAGAGATAGTTTATAAATTTGTTAAAAATAACAAACAAATGTGTGGTAAAATAATAAGCAAAATTTAAATTTTATTTGCTTGATTAGGGTGAAACGTTGGTGCCTACTTAACTGAGGTCCAAAGACAGTATACCAACCAGAGAAGGTTAAGTTTCTCTATCCCCGTTCGCATCCCTATGAGAAGGGAGTGCCACACGGATATGGAGTTATCTCTTCATGAGTAATAGGGAATATCTAATAAACGGAATGGCATGTGTTACATTGTGAAGCATTGCTTCTGAATCTCGATTCAATGCTTTTACTAAGAGGATAGATTTTGGGAGGTATCTTACGGAAAGAGTTATTGTTTCGCCACTGGGGTTTTAGTTTAAAAATCCTATCACTTCCAATAGAAAGATTTTTATAAATGTTTCTTGGATAAGATAGACAAACAACGATGTTCTGGTCCAATGCTAGATTACAGGTTACATTTGCAGATGTCAATGTAAATGAAACTTGGTGGAAAGCCTTGACCTAATAGCGGATCTAGGGAAACGTTGAAGTCCCGTCAGTTGCCGCTTACGAAAATGAAAGGAAACCCGCAGAGGATGGCCTATAATGATGACTTTGCAGCGGCTCGAAATATCACTATAGTAAGTACACTTGTCTATATACACAAGGAGAAGTGGTGGTCTCCGGATCCTTAAACGCTAAATCAAATTGATCGTATTGCGATCGACGTAAAGCATGCTTCCAGTATTCTGGACGTCGGAACCATCACGAAGCCGATATTGACTCGGATCACTACCTTATTGAAGCCAAGGTACGAATTCGGATTTGCCAAGTGCCACAACAAAGAGCAACTACTGAGAGAAGATATAACGTAGAGAAGCTGCAATCGCAAGAGACCGCCAGAATCTTTGCCGAATGCGTATCCCGAAATCGCTCAACAACTCCTATGCCGCCAGCATGTAGTACTGAAGACCAGTGACAACACTGCCAACTGTTGTGCTGGTCGACCTCCACCAAGAAATCCCTGGTTGGTGAAGAATGCCGGCAAGCACATGCAGCTAAACCTATCCTTCAGCGAAAGACCAGAACTGCTCATAAACTCTACGAGCAGAAGAGACGGGAAAAACATCGGCTTCTCCAGAAAAAGAAAAAAAAAAACACGAAAATCACGTGACGACGGTATTGAGAGGTTGTACTCCAGGAATAACGTACGGGACTTTTACCAACAAGTAAAAAGAAAGTGCCAACGCAAGAAGACTCGTATTGAAATCTGTATAAATGAAGGAGAATCTGGGAAAACGTTTTCTGCAGGCGAAGAACCCCAGCATCCACATGTCACGCAGAGCACATCATTTAACTTAGGTGATGATAGCCCAAACTTCCGTCAACTCAAACAATAAAGCAACAATCTAGCTGAACGTGACGGCTTACCGACCGAAGTACTCAAAGCTGCTAGAAATGATTTTCTGGGGAGCTACACCAACACATTTTTCAGAGCTGTTTAGAAGAGTGTTTGTCTGACGAATGGAAGCTCTGCACCTGTAGCTCGAAAGAAAAGAAAGAGAAACCCCCTCAATTGCGCCAACTATAAAAGTATAAGCCACCTCAACATCGGATACAAGATCTTTTCTGCCATATTCTGTGAACGTTGCCAGTCCCTATCAATGCGGTTTTGTCCTTGCTTAGGAATCCTGACAGGAAGCTGTATCCTGCGGAAACACGCAAAGGGACTCATATTGTCAGATACGGATATTCGCAGATTCTGGGGGGTGATCTGCAAGGTGTTGTGGACTTAACACACATACTGTGTGAATGAGAGGCAATATCGCGTAGTCGAAGGAAATTTTTAAGGAAGTACTTTTTCGAAACCTTAGAGGGCATAGACGGCACGAACTTCAAAGACTCTCTTGGCTTTTGCAATAAAATTGGATGTTTCACCAGGGAGATTGCTTAGGTTCTTGCCACTTGAAGACACATTCAAGTGGTTCCGTGGGTATCGCGATGGGCCCATTTTTATGCCTGATATCTGTGTGATGGCATATCCATTATACCTCTGTTTTAATCCTAACCTACCTGCACCTACAGGCATTCGATCAAGTTAAAGCCTTCGGGCAAATCTTGGCCATTATGCGGGAAAACCTCGGACCGCCTCCCATCACAAGCGACGCTGGCTGGTACCAAGGCCACGTCATGTGGCATATGCCAATCAAATGTGTCTAGATCTTTTCACCAAAGCCATAGGTGGATTACGAGAAATTTGGCCACGTGCAAAACTCGAAGTCCTGCCTTAGGAGGATATCCCTAGCAGACCTAGAACCCGCATCTGGATCCCAGCCGAACCCGCCTCCCCAGAAAGCATTCTGGAGATCATCAGGCTCAGCAAGCCGACTCTTCCGACTCATGACTGAAAAGTCACGAAACTGGAAGAACTGACGGGTCCTTATACAATAGATGCGGGATCTATACGTCATCAAGTCAATTTACACTAAAAATTTAGTCTTCCCATTAAATGTTGGATGCAACAGAGTAGCGAAATAACCACTGAGCCCAAACATCTTTCTTTTCTGTCCCATTTTCGGAAAAACACAGCACATGCTTTGGCATCATAAGTAGTCATACCCACTTGAGTGTTAAGTTCTTTTTTTTAAAAAAAAAAATCCATTTCTAACTTGTATATTAGTGAAACGTGGCCTTAATGCATTTTTACTTCCTAATTTCAGCGACCCCGACTTAACCGGTGCCAGACTAGAGACTGCCAAAGGCTCCTACTGGCTGGCCTTGGCATATCTTGGCCACGATCATGTGGGCCTTCTCCCTGGTGATAACCTAGAAAGGGTGGTACTGGAAGCTAGAAGGCAAAAAACTGGCCTCATCATCGGATGCGACGCTAACGCTCATCATACGGTATGGGGCAGTACCGACATCCACGATAGAGGTAAAGCACTTTTTGATTATATTATAAGTACTAACCTCATTTTTTGCAACATTGGCAATGAGCCCACTTTTATAACAAGAAACCGACAGGAAGTGCTAAATACCACTCTTATCTCCGACAAGATCACTCAAATACTAACGAATTGGATGGTATCGTCTGAATACTCTTTTTCAGACCACAGACACATCCAATTCAGCCTGAACGATGCTCCTTTCAGCCAACCAACATTCTGCAATTATCGGAAAACTGATTGGCCAAAATACAGAGGAATACTGTCAGAAACAATATCCTCTGAACTTTCAAGTCCCCCGCGTGGCACCAATGAGCTTGACATGAAAGTCCTGGCTCTCAATCAGGGTATTGCCGCTTCCTGCCCTTTTATTCAACCCAGGGGCAAGAAAAAGCCGCACTGGTGTACATCAACACTGGGACTGCGAAGAAACAGCACTTGCAGAAAACTTTTCGACCTAGCAAAAAGCACAAGAAAAGTGACTAAGTGGGACTCATACAAGGAATCCCTCACAATATATATAAAAGTAGAGAGGAAGGCAAAGCGACAATCCTGGAGATCATTTTGTGACAAAATCACCGAAACCTCTGAGGCGGCTAAGAAAAACCCTCTCTACACACTCTATGATGGCTAGCTGTTTGAAGAAAACCGATGGGTCTCGGACAACCTTAAATGATGAATCACTCAACCTGCCACTGGACACCTACTCGTACTTTCCAGGTAGCTCCCTATTCGCGGCTTGTAGCAACCAAAACCGGACTTCTGCAACCGTGACCAAAATGGATGGTCTGATTACAAGAGACAAACAGTTTTGGGCACTCCATAGCTTCAAACCATACAAGTCTGGTCACGGTCTCTCCTCCCCGATCCACTTTTTGCCCCACCCGTTCACTTTATGTCCATTGTCTCCTTGGAGAGGAGAGAGGTATATTAGCGGGAAGAATTGGTGGGTTCTTGAACACTGTCTTTCTGCTTTTATGCTTGTCGGAGGCGACAACCAATAGATCCACGAGACGAAGAGACGGGAGTCTCGGTGGAGTGACGGATGGTCACCTTAAGCCCAACGCTGTACGTCTAGAGCCAGATGGATGGACTGAAACCCTCTGCGTATAATAAATACACAAAGCCACAGAACCAGGCGGACTGCCATAGACGATCTATTTGGTGACGGACGGTCACCACCTTAAAAAAAAAAAAAAACAGAAAATAAAATTGTAACAAAAGTGTTGTAAAGGATGGACCCCTAGTTGCGCGGCCCTTATTTAATTAATTCTTGACAAGAGGATTCGCCGGGACGTCTTGGTTTAGTTTTCCATTGGACAGCACTCCATATATAGAATTCCCTCTCCTGCACCCGTCTCATGATTAGTTCCTTGGTTCGCCCTCATTGTACGCCACCCGATCATTATCAGAAACGGATAATGATTAGGATGTATAAATGCGAGTAGGCCATATATTGTTGACAAATTACCTTTTTCCTTTTTTTTATCTTTTGGGAAGGACTGGTGTTGCAATCATTCAGACTGAATGCAACCCCAATGAATGATCGTAAAGGGAAATATTAGCTCGAGCCAAAGGGAAATCCTAATCTTCGAGGAAATTTCCAGAGATTTGGGAAATAAGAAAGAAGCACAAATGTGTGTGTGTATGAGAGAGTGAAAGCAACGGAAATCCAATGCACGGTGGCACACTTCAGCAAATTTGCGGAGCGTTGCACACAAAGACCAAAATTTTACCGTTGTATGCGTCTGAACGGATGTATGAAGGAGCGTATGTGTTAGACCTACGGTTCGAGCTAATGTCATCGGAATAGGGTTAATCACTTCTTGGTTGACTATCAAAGAATAAAGAGCTAAAGAAATTTTAAAACAAAAGAAAAGCAGGACAAAGGAAAAGAAAAAGAAGTGAAAAAGAGAAAGGACTGAGAGATATACAAAAACGAGGAGGAAATACGGACGAAGTCAGGACGGACGCAACAGCAGTATAGCAGTTCTAAAGTAACAGATAAGTAACATTATTCACCTCGTGTTACCCCGGGTGAATCCTTTTTAATAAGAAAAAAAGATAAGATTTTACAGTCGTTCGCGTAGTTGGTATCGGGTCCCCAACTAGCGGTCCAATCCACTTAGTGGTACCTTCAGTACCACTATTTAAGTTAACGTTTTGTTGTTGCCGTCTTTTTTTTCCTCCGGGATATTGTGTGGTATTTCTTCTGATTTATTTATATCCTATGGTTTTGCACTTCCACTCGGGGCAAAAAGTGCATGGCGCCTAACACCCATTAGTTTATTGTTTTGGAGTCCATTTCAAAATATTGTTCTCCCTGAACCCAGCCCAGCTGAGCAGCCACTTGGTTCAACAAGCGATATTGCTGCTAGTGCAAATTTCCCCCCCAGGGAATTTTTTGTTCCCCAGGAAATCCAAGTGACAGATCTTCACACGAATCTCAACCACCGACGGTGTGGCTCGTTTTTTTTTTGCAATTAAATTGGTTTTCGTTTTGGTTTTTGGTTTTGCCGGCAGCCCGGTAATCGAACGATATTAGTTTTACTTAGATCGGGGAAAATTGTGCAACAATATTATCCTGCCTACGCTTGAAAATATCATGAGGACCTATGTAGAACGCGTCCACATTCTACTGTCATGGAGAGAAGTCAATGTAGTTTTCATTCCCAAAGCTGGAAAATGCTCTCATCTTCTCCCAAAGGATCTCAGACCTATAAGTCATTATCATATAATCTTTCCTTCTGAAAACTCTGGAAGGACTGATTGATATCTACATACCAGCTAAAATTGATCCAATACATTTGTTAACGGCTCAACATGCCTACTGTAAAAGAAAGTCAGTAGAAACGGCTCTGCATTCACTGACTACCCACATCGAACGATCCCTACGATATAAAGAGTACACAATGGTCGCTTTCATGGAAATAGAGGGCGCCTTTAACAGCGTCAATACATAAGCAATCACGACTGCGCTGTCAACTCTGCAGGTAGACGACTCACTTGGGTGAGTCTTATGCTAAATAGCAAAGATGTGTCAGTAGAGACATTTTCACTTAAAACTAAAAATAACAACTAAAGGGTAGGAGCGTTTAAAAAAAAGTTAGAACGTGAGGCATAGGTGGAAATAAGAGTGTTCTTAAGAGAGCGTTTAGTGAGATGGTAGTCGAAGAGAGGCAGAATATCGTTAACTTCACGAAGCATTCTAGACATTGGCTCTAAGTGTCCGTAATTCGTTCTGTGAAGATTGAGCCGGAAAAGTGGCACAGACCTAAGATTGCGTGGTCGCAATCGAAGTAAAAAAGGACAATCGATATTACCAACTAAAATTTGATAAATAAAGAGAATGTCGCAACATTTCGGCGTATAGAAAGGGGTTGTAAATTTATAAGTTTCAGCCGGTCAGTATAAGGTGGTAAGTTTTGGCTATCATCCCAGGGAAGACCACGTAAAGCGAATCGTAAAAACCTGTGTTGAACAGCTTTTATCCGGAGGATGTGTGTTCTGTAGTAGGGTGACCAAATTTGGCTTGGATTGGAAAACTCCTTAGACCAGCGCTTGATGAAGCCAAGGGCAGAGTTGGCTTTCTTTATTATATTATCAATGTGAGAACGGAAATTGAGTTCCTTATCACAGATAACACCTAAATCACGCAACTCATTCACTAAGGGAACAGGCAGATTAAAGATTAGATAGCAGCGAGATGAAGTAGATGGCTGCTTACGGGTATACCATATAGCCTGACACTTATTGACGTTAAGCTCAAGAAAATTCCATGTCTAGCGACTAAACAGATCTGGCCAAAGCTAGATCAGAATCGCTCTAAGAGTTCGATCCTTCTAAATAGGAAACATCTCAGCACCATTAAAGATGTCATGACTGGACACTGCCTTATAGGCAAGCATGCAAGAATGCTTGGCGCTTTTACAAACGATTTCTGTAGAAGCTGCATGGACGAGGTGTAAGAGGAGACAATCCTCCACTTACTCTGTACATGTCCAGCTCTCTCTTAGAGAAAGAAACTTCACTTAGGAGCTTTCTTCTACAATGATTTAAACGATCTAAAGTATACAAATGTTAACTGTCTCCACGATCACACATCCACGTGGCATCATAATGGGCCAATAGGCCTAAATGGATTGTCTGTACAACAGCCACTTTTACCTACCTAGTACCTACATACCTACCTGCACCTGCTCTATACCTTTTTGTAACATAACTGGTTATATGCCATCGGTGCCAGGTAACTTGAATCCATCAAAGGAGGCAACAGCATGTTTGATGGCCTCGTCCGCCATCACACTCGATGAGAGATACCAGTTAAGGAGCTGGTTGTGAGCTGATTTTGATCAGGTTACCTAGTGAGTAAGCCTCATGCATAAGACAGAGAGCCTTTGCTTTTGACTTAGTCTTGGTGCTATTAGGTTTACTGAGTGATTCCAGCCGTACTCTCCCCTCTTGTGGAAGTTGGCCAACCTGCTGGTTTAACCGGCAGTTTCGATCTTTTCGCAAAAGACTTTAGGTACTCGTATACATAAAAAGCACTCTTCGAAATCCGAAATAACATTAGGGCCCAAGACCTAAGGAAAGTGTAAGTAAGGAAAGTGAACCACCTTCTTTGGTTAACTCATTGAACTTCACCAATTTACATATGTTTTTTTACGAAAGCCCGAAAACGTCAAAAACGAAGTGCAGTGTATTAGTCATGTCATCCGATTTAGAGAAAGCATTTGACCGTATGACAATCATTCCAGTCCTCAAACAGATGTCTGAATGGGAAGTTACACAATCCATTCTAAAGCTCATAAAATCTTTCATGACTGGAAGAACAAACTCGATAACGGAACACCACAAGGATTTATTTTGTCGGCGGTGATTTATAACTCCAACACTTAATCTAGATTTCATTGGTATATGCCGATAATTTATACGTAGCAGCCTCTGGGGAACCGACAAAGATGAAATCTATTTCTTTAGAAAACAAACAAAAGAACTCTATATCTGCACTAAATGGTAGCTCGCAAAGAGACATTACCTCGGATCAAGTCTGAACAACATACAGTCCCCTTCCCTGGAAATGAAACTTATTGTAGATTAACACAAGTCCTGCCAAATTCAAAAAGGACAATACATCTGATGAAATGTTTTAAATGTTACACAAGTAAATGATAAATTAAAGTGACGCTGATAGGTTTTTCTAGACCGATGGATCCCATAAAGATAATAGCTCGTCATGCGCAGTGGTTGAACTGGACCAAAATGCAAATTCATCAACGGTCTGGCAAGGACTTCTTCCAAATGAGGCAGGAAGTTACATCGCAGAGTTAGCAGCAATTAACGAGGCTATATCCTTCGCTCAAAATTACAATGGGCGGAGCCTTATTCTAGCAGATAACCTGGGAATGCTAATAGGTCTAAGGCATGAAACAAATAAAAGAGAGAATCATGTTAGTTTGGGTATCACTGACACTACCACTCATCAAACTGTGAGTTTTCATGGTTGTAAAGGCGTCTCGATAAAGTCTTCTGGGTTTCAACTCTTGCACAAGCTGGATCTTATATAGTAAGCTTTTAAGCCAATATGTTTCGGGCATAGGGCATAGCTCCAATTGCTGTGCACGATGGCGAATCGACTCATTCGGATTCTCCTCAATACTGCGCTCCACAACGGCAATAACATCTTTCATTTGCACTGTTTGTCGTCTTTGAGAATGCGCGAAAATGATTAATCGTGTTCCGAATAACTTACTCAGATGGACGATTATGTCGACCGTAAAATGGACGTAGCGCACGATAAGTATGGCGACAGCGACCGGATTACGGCTTCTGGAGGCTTCAACCAACATACTCAAAAAATACCCTCCGACTTACGCGTTGCGGACTTCCTACGACACGTTCGGTAGATTGGGTCGGAATAATAAGAAGTGTATCGGAGAGGCTTTGTTTGTTACGGTTGAACTCAGTCGGAATAGTCAAGTGGTTGGTCAGAGTGCTGTTTTATACGGCTTGTCTCGAGAAACCGAAAAAGTCAAACGGGCTCTGTAAGAGGCACTCTCAGAAAGACCTCCATCTAAAGGGAAGCTGAAAAGGAAAATAAAAGACGCAAAGACAACGAAGTGCTGTCGAAGAAGCGGCAGCACACAAGGGAAACAGGTCGCGAAGTGACACACACTGAAATTGACAAACCTCACTGAACTGAAACCGCACCTTATTCTTCAGTCCCGAACAGAGCCAAAAGAAAGTAAGTTTTTGGCATTCCCTATGTGGGTGGAAAACCCACTATACCCGGATGAAACCAGTGCTGCTGTCCTAGTGTACAGAAATCGGACGACGCACTCAAACCCATCGAAAAAGCAAAAGCAAAACCAGTGGTGGTTTCACCTTTGCACGATGCTCGGATAAGTTGCTACAACCAGCAAAGCTCCTACTTCTTGTGAAGGGAAATCGGTTGATGCGGTAAAATCCACGGTGGTGACTTTCTTCGCCGGTTGAAACCGGTGTTGGAACCAGCAAAAGTTGCAATTCGGTTGGACGGAACTTGGATGTTACCGGAAAACCTACCACGACTCAGAGTGCAAACACTGCATTGATCAATTGTGGAAGCTAGCTAAAGCAGAGAATGCTTGCATTCAAGCGGTGGGTTGCGATAAGGAAAACAGATTTCTTAGAGTGAAGAGTTCTCCAATTCTGAGCCGAAAGTCCTCTTGGCAACTGAGGTTTTGGTACCATAAAACCTGACGAGCGACATTTTCTAGATTCATTGGCAACTCATTGAAACAGAGGATATGTTGATACGTTTTCATACTCAGAACCCAAATGGGGAAAATCTATTCTCACAAGTCACAAGGAAAGAAGAAATCCTGAGAACAAGGACGGCTCTTGTCTTAATGTGAGCTTAGACGAAGCTTCTGCCGAGACGACTAAATCTAGCCATGACTCACGTCCACATGGACAACTTGGAAGTGTTAATTTCTGCTTTGTTTCCAAATGAGTGCAGTCAAGAGACAACAACTTTGGTATTTATTTCATCAATAAGATTAATCCTTTATTCCGACATAGAAGGCTTTCCGTGTTGTATACAAAACCTCACATAATACAATATCCATGCATGACGCATAGGTGTGCTTTTGCTCTCTTCTTCAATTAATTAGAAATTTAATTTCGTTCAATTCAAGTTGTCTTGGATGGTTTCAAGTCTGATACTCATAAGACAAATGCTGGTGTGCCCCAGGGCTCCGTTCTGTCTCCAACACTCTTTCTAATTTTTACTAATGATCTCTTGTCTGCTACTTCTAATCCAATATGTCCCTCTGCTGACAGCAGTATACTCTGCTTTTCATACTAGTTCCCGGACACACGTCCCTGCTCCTCGCCTGTAGAACGAGAATGCCTGCGTATACTAAGCTCATTAAATGGCAACGCGTACTCACCACAAATCAACTTTCAACTGTCAAATTGACAACCCGTAGAAACAGCGTTGCCAGTTTAAAACGAAACCTCTAAAAAAAACACCCTTTACAGTATTTTGACAGGGGAGCAAGAAAGGAAAACAACCTCAAAGACGGTGATCAGGAGATAAAACGAAACCCAAACGAAAAGTGGATCCAATGAAAGCTTCAACAACAAAAAAAGCATCACAACATGATCCAACCCCACAAATAGAAGAACATCGAGAGGACCACACAAACCCCCGTACAACAAACTGAATCTAGAGAGCAATTCGAAGATCAGCCTATGCAACAACGGCCAAGAATAGAAATCAACCTATCAAAACGATTCGAGGATTATAAGCTCCACTAACAAAAAACAAAAAAACAGATGGGATGTCATAGTAAATATAGGTATTACAGTGGCAACACCCTCCCGATAAAGGCAACGGTATTCAAAGACGAGTGAATGCAACAACACAGAGTTCGAATAAAAACGCCGTCCTGAATCAACACATTTCTTTTGATTATATCGTGAGTACAATAAAAAGTGAAGTCCATTTATATATACAGGGTCTTCCAATAGGACCTTCCGAACTTTAACAGTTGATAGCGGCCATATTATTGAAGTTACATCTGCCAAATTGGCTGTCATTTATTCAGTCTGTTTTGCCAAATCACCATGGACGGACATACCGTTCAACAACACGTGCAAATGATGAAATTGTTTTATCAAAATGGGTGTTCTGTTCGGGCAACGTCCCGCGCGCTTCGCCCATTCTACGATCACCATAATCGTCCTGCCGAGAGGACTATTCGCAGTGTGGCAGATAAATTTGAGTCCACTGGTTCAGTAAACGATAAACCAATACCCGTACGTCGATGAAACGCAAGATCTGCCGAAAACATTGCCGCTGTCCATGAAAGTGTGCAGGAGAATCCGAGGCAGTCGATTTCGCGTCGCTCACAAGAACTCGGCCTTTGGCAGACCACAACTTGGCAAATTTTGGGTCGTGACTTGGACCTGCACCCTTACAAAATTCAACTGTTGGAAACTGAGCCTAATTCTCATCAAAAAATCATCTTCAGCGATGAGGCCCATTTCTGGATGAATTGGTGCGTCAGCAAACAAAATTGCCGAATTTTAGAAGATACCAATCCACATGAGATCCAATGCATCCCGAAAAAGTCACTGTCTGGTGTGGATTTTCGGCTGGCGGTGTCATCGTCCATATTTCTTTGAGAACGACTTTGGCCAGGCCATCACCGTCAACGGCGAGCGCTATTGCTCGCTGATTACCAACTTCTTTTGGGCCGAATTGGATGATATGGACACCAATGATATCTGGTTTTAACAGGACGGCGCTACGTGCTACATAATTCACGCCACGCGATGAGGCGTGGGTATGTCAACAAACAAAATTGTCGAATTTGGGACGATACCAACTCACGTGAGATCCAAGAGTGTAAAGGCCACTGTTTGGTGTGGATTTTGGGCTGGCGGTGTCATCGTCCATACTTCTTTGAGAACGACGTTGGCTAGGCCATCACCGTCAACGGCAAGCGCTATAGGTCGATGATTACCAACTTCTTTTGGCCTGAATTGGATGATATGGACACCAATGATATCTGGTTTTAACAGGACGGCGCTACGTGCCACATAATTCACGCCACATTGGAAATTCTCCACGAACGATTCGAGGTCATTCGAGGTGATGTGAACTGGCCCCCGAGATTGTGCGATTTGACCACGTTAGACTTTTTCTTGTGGGGTTTTCTGAAGTCGCAGGTCTATGCGAATCAGCCACAAACCACAGCGGCCCTCAAAGCCAACATAACTCATGCCATCGGTCAAATTCAGCATTATTTATGCGTTGGAGTCATGTAAAATTGGACATTTCGGATGCGCGCCACCCAGAGAAGCCGCCGCGGACGTTTGAACGATGGATGTTATATTCCTCCACACATTATGGCATCGATAGGCCTTTTAAACGATTAAAAAATTTCGATAATATCTCACACACACTTTGTTTTATTTAAATTTAAAGATAGGAAGCGCTTAAGGAAAGACCCTTTATGTATTGGAAAATCATTTATAAAGTATGACATCTATGTCTTTCCATTTTTTTGAAATACGGCATCCTTTCAGGACTTGATGCCCAGATGCCTTTTGTAAATATTATATAAATAAATAAATCTTTCTCATTCGAATTGAATTTTTTACTATTCTCAGTTGTCAAGCGATTTTAAATGAAGTGTTCGGTTGTTAAAGTCGAAAGTGGTGGGATTTTTAACGCGACCTTGAAATAGTTCTGTGGCGTGTATGTGGGAAGGGTTGAAAACCAACCATGTCAGCACGAGTACATAAGTTCTGTTTGCTGTGGGTGGGAAATCTCTCGCACTCGTGGGAGTTTTCGCACAACCTACATACACACATCTTATATTGTGCAGATGTATATGTTTCACTCCATGTACGAGTATTTCTTATATAAATTTAATCTTTTCTGTTTTTTTTTTTGTTTAAAAAAAAAAAAATTAAAAATTCAACACGAAATCTATACTTACAGCCGGGATCTGTGCATTTCTGGGCAAAAGTATCGAAAAATTCGGGAAGTTCCACAGGTTCAAAGCAACACCTGATTAGCGCCATTGTCCTTGTTCTATATCAGTCGCATATATCCGTGTAAATATCCGTAATGCACCTACATGCACTTCTCAACGAGTTAGTGTCTCTATCCGAGCTAACAAAAATAGGTTCGTGCACTTAACCGAACTCATTGCACTTCTTTTGAAATTTTTTTTTATACTGTTCATTCGTATAGTTCGTATCCGTTGAATCGAAAGCTTTTTCACCTGTTTTCATTCAAACAGATACGAGGGATGAGCAAGTGCCCGATGCCATACTTTTCCTTTCATTGGCATGTGTCCGGACCGAAGCATATAAACATTCTCGTTTGTGTGTATAGGAGTATATACTTTTTCAAGTTAATTGACTTATCGTCTTGAAGGAGCTTTATACATAATTATAGGTGTCGTTGGAGTTTGTTCTTATAGATTTGTAATTGATTTACTATTGCCACCATTTCATCCTAGAATCACTCCGAAATGGAAATAAAAAAAAAAATTATCTGAAGCGCACTTTATTTGAAGTGATTTTAGGGGAAAAGATACAAATGTGTGGTGCGGATACTTTGCACTAACCAACTGATTGTGTTTCTTATTGAAGACTACTGTGGCCGAAGAAAATGGTGAGATTTCCCAGAACTCTATAGGTGACTTGCGTCAGTGGGAAAAGGAAAATGGAAAACTTTAAAAGCTTTAGATACGTTTGTATCTAGTGTGGGGAAAGCTTGTGCGTCTTACTTGTATACCACGCTACCACAACCCGGTATAGCTGGGGTTGAACAAGTGCCCACTTTGCTTTTGTCTTATGTTAAATAGGGGCAAAGCTCCCAGCGACTAGCTGTGGGAAGGACGAACCTTTTATTCAGGAACTAGAACTATATTTTTGTAATTCTATACATGAATTGCCAGTACTATAAGTCTGATGGATACACATTCTAAAAACTATAGTATCTTTGTTTAAAGGTTTGGTTAAATTTTTGGATTTTCTTTGCTGTTGCTAGTTAACCGTCTAGAGTCCAGTGCATTCATAGTAGGGAGTTACATTTTTACACTCCAGGGACTATTCATTCTTGAGTCCCATACAACTCGAATTTAAGTAATTTTTTAATGAAAAAAAAAAAACAACAAAATTAATTAAAAACTCCTAAAAGCAAATCGTCTGTTAAAAAATTTTACAATAATTTTGTTATAATTCTTGTTCAATATAAAACTATTGCAAGTGGCCTTGTTCTTGGAAAGACGTTTACAAAGAATTTGGATGCCTTCTGAGCAGCAGTCTTGTAGTTTTGGTCCTGATCTTGATTGTTCCGTCGAGGTCTGTGAGGACTGAGGGTTTTCTCGATATTGAGATAGAAAAAGTCTAATGTCATTTGCATGAGTATGATTGGTAGCCCTTTCTTTCAAGTGATCATCCTTATCATCAGCCTCATTATTTATATTGTTAGCAGCATAAATGACGTATACGTTGCAAGAAGCCATCTTCTTGTTTTTCTTCTAAGTAGTTGAATAAATAGAACAGTTTGGTTGTATCTACACGGTCTGGGCCCCCGCCCAATTGTCAAGGCTTCGCCCCATTAATGACATTGTTTAATAAATAGCGGCGGCTTAGCAAAGTACTTATCTTATCGTAATGGTTTTTAGATGACGCCACCGAAGGTTGCCACGATTTGACCAGTTACAAGCGGTCGGTCCCCTACCGGGACTTAAATCACAGTACCATGGGAGTCAACAACCACCCGGATCTCGTTCTGAGCTTGATTTTTTTTGAGTTAGGCCCTCTTGTGGGAGCGTCATGGAGGCTGTGGTTTAAACCCAAATCGCGGATTTTCCTGTTGGTTTGACCCAATGTAGAGTTTCAATAAGTACTGGGTGCTGCGACAGACCCAGTGTTACGTGCATATCACGCCCCAAAAATCCTCCATTCCCTTTGGTCCTGTTGTCCTTGTCCTTGTTGTCTGTTTCACCCCTCTACCCTCCTGCCTTTTCTCGTTTCGTTCCCGTTCTTATCTTCCCGTCATGCTCTGGATGCCACGGTACAGGTGGGATTTACTGGATTCTTTGGATCCAGTTCCCTCCCTCGGCCTACCGCCCCAGAGATGACATATAGGTACTCCGGATAGAGCCAAGCGGACGGCCTGGAAACTCTAGAGGACGGACGGTCTGCCCCCCTTGAGGCCCGAAGATGTCGACACCCCAGCAATGGCCGAGAGCCCACCCTAAATTCTATATTGTTTGCTTCCAGCTATATAAATTGTAAAACCCCCAAAGCTCACGACTCTCCACGACCCACCCCCCCCTCACTCTTGTCTGCAAGGAGACTTACGGCCCCCGTAATATTATTCTTGGGAAAGGTTCCCTCTCTACTTGGCGGTCACTATTTGAGCTCCCCTTAATTGTCCCCCAAAAGTGTTCCGGATCCGAGGGACCCAAGCAGTCACTCGACAGATAAAACGAACAGGACGACCATGACAAAACATCGACTGGTGTGATTGGGTGGTTTCACAGCTAGGCTGTCAGAGCTCTGGAAGTGAATCCCTTTGCTCTTGCAGCCGAATTAGTGGAACCACGTATGAATGTGTGTGTGTGAGAAGCAACTAGCCGAAATGCGCGGTTAGAATAATTAATATCTAGATGTCATAGCGGACAGTGCCGCCATTATTTTTGGAAAAGAAAAACGAAAAACAGAAAAAAAAGAGGAACAGAATTCAAACGGAGACGAACAAAAGAAACCAACAAGAGGAAAGGAAAACCACACAACGAACGAGCAAAAAAAAAGCCCACAAACAAAGACGAACAAGGAAAAGAAAATCCCCAGCGAGAAGAAAAGCGAAGCCCAGAAAGACAAAACACCGACGGACGAAGCGAAGACGACCTTTCGCGGTTACGGTCAAAACTGTTTCGTGACCCCGTTGGCCCCAAAGGGCACCGTTCTCGTGATCGTACAGAATCGTGGGCCTTCTGTTGGCCACTTGACTAAATTGAGTTTTACAAAATTTTAAGGTAAGCAACCCCTTTGGTGCTATACGACACCCTTTACTGGGTTATTCCTTTTTGCACTCACACGGCCTTTGTCATCCCCCGCTTAATAAAAAGAAAAAGAAAAAGAAAAAAAGAAATAAATAAATCTGCATAACTTAAATCCCTATCAGGGAGAAGTTCATCTGTTTTATTTTATCTTGGTGCGCCCACTTACTTGGGGCCCACTTACTTATTGTCTACGTTTACTCCCCCCCCCCCCCCCCTTTTCGAACTCACCGTGCTGAGCAACCAGCTGCTGGTTGCAACTCCGGTTTTTTTTGCGATCCGCTTTTGGGCCTATCTTGGGTTTTTTTGTTTTGCTTGGTTGCCGGTAAGCCCGGCACCTTTCCAAATAAGTAATTGAGTAACTTTTAAAGCGCGGAATTTTGCAACAAGTGAAACACAGGTAGAGTCTCTGGTCTGGTCTGAAGCTAGCTACGAACTAGTGCCATTATTCTTCTCTCACCGTGGTCTTGAGGTTTCCGTGGGTAGTGATGTAGGTTACCAAACTCCACCACAACGTAGCCCCTGTTCCAATCCGGAATTCAATTTCATGTGGTTAAAATTCCATCTCCGTAAGCAAATTATCCACTATTGCTCTATTTATAGAAGTCCCAAACTGGACAGTTAAAGTCGACCTTTAACGAATTCGATGCGCTGTCTGACTCCATAGAAATAATAGTATCCCTTTATCCTCATACTGAAATCGTCATTACGGACGACTTCAATATACACAATTCTGGGGACTTCCACATTCCGGACAGACGATGGACGGTGTGTTGAGATCCTCGCTGCGGAAAATAACTTGGCCCAGCTTGTAAATGAGCAATTGTGAATACCAGGCGTTGATAGTCGTAGCGCAAAACCCTGGACCTGTTTTTAATTTCGCACCCTGATAAGTACATCGTCGGTGTGCTCTCCCCTCTAGGCTCGTCGGACCATTGTGTCATATCGGCTGTCTACTGTAAATACAGTGAGGAAACTGACCCATATATTGAGTATATGAATGGTTTGTTTTCGCTTGCGGACAGTGAACCCCTCATTATCGGTGTTGACGCCAATGCAACCTCCGCTCTTTGGTTCAGTAAGGAATCCGGACCCCTAACGGGTAACCGGAGCCAGAATCGGGGGAATGTTCTTCGTATCAACGAGCCGAGTGAGGTGTATACCTTTGATGCGGTCAACGGTGGCAAGAGTGACATTGACGTTACTTTTGCCAACGAGGCAGCTTTTAGGGCGTTTAGCTTTAGGTGGCGTGTTAGTGTAGGGGTGAGCGATCACAACTGGATTCAGTTTGAGATCGCTCACACAATAGAAGAGAACAATGGAGTTTCCGACAGGAGATGGTGCGTGCGAGGCGCTGATTGGAGTGTTTATGGTGCGCGTATACTTGCGGAGGTTTCCTCCCTGACACCGCAAGTGTACGGTAGCTTAAGCATTGACCGCAAAATCGCGCACATCAATGAGTGCGTATGGCGGGTTAACGACGAACTCTTTGAGAGGAGCCATAGGGCGAATCGAAAAAGGGTAAGTTGGTGGAACCGCTGTCTGACAGAGAAGCGAAGGGTGGTCAGAAACCTAAGGAAGCGATTCCAAAGGGCTAGGGCGGCTGACGCTGAGAACCTGGCTCAGTTGGGCATTGCCTTTCGGCAAGGGTTCGCTGAGTACAAGCGTCTTATTGTCAGCACAAAGGAATCTCACTGGAGAAGCTTTGCCTCTAACAATAGAGAAGATCCCTGGGGCAAACTCTATAAGATTTGCCGTAGCACTAGAAAGACTGCTGACATTGAAGGCATTCGTGTGGATAATACGGTTTTATCCACATGGAAAGATTGCCTTACTGCATTGCTTGGTCAGTTCTTCCCGAGAGAGGAGCGCTTAGAGGACTCTTCATATGAAGAGCCTCTGGTTCCTCCGGAGTTAAGGGCTGAAGAAGTCGAGTATGGTGTTTCACTTCTTCGCTCCAAGAGATCTCCTGGAGCTGATGGAATGACCGGAGAGATGGTGAGAGCCATCTGGAAGGCCGTCCCAGAATACCTGCTTAATCTTTATAGCAAATGTATTGCTTGCAGCTACTTCCCCAAGGATTGGAGGATGGCAAGGGTGGTTGTGCTCCTGAAGTCCACTGATAAGTATAGGTCTGACCCTAAATCTTATCGGGGCATCAGCCTGCTTCCGGTACTAGGAAAAGTGCTGGAAAGGGTTATGGTGGAAAGGGTTTCGGAGAGCATGGCGGAACCAATGTCCCCCTTCCAATTCGGCTTTACAAGAGGCAAGTGTGTCGAGGATGCATGGTCTTTCCTAAAAGACAGAGTCCTCAGAAGCAGGGCCAGCGTGGTTATAGGCATCTTTATTGATTTTAAAGGTGCCTTTGATAACCTGAACTGACAGAAAATAGTAACCAGGTTGCAGGTTGCAGGAATTGGGCTGTCGGGAAATTGAGCTTTGGGGAAGCTACTTTTCCGACAGAAAAGCGAGTGTGGTAAGTACGCACGACAGCGTTTCAATCAATGTTGAGAGAGGTTGCCCCCAGGGATCCATCTGTGGTCCTTTTATTTTTAACCTTATGATGGATCCACTCTTGCGGCGACTAAATGAGCTCTGTGGGTGCTGCGTCTACGCAGATGACCTGCTCCTCATCCTCGAAGGCCAGTCTAGGGCCGAAATCGAGGCACTAGGAGAAAGAGCTCTAGCAGTCGTTGCTGAATGGGGAGAAAGCGTTGGGGTAAGTGTGTCGCAGGATAAGACTGTTTCAATGAAGCTGAAGGGCAAATTGAATGTAAGACGTCGGGCTCCTGCGATACGTTTGAACGGCGTTGGCATTAGATGTGTGACTGAGGTCACGTATCTGGGCATAACGATGGGTGAGTGTATGAACTTCATGCCTCACCTAGTTCGAACCAGACAACGCATGCTGAGTGCCATAGGCCAGGTAAGGCGCATTTTGCGATCCGACTGGAGACTCAACAGGCGTTCTGTTCGTATCATATACGATGGCCTATTTGTTGCCTGTGCAACATATGGAGCATCGGTGTGGTACGACAGGGTTATGACTGTTGATGGCCAAAGGCGGATTTTAACTTGCCAAAGAGTCGCATTGCTTGGATGTTTACCAGTTCGCCACACTGTCTCCACAGAGGCAATGCAGGTGTTGCTTGGAGTGCCACCTCTGGATCTGGAAGTGATACGTCGTGGTATTGCTTTCAAGATCAGAAAAGGTCTCCCTCTAAATGAGCGCGATTGGGTTTCCCCGGAAGAAGTGGATGGCCTATCCCTGAAGCAGCATAAAACCTTGCTGCACGCATGTGTTCTATCTAGATGGCAATCTAGATGGGATGCTAGCGAAAATGGTAGGGTTACTTATGGCTTCCTAAGGGATGTGCTAACCACGAGAATTTTTCCTGAACGGAATTTTAACCTCAGCCTGGGCTTTTTGCTGGCCGGGCATGACTCTCTCAATGCATTCTTGTATAAGAGGGGGCTTAGCGGGGTTGCGAGCTGCTTATGTGGAGCCACTTATGAGGACTGGCTTCATGTCCTATGTGAGTGTCATAATTACGCTGACATAAGGAACTTGCAGGCTATGGGCATCACATTTAATGGTGAGACCTACGATGTCAGTAGAATTATCACTGATACCGTAAGGTTCGAAAGAACCCGTAGTTTTGCAAAAGAGGCATTTTATAGAAGACGCAGTAGGCAGCTAGCGGGTCGATTATAAATTCTGTGTAAAATAATTGAAAGGCCACCAGTCCTGGGCAGTGAGGTGCCCAACTGGAAGTAACCTCAAGGTTGCGAAGCTCGACCGGAAGCTATATTCTGGTACCACGGGAGGTCAGGAGCCCCCGGAACTATGGTTCCGGCCTGACCTAGGAGTTGGCCCCCTTGTGGGAGTATCGTGGTGGCTGTAGGTTTAAACCCAAAATCGCGGGGAGAATGGACCGAATGGATCTTGGACATCTCATGGCTTAGCATATGTTGTAGTGTACTACGACCGGTGCTGAGCCATGGGATTGCTATGGAACCAACTGGTTTATTCGATGTTGAGTTGCATTGCAACCGGGTGCCATGACCCACAGAATGGCTGAGGTATTAGATAGGCCTCGGCCCTTCACCAAAGGGGAAGTTCGTGCCTTACACACGACTTCGAATCTGGTACTGGTGGTAGTACTTGTACTACCCGATGGGCGCTTATCAACGCATTGTTTTGATATCTTGTGCGAAGACGCACCGTAGGCTTAAGCCCTCACGGCAGGTATCTACGTTAAACACAAGGGACATCTGTCATATCGGCTACTTTCTTGTGCACTGCCACACAGTTAGAGCAAAAATCCCTAAAAGAACCGTACGGCAATACGAGAAAGCCAATTGGAGCGGACTTAAAATCATCTTTAGGAATTTTAACTGGTCGTTATGTTTCCTCGATAACGACGTAGATTCCGCTGCCAATATGATCACAGACACTATTGTCTTTGGAATGAGTTCCTTTATACCTCATCGGATGAAGAGTATCAGACCAAAAGAAAAGGCGTGGTACGACTTAAGCTGCAAAGAGGCTGCCAGGGTTGGAGAAATGTCCTATAAAACCAACCCGACATAAGAAAACCGTGTGAAATTCCAATACGACCAAAAACTGTGGCAAAAAATACTCCAATGTCCGAAAGCTTTTGGTCGTTCATCAAAAACATCAAAAACATTCGAAATTCTCCTTCGTTTTTCATTCCAACGCTCATTTACAATGATATTCCAGATGTCAGCTCTTTGGACAAGGCCAATCGGCTTCCTGCATAATTTGCGGCCAGCTCAACACTCCCAGATTGTACCTTGTCTCCGCCTACACTTAAATGCATCGAATCTTCAATGGGAAGAATCCACTTTCGGACTAGTGTTACTACACAAGGGCACTTAAAGATCTTAATATACATAAATCCGCTGGCCCAGATGGTATATCTCCCCTTCTTCTGAAGAGGTGTTCTTAATCGCTGGCAAAACCACTGCGTAAACCTTTTCATCAATCCTACTCTTTAGGCCTCTTTCCGAGAAGATAAAAAACAGCATTTGTCCAACCCGTTCCTAAAAAGGGCAAATCTTCCTCTCTCTCCTCCTACAGACCTATTGCATATACGTCCCGTCTTTCCATATGGAAACCCTGATAAACCGTCAGCTCATGAAATATCTCGAATCACGAAAACTTCTCAACGACCGGCAGAACGGAGCAACAGGTCCATTGGTGATTTGATGGCATGTCTCATCGAAAAGTGGAAACAAAGCGTACATCAGTCTGGCGGAAGCAAAATAATTGCACTTGATATTTCTAAGGCAGTTGACAGAGTTTGGCATCAGGTTCTTTTGTCGGAAATGCGTGCTCTTGGGATCGATGACTCTCTTCTTCAATGGATTAGAAATTACATTTCGGAACGTTCAATTCAAGTTGTCTTGGACGGTTTCAAGTCTGATATCCACAAAATACGAGTAAACGATGGTGTGCCCCAGGACTCCGTTCTGTCTCCGACACTTTTTTTAATTTTCATCAACTATCTCTTGTCTGCCACTTCTAATCCAATATATTCCTTTGCTGATGACAGCACTCTCTGCTTTTCATATTCGTTCCCGGACTCACGCCCCTGCTCTTCGGCTGTAGAACGGGAACGGCAACGTATATTAAGCTCATTAAATTCCGATATTAACAGCATAACTATAACTATCAACCGAGTGGAATTTAATGCTTCCAAAACTCAATGCCGTTATAATTTACAAACATTTAAAAACAATGTACATCGGTACCTGTCTTTTCTTCCTCCCTAAATTTCCTTTGCCCGCGCTGTATACGAACATTTTAAGGGTACAAAATGCGCCGCTTATAAAAAAAAAATAAGAATGGAGTACACCAAATGATTTCCTTATTGACTTGGTTGGATGTTATGTGGCCTATTTTTTACCTTGTGTGTTTGGAAGCTCTTGGCCAAGTAACACCATAGAATAAAAGTGGGATAGTTCTTGTGCCCCCCCCCCCCCCCCCCCCCGGACATTGGTATATTGTTTTTTGTGCTGTGATTTTTGGGAGTCCCTTTCGATTTAACCTCACCGTTGCAGTTGCACAAATTTTGTTTTCGTACAAGTCTTGAACAACTGAAAAGATGAAAAGAAATTTTCAAAGGCTAAGTGAACATTAGTGCCTTTCAGTGAGTGACAAAGCTGTTGTACAATTGTAGCTCCTAATCCTAGTTCAGGCGTATTATCTGTTTTTTTTGCAGGTATATACATGGAACTGGTATAAGCGTCCAGTTTACGAGTCACACCTAGCCCACACTTTGAAGCTTCTTTTAATTGGCTTGAGTAGCATACCACCTTGATCAAAAAGTTCCCGGAATTTATTCAGAAAATTGGAAGTACAAGTTTATTTATCTAAATCTATATTGTCCCCTTAAAAGTAATTCCCATCAACTTCAACACACTTATGCCAGCGCTTGATCCAATCCTCGAAAGATTTTTTAGATTCGGTTTTCGGTATGTCCATTAGTGCTTCCTGTGATTTTTCCATTACTTGCTCACGACTGCTGAAACGCGTCCCCCGTAGTGGTTTTTTAACTCGATTGAACAGAAAGAAGTCACAGGGAGCCAAATCAGTTGAATTCGGTGGCTGTTGGATGGTATTTGTTACATTTTTCGCCAAAAAATTACGCTTAACGATGGCACTGTGCGACGGTGCGTTCTCATGGTGCAAAATCCACGAGTTTTCTGCCCACAATTCTGGTCTCTTTCGGCGAATTGCTTCACGCAAACGTCTCATAACGCCCAAATACTCGTAATACTCTTTGTTTACTGTCTGGCATTCTGGCAAAAATTCATGATCCACTACACCGTTGTAATCCATGAAAACCGTGAGCATTGCTTTCTTTTTTTGACTGAAAACGACGTGGTTTTTTTGGTCTCGACTCATTTGGTGAAGGCCATTCACATGCCTGATGTCTGGATTGCGTGTCGTACTCATACACCCACGTCTCGTCTCCAGTAATGATCCTTTTGATGAATGTGGGATCGGATTCAGCCTAGCAAATCATCTCTTTTGCGACGTCAACACGGTCCCTTTTTTGCATGAAATTGATGTCTTTTGGCACCAACTTTGCTGCTACACGACGGAAACCCAAATCATTAACCAGAATGTCTTGGACGGATCCATAGGCAATGTTCAAGTCCTCCGCTATCTCTCTGATGGTTAATTTGCGGTTATTGACCAACATTTCTTTTACTCGTGCTTCATCAATGTTTTCGTCGGTTTTCGATGTCGACGTCGATGGTCTGCCACTGCGTTCATCATCTTCGATTGACTCGCGACCAATTTTGAACCGCTCGTGCCACTGGTAAACGACCGTTTTCTTTAGAGAATCGTTGCCGAAACACCATTCCAACACTTCCAACATTCGCGCATTATTAAATCCGTTTTTTACGCAAAATTTAATGCGAGTACAAGTTCGTTGTTGCAAATTTAAATTCATTTCTAAAATTGGAAAAAATCGCCAACATACACAGAGATAGATGTACTCTTGTCTACCTAACTTTTGCAAATGTCAAGCTATGACGCTAAGATTTAGATGGAATGTCAACAACAGATTTGCCAACTTAACAAAAAAAAACAGAACTCAAATCGGAACAATAGGAGCGCCACATGGGAGCGCCGCCGGGAAACTTTTTGACCAAGGTGGTATACCATCTGGACCAGCGGATTTGTAAATGTTAGGATCTTTAAGAACTCTTGCTACTACACGAGTGTGAAAGTGGATTTGTCCCACTGAAGATTCGACGCACTCGAGTGTAGGCGGAGACAAAGCACAATCTGGGAGTTTTGAGCTGGCCGCAAAGTGTCCCGCAAGCAGATTGGCCTT
The DNA here is from genome assembly GCA_963966105.1 of Volucella zonaria. NCBI lineage: Eukaryota > Metazoa > Arthropoda > Insecta > Diptera > Syrphidae > Volucella > Volucella zonaria. The sequence goes on from OZ014533.1 coordinate 17,764,230, forward strand.
GTCCAAAGAGCTGACAGCTGGAATGCCCTTGTAAATGAGCGTTGGGATGGAGGATGAGGCAGAATTTCTAATATTTTTGACGAATGACCAAACATTTTTACTACCTTTGGGACATTGTAGTATTTTTCGCCTCAGTTTTTGGTCGTATTGGAATTTTACACGTTTGAGAAAGGCTTTGCAGTCATTTCTGGCTCGTTTGTACTTTTTTCGATTTTCCTCTGCCGGGCTGATCTTGAAGGACCGAAAAAACCTTTCTCTAACCCTGACAGCCTCTTTACAGCTCGAGTCGTACCATGCCTTTTCTTTTGGTCTGATACTCTCCATCCGATGAGGGATAAAGTTTCTCATTCCAAAGAGAATGGTGTCTGTGATCAGATCAGCAGCGGCATCCACGTCGTTATCGAGGAAACATAACGACCAGTTAAATTTCCTAAAGAAACTGTTAAGACCGCTCCAGTTGACCTTCTTGTATTGCCATACGGTTGTTTTAGGAATCCTTTCTCTAACTGTGTGGTGGGTGTACGTGAATTTAGCTTAAATTACACAATGATCCGACGAGCCTAGAGGGGAGAGCACATCAACGCAGTACTTGTCATGAAGTTAGAAACAAGTCCAGGGTGTTGGCGGTATGACTGTCAACGTTTGGTATTCGTGTGGGCTCATTGTTGTTGCTATTTTCAATGACCGTATGTATCACTATACGATAAATGAATTTCAGAAGATTATTCTTGTAGAACATAGATGTCAGTTAAAGCACCAAAAAGATTTGAAAAACCGATGCAACAGATTGGATGCATTCAGGGACAAAGATGGGATATTGCCACCACCTTGAAAAAAACAAAAACAAATTTACTTTAGTAATATAATTTTTTTTATTTCTTTTAATTATAATATTAAAAAATAGATTTCTTCGCTGGTAGTAAGTATTGATGCAACAGAGTCTACGTAGTACAAAAGGACGTTGCTGATCCTCGTTAAAAGGTAGAATATTCATATAATCGTAGGTAATAGGTGTGTGAATGTGAATATATTATTTTTATTATTTAGAAAAAGTGTTAATGAACAATTTTAAATATATTATATGATACATATACGAATACGAATATAAGCAATAATGTAGGTATACATACGTACGAGTACTCGCATGTACGCGTAGTTTTATATCTTTTAAATTGTGGTGTGCGTTTTAGTTTGGATTCTAATTGAAATTGACAAGATTACGAAGTTAACGTTAGTTGTTGAGTGAGTGTTTGACTATAGGCTACTTCTATGGATTTTGTATCTTTTGATTAGCACCGAGTATTAATCTGTTATGTAACTATTTTAGTTTCGTTGCCTTTTACTTTTTGGTTAAACTGCTGATGAAATTGTGATAGGAGATATCGCATCTTTGAGATGCGATTGTGTGTGGAATGGTAGGTATTAGAATTTATTTGCGTCTTAGGGTCTCCTTTCGGGAGTCCATGGTCGAGGAGAGGTTAGACTTTGGGGCACTCGTACTCGATGAGTTACGTATGGAGGACAAGTCGTCTTTTGATTTGGACTTGGAGTTGGTTGGCGGACGTCTCGATCGCGGTGATGGTTCAATCTTCTTATTTCGCCCCAAAGTGTTGGTTCCGTTTTGTGGAGGTGTGCTCTTTTTGGGTAGAGTTAAAAGTTTCTCCTATTGTGGAATGAGTACCAATGGATTCATTTAAAATTGAAATTGAAATTGTGTATGTGACGTACCTGTTCTTGTGAGTAATTTATTTCATAACCTTCACTTAGATGTTTTGGCTTCCAAGGTGCTAACATGGATACTGATCGTGAGACGGTTCTTGTCATTGGTTGCATTTTATTTTTGTGTAGATCATCGCGAGATGTCGCACGTCGTCGGGAAGTTGTTGAGTTATATGGCTGGGGTATGGCACCAACTGTTGTGGCATGCAGATATACAATACTACGTTGACTTTGCATACTGGATTCACCCTCAGTACCCGAACTGTCTGGAAGCCGATCAGGTTCCCTGAAAATCGGTGTTAATTGAACGAATTGAAAGCTAAGTGTTTATGTCGTAGCTCACCTGGAATGATATCGTCGATCTGCACTTCTCGCTGGCTTTGGAGGCGGCTTTAATGTCTGCTTATACGTATCGATGTTGTTCGATTGAACAGGTGTTCTCCTTGGGGTATTTGATGCATTGATTGTATGCCTTTCGTTGCTTTTACGCTCATCGTACCGATGTGAACGGTCTAGTTTTTCCTTTGACACCGACCGATTGACTGGGGCCAGTGGTTGTCTTTTATATTGATCTTCAGTTTCTGAACCGCTTTCGGAGATGTCATCAAGATTTCGGGATCTGGAGTAATGGCGCCTTTTGCGAGAATCGATTTCATCTGTGCCATCTTCTTCAAGATTCTGGAGAGAATTGCTACGGAGGCGACTAGATGCAGCTGACTGAGGTGTTTGATTGATGCGATCGAGATGGTAAGCACTTTGAGAGTGTTTATGAGTTCGATCTAGAGTTGAGATAGAAGGCCTCGATCTAATAAAGAGAAAACAGCGATTGTTATGAATAAAATAATGAAAAATAAAGAAAAGCCAGGAAGCTTTACAACATCTGAGGTATTAGACAATTGGATCGACAGTAGAATTCAAGCTCAAACACAATATCTTAGATTAGCATTCGGGATGCGATAGGACCTTGGGCTTTTACAAATGCGGAATTTAGAGCTGATAGTGCTTTCATAATATATACCCTAGCACACCAAGCCAAAATAGACCTTAGGGATTGTTTATTCTTTGACCGTTTCTTCTTTTTGCCCCTTTACACTGAGCATACTCCTTGCACTACGCCCAATTAAAGCCTTGTGGACGTGTCACCTTGTACATTGACTACATCAGGTCTTCACTTACCAAATTCCCTTCACTATTACCAAGGGTCTGGGTTAAGAATTTGGAGCTGGCTGCTAGTTGTACTACATTGCTTGACGTGCAGAAAATTGATGTTCGAGCTCCGAATTTTGATGATCGGGTCCAATGTATGCCCAGCTGAATGCATCCTGCATGATATGTGCATTGCACCGATCAGTTAATGGTCGTTATTTTGTGATTTTGTAGTCTCGTCATTCCAATAGAGAAATGAGGACAGAACCAATGAAACATAACAACACTGACCACATTACAGCATGAGCAGTTGAGAGAAGTTTCGTGACAAGCTCGTCAAGGACAAAGTACAATATGAACGTATGGCGAAGGAATTCGTCTAGATGAAAAGAACGTCGACGGTAACTTCACTTACCTGCTTTGATATATTGGAAGGTGAAGCTATTTCGGTTATTGAGCTGCTGGAAAGGTCCTAAGAGTTCAAATTAACGTGGACGACTACCTTGCAGACAAGGTATGGAGGTGGATGTTTCGAGAAAATAAGTCTTTTCTAATCACTCTGCTAAAAACACTTGAAAGGTCGTTTGCTTCTACCTTTATGTGCCGTAAGGGTGCCACATTTGATGTGCTGGCTTTCAATTGATTATTATAACTTAGGCCCGGTTTGATTGTGAGCACATGCCGTAAAATAAAAGGTCTAATAGGTAGCGCTCGAGAGAACCACGGAAACTGCTAAGGGAATCCAAAGAATAAAAAAGGCAGGTAACGCATTGAGCTTCCCCAAAGAGAAGGGAAGAGCTAGAAGGATCCACCATCCACTGCAGGAATATAAAAGGATAATGTTCGGAATTTTTGGCTATTAGTAAGAACAATATACCAGCGATGAGTCATGAAGTCACAACTGGGCTAAAATGGGATTACTTTCGCAGACAAGTCGGTGATACTCTTTAGCCAAGTAGAAAAGTGTCTGATTAGAATCGTACTGCTGAACTTATGATATGTCCACAGAATGAAATGATCAAATAAAGCTGCCCTGATAGGAGCAACCAGTCAACAGTCAGTTGTTGTAGTCATAAGTTACGAAGCAAGTGGAGAAGTTGCAGAATTATCTATTATTCCTGGCTTTAGCATCCGTAGCAAAGGCAGTGGCTACACTAACTAGAGGAGTGTGGTTAGGTAGACTGCCCGTCCTTAAATAGGGCCAACTGGAATGGGACGTGACTTGACTTTCACTGATTTCCTTTTACAGGTGGCGACTGGGAGGAACTTCGTTACAGGGGCTACCATTCATAGATTTGGCCAGAATGGTAGCAATTGGTCGCATTTAGATGCGATAAGGGTAGGTTGGCTATTCGCAGCCAACAACATCAGGTTTATTTGAGGTGGTGACGAGCTGTCATCACTATGTGATCCTGGGATATTTTATTCGGTATAGGATACATAGGGTTAAGTTAGTTTTTGGTTTAGCTTTAACTCGTCGTTTAATTTTCGGTATTTAGGGTTTAGGTTAATGTAGGATTAGCTAGTTTTAGTCGTCTTGGTCCCGATCTTACACAGTAGTTATGGCATTCAGATGTAATCTTGCTGCTTACTTTCCTCATTTTTCTATAACTTTTTTCTTCGCCTTTCTGTTAAGTCCGTCCGTTTAGTCGAAATAAAGTAAAGTGGCTCTCTCTCCACATCTATTTTTGGTTTTCTTTCTTTTTTTGATAATTTTTCGAGACAAAAGGGTGAGTTGAGTTGAGATGCAGGGAGTAATGGCAAGAACCAACCAAATCCGACGAGCTAGAACAGAGCAACCGCTGGCGTACCATCGCCGTTTACTCTTGCGTTGTGAATACCTCCATGGCGAACTAAATTCCTTACAGATACTACAAGCGTACGTTGAAGGGCGATGTCCTGGCTATCCCCCGATCCATAGTGATTTCTTGATCATTTTTTTAGGATCGGCGATCTTTATAGAACTGTCATCTCAGCAGTGGTTATTGCTAAGGGATTGCAATGATGCGAGTAAAACCAGAGGAGTTGGATAGGAAGAGCGCAACCCATATAGATACTACTTTCGGGGTGCAAACTGAGAGATATTTAGAACTCGAAAGAGTTGACTGTGGGACATGATAGTCTACTTATACTGTCCCGCGGCCTTCTTCGATCAACTGACCTCCGAATAACTGAAATAGACTTCAAGATTGACTGCAACCACCTGATTCTGTACAGGAACGGATAGAGACAACCTGAAAACATTCTCAGTAGACTATTTCCATTTTCCCAGACGGCTCTAAATGGCTTCGTCCGGGAGGTTTTCTCTGAAAGCCTCTTCTTCCAGAAGTTTATCGCCCATGCTGTCTGACTCAGCCTGAATCTAATAGCGCCGAGGGATATTACAGTAAACAATATATAGACTGTCAAGTAGTGATCGAACTCCTTACTCTGAGAATCATAAAATTGAGGGCGGTTAAAGAATGTAACATATCTCTCAACGGAGCAGCCAAACAGCATACAATCACATGACCAGATATGAATATAACGCAAGCACTCATTAATGCTGACGGAATCTAAAAATAATTGTGAGATATCGACACCCATATGACGTATAGCCCATTCCAAACGATGAAGAGAATTGATCAAGGGCTGATATCTTCAAGCTTACAAATTCAGAGTGTTTCTTTTAGAGGTATACAAATTCAATATAAAATTAAATACTTGAGCTTAATGTTAATGTATATGGAGTTAGCCTCATTTCACAATAATTTCATGCCATTAGTGCCTAAATATGACATTGGGCACATGCGCGCCACGGCTGGCTCGAATGAAGCGCAATCCTGAAGTCCTATTTTCGACAACTTTATCGAGCAACTGGGGCCGTATATCAGCAATAACACGGCGAATGTTGATTTCCAAATCGTCCAACGTCTCTGGTTTATCGGATTATGGCTCAGCAAATGTTTCCGGGAATAAATTGATGGTGTCGCGCGCCGTGTGACATGTTGCGCCATCTTCTTGAAACCAAAGTTCTATCACGTCAATACCATTCAACTGAGGAACGAAGAAGTCAGAAATCATGTTTCTATAGCGCTCTCCATTGACGGTAACATTCTGGCCGGCATCGTCCTTAAAGAAATGTGGGCCAATGATTCCATCAGCCCATAGAGCACACCAAACAGTGAGTTTTAATGGTTGTAAGGGCGTCTCGACAAAGGCTTCTGGGTTTTCTCCACTCCAAATTCGGCAATTTTGCTTGTTTAAATATCCATTTAACTAAAAATGGGCCTCATCGGAGCACAAAATTTTGCGTTCAAAATGAGGGTCAAGCTGGATTATGTTTTTGGGCCATTCACCGAACCTACGACTCGTATAATGGTCACGCGGTCTCAACTCTTGCACCAGCTGGATCTTATAAGCTTTAAAGCCAAGATCTTTCCGTAAAATCTTACACAAAGTGGATGGGCATAACTCCAATTGCTGTGCACGATGGCGAATCGACTCATTCGGATTCTTCTCAACACTGCGCTCCACAACGGCAATAACTTTTTCTGTTCGCACTGTTTGACGTCTTTGGGGATGCGCGGAAACGATTCATCGTGTTCCGAATAACTTGCTCAGATGGACGATTATGTTGACCGCAAAATGGACGTAGCGCACGATAAGTTTGGCGAACTGAAGCATGGTTTTCAAAATAAGTTGCACAATTTGCACGCGTTGTTCTGGCGTTTATCTAGTCATAATGGCGAACTGTATTAAACACAAATCAACTTTCAACCGTCAAATTTACAATCTGTGGTAACAGTGTTGCCAGTTTAAAAACCGCTGTCGAGAAGATTCATAATACGAGGGCGGGTCCGTGACTTTTGGATTAAAACACAGATTTTTTGATAAAAAAATAATTTTATTTTTCAACGTAGTCTCAGTTGAGCTCTATACACTTTGTCCAACGCTTCTCCAATTTTTTTATCCCTTCCAAAAAAAATGATTTGTCGAGGTCCTCAAAATGACGAGATGACTTCATCATTGGAGTCAAATCTTTTTCCACCAAGCCATTTCTTCAGGTTTGGGAACAAGAAGTAGTCGCTCGGAGCCAAATCTGGAGAATAGGGTGGATGAGGGAGCAATTCATAGCCCAATTCATGGATTTTTGCCATGGCAACTGCACATGTGTGCACCCTTGCATTGTCTTGGTGGAAAAGAACTTTTTTCTTGGCCAAATGAGGTCGTTTTTTTTTCAAATCGTCATTGAATCGGTCCAATAAGTTGGCATAATATTCCCCATTGATTGTTCTTCCCTTTTGAAGGTAGTCAATGTGGATTATCCCGCGTGCATCCCAAAAAACAGTCGCCATAACTTTATTGGCTGACAAACCCACCTTGGCCTTCTTTGGCGCCGATTCACCCTTAGAAACCCACTGTTTTGACTGTTGTTTGTTCTCTGGTGTGTTGTGATGGATCCATGTTTCGTCCACGGTTACAAAACGGCGCAAAAACTCCTCCATATTGCGATTAAACAACGCCAAACCTTCCTGTGAAGTTGTTACACGATTGCGTTTGTGGTCGACTGTGAGCAAACGCGGCACCCATCTTGCGGAAAGCTTTCTCATGCCCAAGTGATCATTCAAAATTGAAACCACTGAGCCATGCGAGATCCCTACGGCTTCCACAATCTCTCGCACTTTCAATCTTCGGTCGGCCAACACCATATCGTGAATTTTTTCGATTGTTTCGGGTGTAGAGACCTCAACTGGGCGTCCAGGACGTTCGGCATCTTCAGTGCTTGTACGGCCACAACGAAATTCAGTAAACCACTTTTTTACCATTGAAATCGATGGTGCAGAGTCCCCATAGTATTTATCAAGCTTAGCCTTGGTCTCGGTAATGGTTTTTTTTCGCCAGAAATAATGCTTAATAAGCACACGAAATTCACTTTTTTCCATTTTCTCCTCAAATTAGTGAGTAGTCTGATAAAAATAGCTGTCAAACACAAACTAACTGACGCAGCAAGTTTAAATTTTGACAGGAGTCAACTGACAAATGCCTGTTGACAGGAGCAGTGTTGCTGTTTCAGTAAAGAGGTCAAAAATTCAAAAAGTCACGGACTTATTGACCCGCCCTCGTACGCCGGTAATGTGTATCCATGCAGTTCCTTACATCATTTCTGGCAAGCTTACGGTGGTGCTCAGTGAACGTCACCAGACGGCTTTGCCGTGGGTGGAATTGGTCTTACAACCGCAGGGTACTTCAGTATATGACTCTGGGTTGTAGACCATAGCCAGAAGAGCATGGGGCAACTCTAACATTTAGAATTACTTCGTTTGGCTCTGCAACATTTTATTCCCAACTCAGTTTGCTGTGTAGAATAAGACTAAGATACCTGGCACTGCTCGGGAAACTCAGAGAGATGCTATTGCTAGGTTTAGGTAGAATTCGACATGGCATGATTTTTTTATAAAGAGGACCAGCTCCATGATGGATTGATTGCAGAAAAGGCCAGCGCTACGTGTTTACGAATAGAGTATGCCTAAGGAATACTGGGGAATATTAGAGAGTGCCACTGGGTGTGTACCTGACATGTTGAGAGAGCTGTCGTCTGCGTGTACGCCACTATTGCATAGTATGCAGTATGAAGTGTGCAGTGCGTTTCTGTTTCGAGGATGCTTAAAATGAGCTATGACAGACTGGTAGGACGCCCACATTCCCACTGCTTCGAACAAGGCCGAGAGAAAGAAATTTTTTGGCATGCCTTCTGAATTCTGGATAATACTAGTGGGATGACGTGTCTTTTCGCAACCTCCCCTTTAGGCAGCACATATTTATCTCTGACAATTAAAAAAAAACGATGGATTGACGATGGATCAATGTAATTAATTTGGAAGCCTGTTCTCACAGGGAAAGCGGTATCAATTGATGGCTCTTTCTCTCAGTAGATTAAGACAAAGTTTCTATTACGACTGATCCCGACCTATATCTGCATTTTGAAGGATTGTAAGATGGAAATACTCCAAAAGGACAAATCAGCTAAACTTCATGCCAAAACCTGGTTCAAAACCGGTGCCAAACCTGCAATTGACCTGGGCAATGAAGCTGGTTAGTTGGGGCTACAGAAGAGACTATCAAATACGGCCTTGGGCATTTTTTTTCTCTTAAGTTACCTGGTGCTGATGGTAACTAGAAAGCCACATCTTCTGCTTCCAACTCTGAAGAAAGAAGTCATTCCCCAGCGTGTATAACAAACTCCTTTAAAATATTTGCTCTATGGTATATTTCTTTGGCCAAATCAAGCACCTAGAGTTATGAGTATCGCAAAAAGCAAACTTAATGGAAAAAAATAAAAAGAAGGTGCAGAGACGAAGGCCGCATCCGGTGATGCGACGGTTACAGGTTGTGTTTACTTCGTGTTATCTACCAATCACTGGTCTAGTCCACTGGTCTTGATTTACCAAACTCATAAGTGCGAATGTTGAGTAGAAGGAGGAGACTAATATATATGGTGGCGATTGCGCCAATACCGATACTCCAGAACCGTGTTACTGACAGCTAAATATCCGCGTTCTTTCGTTCAAGTGGTATGAGAAACGGCCGGTATGACCAAGCAGCAGGTTCAACCGGGGGTTAACTTTCCCATCACTTGAAATTCAATCAAAAACGAACATCCTGCTTAGGACGGATCCTCTGTTGATGTTCCACGCAAACCAAAATAAAGACAATGACTTTCGATTCCGCACATGAAATGTTACAGACCGTCTGAGATGAATTGAGTAAAAATTGAAAAAAAAAAACTATAAGTCGGGGGTATGGGCTGCATAATATTTTCATCATCCAAAAAGGAGGATGAGTCTGCTCTGGCAAAACGAAGGTAAGATATTGCTATCGGGAGGAAAAGCAGCTCGTATTTGGAAGCAGAATTGTTGCTGAAGGAAAACCCTTGCAAAAGCTTAAGGTGTACAACACTCATCACGGCTAAACTCGTCAGCATTCGCCTTCTAGACATTCATGCCTCCACTGAGTAGAAAGAGGATAGTTCTGCAGACAATTTCAAAGACCCCTCAAAAAGACAAACGGGCTAGATACGAATATGATATTAAGACTACCCTTGGCGACTGAAAGACAAATTTAAGAAAGGAGGTATCTTTGCAACCTCTATTGACAGAAGTAGCCGCAAGGCATCTCAGGATTCAAAATCGAGCTTTGATTAAGGATTCAGTTCATGATTGGGGTTTTAAGTGGGACATTCGCCTGTGGCAGAGTTGTAGACAAAATAAAAGTATACGTCCTTGCTTCTGATAGATTCCCGTTCTGTTTGTTTGTAACGTACGTTATATTAAAAAAAAATAAAAAATACTTTCAAGCACATCTTACCTTGGAGTTGTATTAATTTTTGACACTGTTGGAGGATTTGAATCCAAATCGGTGTCGCCAAAGAAACGGAAACTCTTTGGCGGAACCGGAGGCGGTGGTGGTGTACGGTATGCAGTTTTCTTGGAAATTGTTCTATTTTTTTCATTCTCACCATTCACCGTAGCATCCAACTAAATAAAAATTTATTTTTCATTAAAACTTACACAGCTTCTTAAGAAGACCAATATACGAGTACTCACCCTTTCTCTTGATTTGCTTTTCGGCTTCCTATCCATGGATTTGAACCATGAGCTTTTTTCAGGCTTAGATTCAACGGATGTCTTCGAAATAAGTGGGGAATGTTTTCGTTTTGTTTCGGACGATGTACGTTTAAGCAAGGGGCTAGATTTGGGTGTCGAAAGTCGACGGCGCATAGAAATATCTGTAGCCATCTGAGGGAGGAAAAAAATAATATAGTTGTTCGCTTAATATTTTTGCTTTTAACTTAAGTAGTAGTTATTATAATCCTGAATCTTAAAAAGATGACAGAAGTTATATTTGAACACAGCCAGCTGACCTGTCAATCTTTTTATTGTAGTTTGGGAGAGGACTCTAGTGCTTTTGCAGTATCCATGCAATTTTCAGGTTTATTACAGGAGGTGGAGAGAGCCCAGGGCAAGTGGATACATTAAATTTGTTCGGAAATACCAGTGCTTAGACATTACCTCTACTTATGTAAATCTTATCTTATTTTCTATGAGGGTATCTCTAAAATATTCACAGGTAGTGAAACATTTTTCATAATTTTTGCAAGAGCTAATGAAGTTAACGAAGTTATCGGGCCATTGATAGTTCTATGAAAATAAGGCCGTAACTCTTCTTTTGGGTGTAGATTTAAGCCATACCGTACCTACAATCTACAACACTTAGGCTTCAGCAGCTCTTGCGACTTGCTTTATCAATTAGACCCCGTTTTTCTTGCAACCGTGGAATAAAAGATTCAAAAAAACAAAAACAAGAAATTGAGCCCGGACCTCAATTAAAACCGGTCTTGGCTGGCATCAACATCAGCTTAATCACATAAATCTGTCGGACGTGAACAAAACTGCCACTTCCAATGCGGATTGAAGTTTTTTCTGTTCCAAGTTGCCTGCATTTGCATCCCGTCTTGGATCTTCCGGAAGAATTTTCAAGCCCTTCAACAAATAATGCCCTTCTAAGAGGCTCTTAGCCAAAGGAGTATCGATTAATAGAAGAACAGAGATGCCGCGTTGCTGTGATGTTTCATCTCAAAAACCCGACGTATCTTAGTCTTGCAAGAAATCATTTAGCGTTAGACACATACTAGCCGACCCAGTTACCAAAGCTGATGTTAAGTTATCTAGTTTAGACTACTGTAATGCTGTTATACCTTAAATGTATGTCCCAAATCAGATAGTGCGCACGAAACTATATAAGAGCTGCAACATTAGAGTTACTACAAAGCTATCTGAATCAATAATCAATCATTAACCTTTGCCTTTAGCGCTGAGTACCTAGTTCTAGTTCTAGATGCAGAACTTAACTGGAAACTTAACATAGAAATCCGGACAAGAAGAGCGGATATCACTTCCATTTCTTCGCTAAAAATTACGGCAAAATCTAGCGACTTCGACCCAAACTGGTCCTAAGAATTTCCGCGGCTGTGGTTCCACCCACTTAAGTATATCACAGTATAAAACGGTCCTAAATATCTCATTTTCGACGTCTACATTCGACATTCTCACATTGCATTGTGCTGGACAGAATACTGCATCTTATCTTCTTCCAGATTCGTCTAGTGTCTTTCAAGTTCAAAGTACCAGCAAGCGAGATGACATTGACACTCAAAACCACAACTACTAACAACGTGGGTAGTTTTATCGATAGCCAGGCCGAGATCAAGAACTCTTTGCAAATACTAGGTACTCGAGCAGTATCAGTGATGTCTCCCAGGCATCTCAGCAAATTCCAATGCAACAAAATGAATGTTCTCAACTCAAAATATGGGTTACACATATCGACGACGAAAGACAGGCTCTCCTATCTACCTTTTACCAATGTCAGACCATAGATATACCGAATTTTAAATCGGATGCGAGGAAGAGGAGGAATCCGCAGAAAACCAATTGGACATGGTTTGACGCGTGTCGATTACGCTACAAAGGAAATTTTTCAATAAATCATGTCTGAAACATTGCAATTGCGTAGCACCCAAGTCACTACCGATCCAAAGGATCCTGTCACCATCATCTCCGCTTCTCCCGATAAGACCCTCATTGTCTGGAAATTGACTCGCGATGAGGATAACAAGTACGGTTTTCTGCAGAAGCGTTTGTATGGACATTCGCACTTTATCAGTGACGTTGTCCTTTTATTTGATGGCAACTATGCGCTGGGATAAGACTCCCCGCCTCTGGAATTTGGCCGATGGCATGACTACCCGTCGCTATTAGTCACCTTCTCTTCTGACAATCTTCAAATCGTTTCCGGCTCCGGAGACAAGACGATCAAGTTGTGGAACACTTTGGCTGAGTGCAAGTATACCATCAAAGAAGATGGACACAGTGACTGGGTGTCACGCGTTCGTTTCTCACCAAATCACTCGAATCCAATAATAGTCTCCTGCGGTTTGGATCGTCCCATCAATGTCGGGAACTTGGTCAACTACAAGTTGAAGAACAACTACTATGGACACAGTGGCTGCTTGAATATGGTTACCGCTTGGCCCGATGGTTCCCTATGCACCAAGGCTGTCTTGTGGGATCTTAATGACGACAAAAACTTGTACACTCTGGAACAATACAACATCATCAATGGTTTGTGCCTCACACCAAACCGCTACTGTTTGTGCATCGCTTATGGTCCATTCATCAAGATCTGAGATTTAGCATGCAAGAAGACCGTCGAGGAACTTTGCTCAGAGGTTGTTTCCCAGACATCAAAGGCCGATCCGCCACAGTGCTTGTCACTCGCCTGGTCTACCGATGGAAGCACTTTGTTTGCTGGCTACTCTGACAACACCATCCGTGTATAGCAAGTGTCAGCCTCTGCTCACTAAGCAATCGATAGGAAAGATCAGCAGGACAAGATTTCATTTCTCATTTGTATTACGTCATTCGTTTTTCATCGGAAGAGATCGACAAGTCTGCTAATGCTTCTCCCTAACTAAAAATTAATCATACGCTAGAGGAAGCTGTTCAGAACCTGAACGGTGTCCTGACCAATTATATTGAGCTGATATGTCCAGCTAGGTAACAATGGTGCAGATCGCCCGTTTCATGGTGGAACGACTATATAATGAAACCAGAAAGCTTCTCAACTAGTTACTTATGATTAGTTTGGAGGAGGAATGGAATCTTCACAGATCGGAGCAAAGGAAATATAAGAAATGAGCCCAGATTTCGAAGAATGCCTCCCATAAAGAGGAAACACTCTACGAAACCTGCATGCTAGGCAAAGTCCTTAAAACGGAGAAATCATACAGACTGGCATCACTCAGAAAAGCTGATAGGACCTATGCTACATCGAAAGCAGAGATTCTTAGCCTCATGCTTGAAACTCTCTTCCTAGCTCCTAGGTTAAATCCATCTCTCAACAGGCTCCTATCGCCGAAGTTGCAGCACAGCTACGTACAGTAGCTGATATCTGTAATCAGTTATGCTCACGGATGAGGCCATTGCTCGCTTTGATGGCTTCAAGTCGTCAGTTATAATACAAAAAGTTATAGATCATCCGCTGGCAACTATGAAGGGAATCTTTAATTCCAGCTTGGCGCTGGCGCACATGCGGAAACTCTGGCGAACAGTGAAAGTAGTCTTTATACCGAAAACTGGAAAAGATGACTACCCACTGTCTGTCATCCTTCTTGCTGAGGAACATGGAGAGAATGGTTGAGCTTCATATGCGTAGAAATGCTTTGCGAATGTATCCTCTACCTAACAACGCAGAAGATCCTGTGAGAGTGGACTTCAATCGAAGGCGCACTCGATAAGAAGACCTACATACTGGACATTTTCATCGATATTTCGACAACACAACTTTTGAGGACATGCGTAACTTGGCCATGCAAAATGTAGAAGCATTCCTGTTGAATAGGACCTTGAAACGCGGGTGGTGACTGTGGCTAATATGTGATGAGGGAGTAAAAACAATTTACTGGGGAGGCCACGTCCTGTCTCAATTGCCATGGTGCATGTTGATCGACTTAATGCTTCACGCTCTGACATCTTTGCTCAGGTATTTGCAGATGATGTAGCTGTGCTGTCTGTTGGATCATGGCTAGCGACTGTCTGTTCTTAAATGTAGGCAACTCTAAACGATTGGAGCACTGGAAATAGGCTTTCAATCAGTCCTCTCAAAACTTTCTGGTATGACGCTTAAAGTCATCGCCATCCAAAGAAGCTAAGTATTTGGGTGTTGTGCTGGATAACAAATTTCTAAGCTTCTAAGGCGCTATCAGCCTTTTGGCAGTGCAAAAAAGCAGTCAGAAAGACTTGGGGATTGTCATCAAAAGTGATCCTTGGATCTACTCGGCTATGCGTCGGTTGCCTGGTGAAATAAGCTCTAACGAAAACACGTGACGGCTGCTTTTACAAGACTCCAAAGACGGTCTGTCTCAGCTGCATGAGGGCTGTTTCTAGAACAGACGCACTGGTGAATCTCCCTCCTCTTGAAATTCATATCATGGGCTGCTCTCTCAAATCCATCTGCCGTTTCAAGAGGAGTGGTCTTAAGTACAACATGCATTGGAGCTTTTATTACCTGTCGCGCCGACTATCTTTTGACATCAGAACTCCTGTTGCGATTTTTGCCAGAATCCGAATGTGGTGGGGTCTTCACAGTTTGCTCCAAATTTAGTATGCGCTCTAGTGTCTTTCTATAGGACGACAACGTAGGATTTTACTTCTCGTTGGAAATACTTGCGTCCGTCTTCTAAGCAGAGATATTCGCAATCATGGCGGCAACGAATTATATTGTGAAGAATCGGTGAAGGAGACGAGACATTTTCATCTGAAGCGACAGCCAAGCTGCGCTTAAAGCAATGCTGCACTCTCTCATGATTTGCAAGTTAGTTCGAAAATGCAAGACTTAAGACTGAATTCAGTGAGTCTTGTCTGGAGCCCATGTCACAGTGGGATCAAGGGGAAATGAAATCGCAGATGAACTTGGCGGGCTAGAGAATTTTTCAAGTCGATTAGGACTTCCTTTGACAGTTGGTGTTCATATGAGCGTAACCGCAGATGCAAAATTCAGTAAAATGACTAGTTCCCAGTCTGAATGTCCTGTTCCGACAGAAAAAAAAATGTCTTAACCATGCGGCGTTGCATTCTAGCCAGATACGTTGCAGTTAAGACAGTGGGTTGCTTCTTCTGCACTTGGCCTACTCGCCAACGTAAGGAAACTTGGGAGGAACCGATTGATGATGAACACAAATTTTCCAATATGCAAATACCGGTTCGAAGTCTCTTCCTAATTTCATGAATTACAAACAGCATCAGAGAAAGGGATACAACTTCAAGTTCTATAACTTAAAGGACCTACAAGTCCGCCAAGAGCATTTCTTCCTAAAAAGCTTCTATTCCTTCTTCTTTGTACTGTGGAATATGCGGGTTGTTCCGAGGTTCATGGAAATTTGTAAAAGCTGTATGGTGCTCAGTGCCATCACACATGGCGCTCCAGTACGGTGCGGACCTGGGCTTCAATCAAAAACCTCTCCAGACAACGTGGTCTTTGTGAATATTATATTTGATCTTACCTGGCCTAAAATCATACATAGAGGGGCCAGTCAGATCATTGGAAGATAGTTCTAAGCATTTATGGAATACGGCAAAAATTGCACGCAATTTTAAGGAAACTTCTTTACTAAATTAAAGTGGATTTGGGCCTCAACCAACAAGCGTCTCCAGGCAGGTTGATCTTTAGTTAGCTGACTCCAGCTTCGCACGCTAAACTGGTTGACGTCCCTTTCCACTTTTGCGCACCACCTAAGTCGCGGTCTTCCTCTTCTGTGCTGTCCCTCGACGGCGGATTCGAAGATTTTTTGGACCGGAGTCTTGATGTTCATTCGCTCTACATGACCCAGCCATCTCAGTCGTTGGGTCTTCACTCTTCTGGCAAGTCGCTATCGCTGTACAGCCTGTACAGTTCGTCGTTCTATCTCCTCCTCCACTAACGGTCTATGCAGACGGGAAAGAAAATCACGCGAAGAATTCTCAAAGCAGCCAGGAGTATCCTCATCCATTTTTGATAATGTCCATGCCTATGCGCTACAAAGCGGGACTGGGATTATTAAGATCTTAAGGTAGGGTCACTTTCGCTGTTCGAGAGAGGACTTTGCTAGTCAATTCTTCCTAGCACGATGAAGCAGCGATTGGCAAGAGTTATTCCTGATCTCAGCGCTGGTGCTGTTGTCTGAATTGATAGCGGAGTGTAGGCAGACAACGTGACGATCTGTCCGAGACGTCGGTGTTATATGTCCTTTCTGGTTAACAGCATATACTTAGTTTTGCTCTCGTTGACCGTTAAATCGGTCGTCTCAATACTCAATACTGACATCATACTGCTTCCTTCCGATTATGCTAATATCATCGGCGTATGCGAGTAATTGGACGGACTTTTGAAAGATTGTGTCTCTTAAAGGAATCCTTATCTAAATCCTTTCTTGACATCAAAAGCCTCGGTGAGTTCCTTATCGACCTTGATAGAGCAGCGTGCATCCTCCATCGTTATCCTGCACAAATGGATGCGTTTGGCAAGAATGCGAAAACTAGACATTGCTCTGTATAGGAATGTAGATGCTGTCATATGCGGCCTTAAAATCGCTGAATAGGTGGTGTGCATTGATTTGGAGCTTATGGGTTTTTTTCCAAGATCTTCTGTAGTGTGAGTATTTGGCCTAAATATGATATGGCAGAATGATATGGACCAATCAGGTAGTTGACGAATGGTTTCAGTCCTTCACGCAATACGGCGGATAGGATCTTGTAGGCGATGTTAAGAAGGCTGTGCCTCTGTAGTTGGAGGATCGGAAAAACCATGCTGAGGTTCCATTCATCGGGAATACTTTCGTCCGTCCATATTTTACAGATGAGTTGGTACACGTTGGTACGACCTTACCAGGTCATCGCCTGCCGCTTTAAAAACTGTCCGCTCCAGCAGCTTTATTATACTTAAGCTTAGATATGGCTGTCATCCAGGTCGGGTGGACGGAATTGTTGGTTTACATCGTCCAGGATGAAAGGTTTATTCTGGTTAATAGCATTATTTGGTTCGTCATCGCCGTTATATAGTCTACAGAACTGCTCTTTCCAAATCCTCAGCACCAACTGTGATTTGAACGAGACTGAAGTAATTAAATTTAGTCGGCGTATTTAAGAGGGTTTCCTTCCTTGTAGACCGGACAAACAACGCTAAGGTTCCATTCATCAGGAATACTTTTCTCCGGCAAACTCGTGGAAATGAGTTGGTGTATGCTTTCAACCAAGTCATCTGCTGTTGCCTTAAATAACTCCGTAGGTAGGCCGTTCGGTTTGGTCGCTTTGTTATGATTACATTTTTCGAAATTGCTATTTTTGTTTAATTTTGGAGATGTTGGCCTTCAAGTGGCCTTCGCAGTGGAGTTTGCGTCGCCCTCATCACCGTGGTTTTCCCAAACTCCCAGCTGGGATTTTCTTCTCATACCTACAGACTTCTGTTCGTATTTTGTTGGCTTGGCATGTTTTTTTACTTAATGATAAGGATTCCGAAAATTGCTGGTGGAATAGAACCTCCCATTTCTTCGATCGCCCGCACCTCAGGGTCATTCTTAATTCTCCGAAGAAGCCGATGTTCTTCGTTCCTCATTTGTAGAGCACACCAGCCGGTCTCGTACTTCTATGCAATGCCGCTTTATAGTCTAGTTCTTTTGCTGCTTCGTCTTGACTGCATCCCTCATTTAACCAGTGGTTTTGTGGGGGTAGGAGCAAGATCCGACTCATTTTTCACGGTGTTTTGACATTGACAACACTGATCTTTTGCATAGGACATAGGATGGTCTGTTGCGCTTGTAGCCGTTCAATATTAAATCTCCTGTATGTATCCGTTGTCGTGGCGTTTGATACATCCGTAGACGTACTTTGTATGCAACTTGGTGGTTTCCCGAGTCTACCTTGGTTCAGCCAGTCCGTTATACTAGTACTGGGCTTGGAGTTTACGGCCCTTTTGAAGGAGCACACAGTCCAAAATTTGTCAAGAACCACCTGATGTGGCTTCCGGTCGATTCATAATAATCACAAATACCAGCGCTGTTGGGGGGATTAAGAGTGGACACAATGTCTATAAGAGAATTTTGCATCTCTCTGTAAAAGGAATTAGCTGAGCCTTGGCCGTAGATGTGCGGTTACATTTTTGATGCAAACATAGTAAATGGCAACCATCTTGCATCCGGTGTTTTCTATTCGCAGAAGGAGTTTGTTTTGCGAAAAATTTCAGAGGAAGGAAAGGATATATCGCTGAGGGCAAAGGAGCTCGTCCTAATTGAGTTGCACCCTAAGTGAAACATCAAAAACTTTGTCTCCCTGAACATGGTCAAGACAATTGTAAATTGAGGTGAGTTCCTAAGCAAAAGGGGATTTTTCGGCTGAATGTATAATTGAGTACTATATACGAGTACCTCAACAGATTAACCAGAGGAGCTTTGAGCACAAAATTTTCAGAGTATTCGGTCTGCAATCTTCGGAAGTTGTGTGTGAAGTGGTTCTCTTAATAAGACTAGGTTCCCCCTACCAAATAATCCTTCCAATTATTCAGATTCTCTAGTATAGCTCCATATATCATGTGACCGCTTACTTAAGTTTTTTGTCACTGATATGCGCTGGCGGGATCTACATATGTCCATTCAGTGAGCCCTCTGATAGCTCTTTGGCTACAGATGGATAGTCAAAAAAATTAGCAAACATGACCAGAGTGAACGAATGCAATTTTGAATGAGGCAAACCAGATGTATTAGGACTCGCCATGGAAAGGGTTTCTGAGAGGATTTGTAGCTGTTTAAATGTGTCATTTCCTGAATGTGGCCTTGTCCATTTCTCGAGGTTCTGTCCTGCAGACTGTATGTATAAATTCGGTCTTCCTTCAGAATTTGTTCTGAATAATTTCGACAATGACGTAATACTGCGGTCACCCCTTGAATTTATCTTCCAGGTTTCCTCCTGAATCATACAATTTCGAAGTTACGAGTATTTGAGAAATTCTTTAAAGCAAAGATGAGTTGCCGTCACTGGGGCTTGTCCATTAATTTTCATTGTGCTTCCTTAAGTTGACATTCTTAAGCAGTTCCAAGGAAAACCCACATAACCAACCCACATCCGTTGCTATTTGCCTTAGAGACAACAAAGATAAACATTTACGGTATGTACGAGTATCTATAGTGTTCAATGTTTATATCTTAAGACCGCATGTATGTGTGTGTGTTTACATCGTATTCGTATTTACGTACATGCGGATTGTGTATCTTTAACAATAGAATTAGTAATGACTTTATGTTCTGTTTTCACATTTCTATTCTACTACCTTGGTCATACACATTTGTAAGTCTGACGTAACCGCGTTCTGTTATATTTTCATAGTCAAGCCCACATATTAAGAAACCACCATACGGGTACGAGTACGTTCCTCATATGTATCTCGTAGCTCGTCATTGATTCCGAACGTAACCCACGTTTTGATAATGATTGCCAAATTGAACATTGCGGAGGCGAGGTATTTGATTCGTATTTGCCCCAAAAGCATGATCCAACGTAGAGTTAAAAGTGAAGCTCATTACATGGTAATCTCGAGACATCTGCAATAAAATTGCATGACCAAGATGAAGCATGTTGTCGTTGCAAAAGAAAACAACAATAACCCATAGCCGGGCAGGTAAGCGTAGTAGATGGATCCGTAATATCGTAGATACACTCATACTCGTAGTTTGCTACTAGATTTCTGCAAAATTCCTCAGTCACGTACCAACGCTTCGAGATAGGTTCATTTCTCAAGCAGTGATGTAATCTCATCAAGTCAAACGTGACCGAGTCGAATTAAGATTTCCATGTGTGGTGGGATTTCTTCACTGCGGAAAAGGGCCATCCGTTGTCAGTAATATTAAACAGCTGAGCTGGCCATTCAAGTGTCTATCCTGTTGCAAATTAATTGTTGAATTTGAGGTCGTAAATGAGTGTGGATTTTTTGGGGTCCGCAGAAGCAATGGTACTGTGGGCTTAGGAACCAGAAGAGATATATTTTTGTAGGTATGCGTAAAGTCATTTTGACAATAGCAAATGACAATAATGCACACGGAGCTAGGATGGCAGTTATACTTGTATAATCGGTTGGCATCCAAAATTTGTATTCCAGTTCATTTTAGAATGACTGGCTGCTACTCAAAAATACAGTGGTCGCTCTCATATTTTCATGCCTCAATATAGAGTAAATCCAATACTCCATAGTGTTGCTACAGAAAGGGATACCTGAGATCAGAACGTTCAAGGAAAAAATCGAATTATGACTAACTGGCCTCGAAGGAGTTAAATTTTCGGCCTTATTAACGCGAAAGATCCATTTCGGTGAAACACAATGCAGCTCTGCTAGGAGACCTAATCCACCTTACTCCATAGCGCTTTTTGGGATTTTATTTGGACACTGGAAATGACGTTAGCTTAGCGAGCTCTACTGTGAATATACGCCCCGAATACGTACTAACTACTCGAGTATTGTCCATAATCAAGGGATGCTAGTGAGCGCCCTTCACCTTATGGGGACATTGTATTACTTAGCTCTGTCAAGCCAGATGTAAATTATGAAGACTCCCACGTATGACTGCGTCTTCTTATCTTGGAAATTATACAGTGATTTGATGAGGAAGATGGGATAGAATAGACTCCAGAGTAAAACAAGATAGATCTGAGGATGAGAAGTACTGGGTTTTGTAATCGTAATGAGAGATTTCCAAGCCAAGATGGGATGCGACCAATATCATGATGAAACATATAAGTGAAGAGTGTGCACGACCTTGCAGATCAAATGAGAGTAGAGGTTGGTCTCTTAACAATTGCTATACCTGCCACCTAGTCATCGTAGTCACCCAATTTGAGCACAACAACTGCCGTAAAAACAGTTAGGCCCTATATGATATACAAAAAACGTAAAACTAGATTTTTGAAGCTAAAAAAAAAAAAAATTCCTTGCCCAAGGAATCCACAGATCAAAGAATAGTGCGGTATTAAAGCCTCACTCTGGTGCCTTTATATAAGAATCCAGGACCTCTGTCACTAAATCGGGATCTGCGCTTGTATCTCTTCGGAGGGGTCAGTTTAAAATTAAACTTTGATGACATACACTGTCAAGTCTTTGGGAAACAAACGTCGGATTATTTGAGAATCTTCAAAAAGTTTTCGAGCAAGACCACTCTAACGGATCGTGAAATCATCTTCGGCAGTGCAAGGAAATTTTTGGAGAAAGCTCACAACTGGGAAAATTCGCGGATTCAATGACTGCTACTCGCAGACCTAGAAAATCTTCAGGAAATGCGTGAGCGGATCTATCTAAAGATGACTTTGTGGATATATGCTGCTTCCCATTGAGTGCCAACATCCTGATGTTGAACATTGATTGATGGGTCGAGTGTAGATGCCTTGATTATGTCGAGTAGTGTTTTATCTATGGTGAAAAAAGGCGTTTGACGTCCGAATAGAAGTGCATTTCGATGGAACGAAACTATCATCTGATGTTAGTAAACCAGAAGGTCTGTATCAACGCAGCCGACAAGAAAGCAATTTCGCACAACTCCAGCATCGGTATAAACTAACACGAAGAGAACGTAAAGTGGCAATAAGAACCAGCAAATGAGGCAGTTTCAACGACTAGTGCAATGAAGCGGATGAAAAATGTAACAAGAAGAATTAAAACCTTCCATGCAGATTTACTGCAGAAAATGGTAGAACAAGGGGCTATCGACAGCAGAACTACAAATTCCTAGAGTCACAGCCGAATAAAGACTTGAAGCCTGCAACAAATTAGGTAACAAAAAAACTCCTGGGCCAGATGTCATACTAAATATAGCCTTTGGGGCTGCGGTCAAAGCCAGAATGGACATATTTGTGGACATTTATAACGCTTGCTTGAGCAAAAATGTTTTTTCCAATTAATGGAAGAAACAGCAGCTAGTATTACTATCAAAGGCAGGCGACTTTAACGCCAGAACTCAAGAGAGAGGAATGCCAACTACAGGCTCTCGAGGAAGGCAAATACTTGAGATGGCTGCGAGATAAGGTCTAAACGCAGCAAATGTAGGTAACACCCCGACTTTCAGGAGGCCAGGGCACCATACCGGATGCAACCTTCGCTACGGAATCTACATCCGCAAGAATAAAAAACTGGCGAGTAATCGAGGATTATACGGGCAGCGATCATCAATACATTGTTTTTGATTTCGAAGCAAACCAGCGAACTTCTATCTGGAACCGTTCACCAGCAATGAGATGGAACATCAATAGGTTAGACGAAGAGCTTTTCAAATCCGTCATTGAAGAAGGAGAAAGTGCTCATGATCATACGGACTAAAACTCCTCCCAACCTTGTGGCTTCTGACACAACCCCCTGGGACCGCTCTTCGCATTACTTCAAGGGGCTGTGATCCTACACTCTTTCAGTTCAGGTCACTCGTCACTACGTTTTCTGGGTTGAAGGAACCAATGCTGTTTTCCAGTGCTGTGCGTTGGGCTTCCCATCTTTTGCAGGCAAAAAATGTGTGATGTACGTCGTCTGCTGGGGAGTCGCCGTACTGGCAGGCTGGGCTATCCGTTTTGGCGATCCTATGTAAAAAGGCTTTGAAGTTTCCGTGTCCGTTGAGGAATGGGGTGACGAAGTAGTTGACCTCCCCGTGTTTCCGGTCTTTCCACTCAGCCACATTTCTTATCAGCCTCGCTGTCCACCTTCCTCTGCTTTCCGAGGTCCAGCGCTCTTGCCACTTCCGTATCGTTTGCTGCTCTGCTTGGTCGATTGCCGCTTCCAATCCGATTTCCGCCTTGTTTTCGTGGACGTACTTCCTTTGTGCGGCTAGGAGATCGATGGGAGTCACTCCTGTGACTACAAGGACAGCTGGTTCCGATACCGTTCGGTAAGAGCTAGCCACGCGTAGAGCTCCACGTCTTTGCACTGCCGCCATCTGCTTCTGGTACTTTTCTTGTCGAAGTGCGTCTGCCCAGATCTCACTTCCATATAGGAGAATGGCATGCGTTGTCGACATTAATAGCCTGCGCTTACTTGGCGCTGGACCACCTATGTTCGCCATTAATCTACTGAGTGATGTTGTAACTCTAGAGGCTCTTTTCGCTGCGTGCTTCATTTGTTGACAGAAAGTTAGTTTTGTGTCAAGCCTCAATCCTAAATACCTCACCGCGTCCTTGCTCTTAATGACTTCAGAGTCAATTTGGAAGTCTATTTGTGTCGGGATTTTCTTCTTCGTCAGAAGGACCATCTCAGTTTTCTCTGTTGCCAAACTAAGACCGTGCTCATTCATCCAGAAGGTTGTTCGTCGCATGACTTGGTTCAACTTTCTTTGCGCGTTTTCAGTGTCTCTCGCCGTTATCACTGCCGCGATGTCGTCTGCGTACCCAACGAGAAAAGTGTTTTCGGGCATTTCCATCCGCAGTATATCATCATAGGAGATGTTCCAGAGGTCTGGTCCCAGGATTGATCCCTGTGCTGCTCCAGATGTTACTCCCTTCCTTCGTAGGCCTTCTGTGGTCTCGTAGATCAGCTCCCGATCTCTGAGATAGTCCTTCATCATATGTAATAGATAGGCTGGGATGTTGAATCTATTTCCTAGCGCATTTAGTATATCACTCCACTTGGCTGAGTTGAATGCATTTCTTACGTCTAGGGTTGCCAGCAAAACGATCTTCTTAGAGCGGCAACTTCCTTGTTGGGCGATTTGAACAGACTTCACCCTCCGACCGTGGAGCGTCCTTTCCTGAACCCGTACTTCCTTCCTGCCAAGTCTCCCGCTCTTTGTACTGCATCTGTGAAAAGTGATTTGAGCAGCTTACCCATCAGTTTTCCGCAGTGTCCAGCATACATAAAGGCCTGTACGCTGATGAGGAGTCTGGGTCTCCTTCTCCTTTGCTGATCAGTACCAATCGTTGCTTTTTCCACCTCTTTGGGAAGACTCCTTTTTCGAGGCAACTGTTGTACATGTTGAGCAGCAGGTTAGGGCATGCTTTTATTAATTATGCTGGAATCCCATCTGGGCCGGGTGCTCTTCTGGTTTTCATTGTCTGCACGGCTAATTCCAACTGTTCTTCGTTAAAACCTGGAGTTTCCTGTCGTCGGGCTATTGTGTTGTCGGGAGGCCTGACCGGATGAGTTGGGAAAAGGGTGTTTACAATGCACTCCATCTTGTTTTCGTTTAGAATAGGCGGTGCCGATTGGGCTCTCAGTTGCCGCATTACGAGCTTGTAGCCTAGCCCCCAGGGGTCGCTGTTTATGTCTCGACGGAGATCCTCTCACTTCCGTTTTTTGCTCGAATTGATGGCCTTCTTGAGCTCGGATCTTTTATTTCTGAACTCCGCTAGAGCTTTCTCTATGTTTTCAGCGTGTCTTCTGATTCCTCTGGTGACTATGCGCCTAAGTTGTAGGCATCTAATGCGGAGGTCAGCTATCTCGTCTGTCCACAAGTACTCTGGATTTCTCCGTCTGTTGTTGCAGCTTTTCCTGGGCATTGAGGCATCACATGCGAACAGTATCAGTTGCATCGTGGCTTCAGCTTTTAATTCCGCGGATCCTTGTACTTGGAGAGAGCCGGACACACGGAGTTGGTCAACGCCAACAGACCTCCCTATGGTGCGTAAGGCTGGTGTGCCCCAGGGCTCCGTTCTGTATCCGACACTCTTTTTAAATTTCATCAATGATCTCATGACTGCTACTTCTAATCCAATATATTCCTTTGATGATGACATTTCTCCCTGCTTCGTTCCCGCACTCACGTCTATGTTCTTCGCATGTAGAACTGGAACGACTATGTATGCTGAGCTCATTAAATTCCGATATAAACAGCATCACAAATTGAGGAGGAATCAACAGAGTGGAATTGAGTGCTTCCAAAACACAATGCTCTCTGCTGTCGTCAAAGCGAAATCCAAACACCCATCCATTATCCATGAATGGCACTTGCATAGTTGGAACCGAACAACTTTCCATTCACGGTACGTGTGTCGGTGAGAACTTACGTTGGAATGACAACATTTTCGGTGTCGCAAAAATGCTGCGAAATATCATAGTTTCCTCAAGCGATGTAAGAAATATTTCACCCCCTCTGATCTGGTGGTATATATGGCATTCATCCGCCCAAAATTGGAGTATAATGACCATATCTTGTCAGGTCCTACTAAGACCTCTCCGCACCTGCTAGATAGGATTTAAAACCTTGAGATAAAACTCATAAGAGATGCTAATGTTATCCAGTCAATTCACACCCTCGAACACCGACGTAATGTCTCGTGTCTCACTCTGCTTTATCACTATTTTCACCATGAGTGCTCCATTAAAATTGCTAGTAGCATACCGCCTCTTCAAACCTTTAACCGTAACACCCGTCACGCTCTGAATGCTCATCAGTCTACCCTCAAGCCCACTTTCGGACGCACTCTTAAATATCGTGATTCTTTCCTAAGCCGTACAACTCGCTTATGGAATGCCCTGCCTTTTGTTTCCTGGTCGTTATAGCTTACAAACATTTAAAACCAATGTGCATCGGTACCTCTCTTTCTTTCCTCCCTAGCTTTCCATCGTCCGCGCTATTAGCAAACATTTAAAAAAATGCTAATTAAAAAATAGAATAGAAGGGAAGTCCTTTACGTCCTTGCTGAAATCATATCTAAGCAAATCGTGTATAGTAGCTCGTCAAAGCTATCGTGCCGGAAACCTAAATTTGATGGCAATCCCTGTAGTAGATGACGCCTGGTCAATCTAAGCGAATATTTTGGGATTGCGGAGATCTCTGGAATAACCTGTAGAGTTTCTGCTGGTTGAATATAACATTCCGTAAAGAGCAGATATTCTTTGTTGCTATTTCGCTCATTCGGATTGCCAGCAATAGTATCTTTTATATCTAGGGCCTTTGAATACGGTTACTCCAACCCGCAATCTACGAGTAGAGGACCACAACGTGCAATATTTCAACTCTTGAATGAGGATCCGTCTGCTGCTTTGTTGTCAGTAGACCTTTTCAGGAATGAGATGTGCTGACGACCTCTATCACCTCTAAAAATTCTTTTACAACTGAGTTTCAGAAAAGCACTTGCATAGCCAGACCTAGAACTTGATAGTTGAGCAATTAAATCTCTCCAAAGTTCAATCTTTATTCGGCTTAGTTGCTTGTAAAAGACACGTCTAGTGTCAGTCTCCTAAAAATTGCCTAAAAGGTCTGATCATTCGTAATACGTGAAAGCGCAAAGACTTTTGCCATAAACTGGATTGTTGCACAATGCCAGAAAATTAACAATTGACCAAATACACTCAATCGTATAGTCATCACGACAAAAAAAAAAATCGAAAATAACTCCAACTACAACCAACCCTACCAACTTCAACAGAGCAACCACCTCCAAATCGCTGCCATAAAAATCAAAAGTTTATCATTATGTAAGCGTCCAAAATACATGTTTACAAGACCACTTTGCATTGCGATCTTAAAACCAAAAAAAATTTATATACTCGTACAGATATCGACTCACCTTAGGTTCACGGAGGTCATTTTGACGGGTCCCACGATGCTCGCGATACCTTGAACGCATCTCTTCTTCTTTCACCATGTATTTGTCCTTGCCACCATCATGCATTGCAGATTCACTCTTTCCATTGACCATAACATCCGTATCTTGTTCCTTCTTCCGGTTGCTACTAAAGAGCTGTTTCACCATTTGGAACCCACCGACTTTCTTATTTCGTTTGAGAGTATCTTCTGAATACGATTGACTAGTTGATGGTGAAGCAGTGTTTTTGCCACTTCGTCGTAGCGTGGACGACGATGATTTGGGATATTTATCCAAGCGTGGGTCGAAGTGAGAGCCATCATCGATGCTGCGTTCGCGATAGACGAAATCGTATTTCTTACGTTGCGGATGTTGTTCCTCCGTGTGGCGTCGTTCTTTTTTGATAAATAATTCACAGGCTGCTACATCGTCGTGGAAGGTGCGTTTACGCCATCTAGAATAGAGAGATAAAGTGGTTCAAATGTGGCACTTGCTGATATTAATATTTTTGAAGTGATCTAATTTTATATTAAATTGAGGTAGGGGTATAAATGAAGACTTTGAGGATCCAGGGAAGATATGAAAGGTTTGCCAGGACGTCGTTGAAGAAACTTCATTGATTGCCTTTCTTAAAAGCCGCCAAGGAAGCGTAGATTTCAAGTTTGATCACAAGGAAATTTAACAATGTGCTAAGAGGAGATCAAATCGAGAAGATCTCTCTGGAAAGATTTTGGTAACATGGACTCACTTATTTGCGACGGAGCAAAGAGTTTGGAAAACCTATCATCAGCATAAGCTGGGGTCCTCTGCTTCCTTTTGACAGTGCATGGCGAATAACACAGCTAACTTGTATCATCAGTGACAGTAAAATGCAGCCCTGAATATTGATTTCGATTTCAAACGCGCATGACGGTTTAGACTCGTATGATTTCCGACATTTTGCAGTTTCGCATGTAGCCATACTATCTGCATGATTTTGCCAAGAATGTCTCTCTTAGGAAAGCCTGTCCATATGCTCCCAATATTCGGTAAAAGGGCAAGCAAAGGAGACTTCAGCTCATATACTCGACGCATGGCTCTATAGTGATCCGCGAGGTATTAATATGGTCGGTGCAGAAACCTGTACTTTTTGGACATCGAGAGTTGAGATTAGTTGGTTTAGGATCTCGCCCAGGATTATTTTCATTATAATTCGAGCAAAAATTGGAAGAATACAACCACATATAGCACTGGTCCCCCAGTTCTTCTTTGGGACCTTATCGATCATATGTGCACGGCAAAGGCTGATTTCTTCATGCGATTGCTATGTTACATAGGTTTCAACATGCTTTTGGGCGCAAGAAAGTCCTCAGATTTTCTTGCTTGGGAATTAAGTGCTCCCAAACGACAATATAAACTCGAGCGCGACACCCTACTATTTCAAAACGTTAAGATTGCAAAGTGCGTTCTCTATTTTCACGAACTGATCTTCATTCCGTATTAGCAAAGATCTATTTAGGCTTATCCTGATAAGCTCACCGATAATGCCATAAGCGCTCTTAATGTCGTATCGGTTTGATCCAACTTCAGCCAGTGCAACTATCGTACACTGCTCTGTACTTCCTTTCTTCTCAGGCTAAAGCTGGGCTTTAAGTTCAGATATGGCGCACTACGAGATTCGAAAATATGCCAGAGTTGTACCTAGGATGCAGGATATAGAACAAGGACGTACTTTTGCTATCATAAGACAGTGGCCATAAACCATTCAAGTTGCTGTGTTTTTTGTGCGCCGTTAAAATGTTTGCACACAGCGCGGGCGAAGGATAATCAGGGAGGAAAGAAAGAGAGGTACCGATGTACGTTGGTTTTAAATGTCTGAATGTTACAATGACTAGGAAATAGAGAGCATGACAGGGCATTCTGCAAGCGAGTTCTTTGGCTTAGGAACGAATCACGATATTTCAGATAGGTTTTAAGGGTATTCTAATGATAATCCATTGCAAGACAAATGTTACGGTTGAAGGTTTGAATAGACGGAATGCTACTGGCGATTTATATGGAATACTGATGGCGGAAATAGCGATAGAACAACATTCCATCGGTGTTCTTGGGTGTCCATTAACTAAGCGATATTAGCATCACCTATGAGTTTTATCGCACGGTTTTGAATCCGCTGATTGTTTACCACTGATGTCTGGAATTCGTTTTTAAGTCAAAACAAAACTAAACAATAGTGCTACCAGACGAACTGCTAAGCTGAAGTCAACTGTAGCTTAAACAGTTTCTAGCTGCGGAAAGACAACAAGGTTTCTTTGACATTTGAAGTTCAAATTCCATCAAGATCTTAAAAAAAAAATGTTGTCTAGAGGCGCGATAACAGCGATTTTATCCCCTTAACCGGATCGATGTCCCGACGATATTTTTAGTAAAAATGCTGCAGTAACCCAGTTTCATACGAATTCTAAGAAAGAAGGTCCTCGATGGATTGTATCAATTGTCTTGTTTTACTTTGAAATCCAATCGGGAATCCAAGTCTGTTGCTGATGTTTAGCAGCAAGAGTAGTTAAGGACTGTCAAGTTGTTAACGGTCCTTTCTAAGAGCGCAAGACTTGCCGCTGATCAATTTTCATAGGTAACAAATTTGTCAGCGTTTGTTAACACAAGTTCCTCAAATTTAAATTAGGTAAGGCATGAATCTCTACACAGCACAATTCATCAAAATGGCTCATTGCGATTCCCGAGAATCAATGTAAATCAAGAGACACCAAGGGGTTTCTTCTCGAAAAACACGGAATGTCCCAGCAACAACTGATTAACCCTTTATAGTTCCTTTATCTCACTCGCACATAAATGCGTTTTATTCTCTTCGGCTTAAAAATCACTGCAGAATCTGCAAGGTTGCTTTTCTCTCACTCTTAGAATTCTGGGATGTTTCCTGAAGGGACAATGTCATAAAAGGTTTCCAACAAAGTCTTGAATTACAGAATTACACTAAATACCTCGCAGCTTGACTATCGATCGCAATACTCCTCCTATAGACCCTATAGGGTCTTCCAATAGGAACTTCCAAATTTTGACAGTTGATAGCGGCCATATTGTTGAAGCTACATCTGTCAAATTGGCGGTCATTTATTCAGTCTGTTTTGCCAGCAGACATAGCGTTCAACAGCACTTGCAGATGATAAAACTGTTTTATCAAAATGGGTGTTCTGTTCGGGCAACGTTCCGTGCGCTTCGTCCATTTTACGGTCGCCATAATCGTCCAACCGAGAGGACTATTCGCAGTGTAGTTGATAAATCTGTGTCCATTGGTTCGATAAACGATAAAACAACACCCGTACGTCGACGAAACGCAAGATCTGTCGAAAAAATCGCCGCTGTCCGTGAGAGTGTGCAGAAGAATCCGAGGCAGTCGATTTCGCGTCGCTCACAAGAACTCGTCCATCACCGTCAACGGCGAGCGCTATAGGTCGCTAATTACCAACTTCTTTCGGCCTGAATTGGATGATATGGACACCAACGATATGTGGTTTCAACAGGACGTCGCTACGTGCCACACAGCCCACGCCATATTGGATATTATACCCGAGCGATTTGAGGGCATGGTCATCTCACGTGGGGTGATGTGAACTGGCCACCGAAATCGTCCGATCAAACGGGGTCAGACTTTTCCTTGTGGGTTTTTCTGAAGTTGCAGGTCTATGCGAATTATCCACAAACCACAGCGGCCCTCAAAGCCAACATAACCCATGCCATCGGTCAAATTCAGTCTGATTTATGCGCCAGAGTCATGGAAAATTGGACATTTCGTATGCGCACCACCCAGAGAAGTCGGGGCGGACATGAACGATGTTATAATCCATACATAATGGCATCGATAGGCCTTTCAAACGAATAAAAAATTTCGATGATATCTCACACACACTTTGTTTTATTTAAATTTAAACATAGGAAGCGCTTAATGAAAGATCTGTTTGAAACCCTTGGAATGGTTCAAGTTGGTGAGTTTTAGAGCACTGTTGCCATCTATTTGTTACTAAATCAGTATATCAAGCAGTGACATCACGGTCAATGCTTTAGATCCCAACGCTAATTTTCCGGGTATCGTTATTCTTTCTCCAGCTGTCCACCACACTAGTGCTCCATATCGATATAGATCTGACCACCAGTATATAAAGTCAGTGCACTATTGCATTTTGCACTTAAAAAAGTGTGTTGCAAGCCTTCTTAATTAATTCCCTTATATTGAGGATCAAATTTAGTTTCTTACCCAGAATCACTCAAAGGTATTTCTTACATACTCGTATTTTGCTACAACCGTGATTAGCAAATCCGTGCTCCGCATGGAATCTGTAGGCGTAAAATTTCTTCGTACATAATGTTACATAGTAGGGGGTCTAAGACCGAGCCTTGTGGCACACCGCCAGTAGCTTCGTATGCTTTAACTCTATCGTCTGGGCCATAGACAAGGATTTTATTCGAGTAATAGCTCATTATCATTTTCGGAAATAGTCAACTATTTCAACCCGATAAAGAAGGTTCATAATCCTTTCCCGATTCGCCATGTTAAACGCATTCTTCACGTCCATGGCACTATCTCTCGATACCTCCTTTCCAGCACCTGACCAGCATAGGGTCTCGTATTGGTATAGACTTCCTGCTGTTTTAATTGATAGCAAGAGTCTACTGTAAATGATCCGCTTCATAAAACGAAGGCAATAGCAATAGCCGTTGTCACATCCATGGCTCAGGTTGCTCATGGTTGCTTGCACTAAAAATTTCGACTAATGAGTCCAGCAATTTTTTTTAAGCTTTGTTTAGAATACCATGCAAGCCCTGCTGACCTTTTTGCAGGATCCGAACAATTCTTGTTGGCAATCATATGTTAGAATGTAATCATAGGTATGGGGGTATTCTCCTTATGGATTTGATCAATCGATGCCTACTTTCTTTGCGAGGAAATAGGGTAGTAACTATTTGTTGCAGCAGTACCGGACATGTGGCGATCTTACAGCCACATCTGTATAATTTGAAAAGGTTACCTCATACTTGGTGATCAAAGGCATTTGCAATACTTTATCGCTGTTTTCAGTCTTGCTTTTCGGCATGCATTATGTGTGAATTGCACTTGCTCGGCATCCCCAGGCTGGCAAGTTCTTCTTGTTCGGTGATATCCCTATTAGTTATGCGATTTCGGGGGCCAACCAGTGTACTGAAATCGGTATTTTCCATTTCCCAACCTATGTATTGACGCTTTACGTGCATTGGTTACTAACCGCGATACCTGAATTGAAAAATCCCCAGCGGTTCTGACTTTAGTTTCTCACCTACGAAGACATTTTGAAGATCTCATCGAGAGTATTGATATTCCATTTACGCCAGTTATTAGCTCTCAGCGGGCCGCTGCTTGCAAAAGTGCTATCAATGAAGAACCTTACCTTGCTGTGCTAAACGTGTTTCCATCATTATTCCGGTCATAGCTAAAGAAATATCTAGACCAGAAAATGCTTCCAGAATAGCCGACCCTCTGCGATTTCCATGACCGCACAAACCATACAATAGTAACGCTAGAACATCTTTATATGTAAAAACCGCTCATTTTATCCTGGATAAAGTATTCTTCTGGTTGCCCTGTGTAATCGGGTTAGCCAGTTAGATTTCTCTACTGCTCGCAGAAGAGGGCTAGATCTGTTCCAATATTTGTACTTGGCTTTTGAGCATAAAATCAGCTATTTCTATGAGTACCCTTGTTAGAGACAGAAACGGCTGAACTCTGTTTCTTCCTGTATTTCTGAGTCACTTGGGCTGGTACTCGTAGAATAAGGATATTGAGTTTCCACCAAAGTTTTAAGAATCTCCAGATAGTTCTCAGCCTAGTTTCTGCCATTTTTGTTTATTTAGCTAGGAAGGTTACCCACTTTTAATCTTTTAAAAGCTGGAGAGACATGTCAGCTGATGTTATGGTTACCCTAGACTGTTGCGCCATCTATATAGGTAAGTTAAGTAAGTCATTCCAAAGAAGCTTCAACTTGTAACATGATCCCTATTTCTTGAGCTGTTTTGGGAGTTTTTGGTTGCCGGCCAGTCTTAGTCAATGTTTAAGTGATTCTTCTGACCTGTCTAGTTCTTGGGTTGGTTAGATATCTAGGAGCTAATTTTCTGCATCAGTACATCTAACCCAGTGTTTCTAAAAAAACTGAATTTCTTAAAATATTCAAGCTGTCAATTAAAGCCATAGATTTACGCCTTCAATCCCAGCCTCAAAATCAGAATCTTCCAGTTCTGAAGTTCTGACCAGAGATTCCAGTCCAAGCCTGAGATTCCAGTCCTTACATCGCGGTCTTGTAGAAGGAGAATTCGACGGCGATATTTGTTTGGATGAAACGGTTTTGCTAAAACGTGGAAATTGAAAGTGTTAAACAACCTCACAAGGAAACCGTAAACTGAAAAGGAGCTTCCGGCCAAACTACACGTTATAATTGAAACAATAGACGTCAAAATATGGAGGATGAAGATTCAGTGGATTTGCCACTCCTTGTGGCTCAAAGACACTTACTCGATCAGGTAGACGTGTGGATCTGTTCATGGAGAAAGACAGCCGTGGATGAATCTATGTAGATCTTGGGGGTAAACTTGGAAGGAAGTCCAACGTAACATAAATGTTGTCAACGCTATATGCCCCAGGGGAGGGTGATCACCTTATGTCATATTCTGACGTACGATTAAGTGTGAATGATCAAAAGGCTCGAAATAGAGCTCATTCAGGTTGTATCTCTTCATCACTCTTGCTCCTGATGGTTGTACATACACCATTATATCATCCATAGCGACGTTAAACCCAAAACACTTTCATTTGGTATCAGCATAACCCACTATCTTATCTGATTCTACTCGGATAGCAGTCCGCGATGCTTTATCCACTTCCTTTTGTTTACCGATTAATACTAAAACAAATATCCCAGACAAACGGGCTATGTATTCCCAGAAATTATGAAATGAAGAATGAAGTTTCACGTGTCATACCGTATAAAGGCAAAAACGTCACAAAAATTTGTAACAAAGCCTTTAAAAACTTAATAAACTCACTATGGCGAACGTAACCTGTTAATGAGGTTCTTTAAAAGCCACAGAGAAGGACGGATGTTTATTTAGAAGAAGATTGCCATTTTTCACTGTATAAAGGCAAATTTGACACAAAAATATGGAACCAATATCGATTGGGGCAGGGCAGATTAAGCCGCACAAAATGAGTAAAAAATGAGCTAAAGACAGTGGATAGGGTATCAGTCCACATAATATACTGAAAACGAAATAAATAACAGAAAAATACCATGGTGCCTTTAAAGGCCCGCAAGTCATTTCTATCTGTCTGCAGAGGCCGGTTCGACAGAGTGCCGAGAGATCTTGACTGGACGGTGCTAAAATTTTGAAGAAAACCAGAAACTTATACTTCTCTTATGATGACGATGATGTCAAAGTAAAACAGGGATTTATATTTTGAGGTTGAAATAGGAAGTACTAGCGTACCTACGCCGCAGAAATAAATCTTGAATAACTCATCTAATGAGTATGATGGGCAGACTTAATCATGCCATCTGCCTTTGGGTACCTAGAATGTTGACCCATAGATACTAAAACTGAAACAAACGCTAAAAAAAAAGGAGTAAAAAACCATAAATCATTTTGAACTTACTTTGAGTTAACGTCTCCATTGAACGACTCCTTTCGGAAATCATTTTCAATACCAGAGTCTCCTTTATCGAAACTTCGTTGCTGATGTTTATCCCGTTGTAAGCTGTCTTGCCAGTGCTCTGGCTCCAATGAATTCATATGGCCGCCCGTATTAATAATAATTTTGTGTTTCTCCGGCGAAGACCGATACATATCGCTGTATTGCAACTGTGAATCCAAGCTCCTCGGCTCATAGTCAAGTGCAGGGTTAATGTTATTTTCTACTAACTGTCCAGGCGAATCGACGCGTTCTCTGCGTCGTGATTCCCGAACAATCGGTACACCCTGGTCATCAAGTTTCGCTTCGCGCTCATAAACTTCTCGAACACCACCGGTCCCATCGTCATAGTACTTGGTGTGGACATACCGAGAAGTTTGATGTGAATTGGTACTCTTGCTAGGCGCGACCATATCCAAATGGGTCCGTTCCGGAGAATACTTATTCATTATCTCTTCGGATCGTAATTTGTGGTAACGATTGTAATCGTCTCGTTCGGGAGATAAATATTGGCGATGACTTGTATCGTGAAACTCTTCGCGAACTCTATTTCGCTCCGGTGACGCATGGTATTTTATGGTAACAGTCTCTGGTGGTGTATACCTACGTGAGCTGATACGAGACTCTAGCACTGCTCGTCTACGACTGAGTCCATTCATTTCATCGAATGACTCTTGCTGCTGAGCTTGTCCTCGATTGGGAGGTGTCACATTTCGTATGATCGGTATAATTGGAGATTCTGTGGGAGATTTACTTCGATCATAGCTACGCTGTTGTAGATCATCTTCGTAGCCTTTGCGTATTTCAACGCCCAGACCCTCGTCCTCGTCGCTGTGATTTCGAGATGGTGTCAATTGTTGCCATGGCGAGGGTGAATGCTGTATACGGATCATTGTTGGTCCTGGAGTTGGAGAGAAGGACTCCCTTGCCGGACTGCTAACCATATGTGATTGTTTCCCTATCGTAATTGTGCTGCTTATGTGATGACTAGATGGATGATCAAATGTATCTACTGAGTTACGGTTCGACATACCATTCTGACTTAATCTAGGTAGTGTATTCATATTGGGTGGTCTTCTTAAGACTCTATCTTCATCTGATGCTAACTGAGCGTAAATTATCTGTTCGTTTGGTCTTGTATATGAGAATGCTGGACCTGATATTGTCGGCGGAGGTGAAAATCTTTCCATTGACAATCGTTTAACCATTCCATTGACTGTTAGTCCTTTTGTAAGTGCTGGCTTCTGTGCTGGCAATTGAGAACTATGCATATCCTCCATAGACTTTGACTTGGGCTCTTGCAGTGCTGAAATCGTTTCAGCTATCGCCTTAGATGGCACGAGATCTAGATCCTTGTGATTGGTGTAACCTATATTCCCACTCAATTTTTGTTCACTGGTATACTTGGTTAGAAAGTCCTTTAGATCTGTTGCATTTTTTTCATCAGCTGTAATTGCCTCAGATTTTCGACGTTCTCGATTGGAGAGCTCCTCAAAGTAGTCCTCCTTTTGAGCGTTTTCGATAATCGGACTTAGTTGGGTGGGAAGCTGCTTACTACTACCTGTAGGTTGATCGTCTTTTTCTAAATTCTTCTTTTTCAAAATCTTGGGCTCTTTATATGAGCCAGCATCACTTTTACTACGAACTAAGCGTCGACCACCGCTTTCGGCGAAACGTGAGGGACGTTCCTGATGATTGATGTTAGGGTCACTCTTACGGCTAAATATGCTAAAAATGGATGGTTTCTTGGATTTTTTTGATGAAGCGTCGCTGACACTTCGACTGACGGCCTTATCAACGGATTTCTTTTTGCGCGATGGCAGGGAATTAAATTTATTTGGATTACTTGTAGATCGTTTATGGTTGGAGGCACTATTGGCTTTACACTTGATGCGTTCTGCCTGTGCTAGTACGAGAGCTGCTTCCTTTCGAATGCCCTCTTTCGATAAATCTGATGGCAGTTCTCTGCGCAGGTGTTGTGTGCTTGGCGGTTGAAGGTTGGTCGTTTCGATTTTAAATTTCGCGTTTTCGTTAGAACGTGTGCCTGTAAGGGAGAAATAATGAAATTGGATTAGTAAAAGATTCGTAGTTTTAGATTTAAGACGAACAATATCTAATTTACTCATATTACACTGGAAAGATTTTAGCATAGAATTTGGTGGCAAAAAGATTTATATGGGGTGAATATGGCATCGTAAATAATTTATGGAGCAAAAGTTATTCAAAGAGTACTCATGATCGCCGTTGGATACCAACTATCCCTAGACTAAAGCCCGGAATGAAGGTTTCTCGCAACAGCCAAAGAAACTAGTGTTGGAAAATATACAGCCTGGCGACAGAATTTTTGGTTAAACTATGAATCAAGTCAGAGCAGGATCCTGGATGTCAGGAATGGACCAGGAGTCGATGTGTGAATGGTAATTTTAGAGCTGCAAATTGAGGATTTCATGAATGTATAGAATACCTACGTGTAACATCGGCAGATTTAAGGATTCCTCAGGGTTCCGACAATTAAGAAACTATTTTGCATAAGATTTTGGACCAAACAATAGCTCACCATCCAACACCCAAAGTTACTGGAATGCTCCGAAAAATGTTTTAATAGCACTCATAGGTCGAATGGAGGTCCATCATTCGTGGTTTTCTGAAAATACCTGGAAAATACCAGAGCACTGGCTACAGAAACACTGGAACCACCGAGCAGTAACGATAGGACAAAACATTGGCAGAATCATCAAAGAGCTGACAGGTGGTCATCGCTGCAGCCAATGCCATAAGAATAACTGACGCCCTATTAGTTTCGAATGAGTATGAGATCATATATGAGGCGGCACCTTTTACTTCGATTAAAATCGTGTTTTCGACAGTGGGTATGCACCCAAGTCAAACAAATCTATCCCTCGAAATCTGGTGAAGCACTAGGTTAGGTTGGGTTAAACAGGGCTGTGATGGTTATGCCATCACACAGACACCAGGCACTAAAAGGGTCCAATCGCGGTCCCTGTGGACCCAATTAAATTCGTCTTTAAATGGCAAAAACCTAAACAATCGTCCTGCAGAAACATCCAATTTTCTTGCAAAGGCCAAGAAGGCCTTTGAAGTTCGTGCCGTCTATTTCCTCTAGGTTTTCGAAAAAGTATTTCCCTAAAAATTTTCTTCGACTACTCGATATTGCCTCGCATTCACACAGTATGTGCGTTGTGTTCTCAGCAGCTTGCAGATCATCGCAGAATCTGCAGATATCCGTGCCTGACAATTTGAGTCTCTTTGCTCATTTCCGCAGGAGACAGTGTCCTCTCGGGATTCCTATTACTGCCTTAAGCTTATCCCTGTTTAATTTTATTGATTTCCTAGATCTTTTGCCTTCAAAAAGTGGCCAGAGAACCTTGGATACCCTGTGTCCTTCAAGACTTGACCACCTTAGGTTGGCAGTCTTTCTGATTTTTTCCTCGATAGTGCCCCTCACTATGCAAAGGAGTGGTTTGATGTTGGAAACCTCACTATTGTCGAGTAGCCCTCCTTTTCTTACAAGCTCGTTCGCTTGTTAATTTCCTTTAATACCGCAGTGTCCTGGCACCCAGCACAGTGTTACCCGGTTCTGACTGCATAGTGCCTGAGCACTGTCCGACAGCCCCTGACTGTATAAGAGTTGACGTTGGTTGATTCCATTGCCTTGACTATCGATGTAGGTAGCGATATCTCTTTCGGATACTGATCTCATCTGCATTAGATCAGCCGACCTGAGGACAGCCAGAACCTCTGATTGGAAGACACTGCTTGCGTCCGGTAGTCTTATAGACACTCTTAGCTCTGGGTCTTCTGAGAAGATACCAGAACCTGTTCCTTCCTCTGTGATTGAGCCATCTGTGAAAATTGCAATAACGTTTGACTTGCATTTTTTTCCAGTCCTTCCTCTCCGGATAAATTATACGGAATGTCGAAGACTCCATTAGAATTGGATTACCTGGCAGTAGCTTCGTTAAGACCGTGCCATGTCCGAAACTACTGCTCTTGAAGTAACCCAGATTAGTGAGTCATATCGCACTGTTTGCAGCAAGTTTTTTGTTCTATAAATCAAGCGGTGTTAGGTGCAATAGGTGTCTAATGCTGCCGTAGGGGTGGTACGGAGCGCACCTCTAATTGCTAAAACCGTTCTTGAACCGCTGCTAATTTTCCGTAAATCGTTTTCTTGTTTGTTGCTTTCCACCATACTAGTGCGCCGTATGTAAGTATGGGCCTTACCACCACCGTATACAGCCAATATGGTGAGGTTCTAAGCCCCAAATTTTTCTACTGTTTCTTTGAAGATAAAAGGAGCATCATATGGCTTTTTGGTTCTTTGCGCTACATTAAGATTCCAATTCAGTTTTTTCCAGAATCCTGTTTCCAGAATCACACCCAGATACTCCGCGCTGTCCGAAAGAGACAGTTCCACTCCGTTGAGTTTTGGGAGTTTGAGCTGCGGTATCTTGTACTTTCTGGTAAATAGAACCAGTTCCGTTTTGGAAGGGTTGGCCTTGAGACCGCAGCCTTTTGCCCAAGTGCTGATCATCTTCAGAGCAACCTCCATAATGTCGCTGAAAATATTTAAGCATTTTCTCTTCACTATTATGACCACGTCATCTGCGTATGCCGTGGCAAGGTCACCATTGCAAACTCTCCGAAGTGTAGACTCTTCTCTATTTTCCCCACCACCTCGCGCAGGCGAAGTCCTTTCATGTATGCATGCTGTGACTCAGGCAAAAAGCCAGTACTGCATCTATTCCTAATATGAATCTCCAATAATCGCTCCAGGGTTTTAAGCATAATTGATGACAGAGTTATTTGTCTCAAGTCTTTTGCTGTTATACCATATGCCGCTGTTTGCCAGATTTAGGTATAAAAACCACCTTAACTTCCCTCCAAGCTATTGGTATATACCCTATATTTATTCTGTATCTGTTTTTCGGATTGGTACCTCCAGTTCTTCCAGTAGCATAATCGGTAGAATACCATCCGGAGCGGGAGTTTTGTACGGCTTAAAGGACTGAATTGCCCACCGCAATTTTTTCTTGTTAATAAGAACACCTATTTTTTTTCGGAGAGAGAGACCAATGTTCTCAGTGTGCTGTAGCATGCCGGGTCGCCTGATACTGTGGATCCCTGAAAGTGGGTTTCCGTCAGTGTTGCCAGAACCTCTTAGCTACTTTCAGCCTAGGTTCCGTCACTTTTTCTTAGTTAGCTAGGAGCACTCGCTTCCTTTGAAAGCACTTTGCTAACCTCGATACCTCGTTTGTTGCCGTGATAGATTCGCAGCACTTCTGGCATGAAGCCCTTTTTGACTTTTAATTAGGTTCTTGAATTGTTTCTTACATTCGTAGTACTCATACCATGTACTGTTGCTTCTGCAAAGCTTCGCCCTATTAAAGAATTTCCTGACCACTTTCCTTTTTAAGTCTCTCTTCCTATTCCACCATTTTGGCAGAGCCATTTTGGGTATTCTGTTAGCTGGGACAGCTTTCTCGAACGACATTGTTAGTGCCTTATTACTCGTAATATTTTCTACCGCCCTATTTAAGTTAATAATATTATCGACCACTTCTGTATACTTGAGCCAATCAGTCCTTCTAGGATTTCTTTGAAAACTACATACCCTGTTCTGAAAGTTCACTTTGAAGAGTATCCATCGGTGATCCGACATTGACTCTTCATCGACTACTCAAGATTCCCTTATTTCTAATCCTTCTGTGTTTGTAGCAAACGTGATATCTATCACCTCCTGCCTACGAGTATTTTTCATCACAAAGGTATTAGAAGCACTAAGAAATGCAAAACCAGGTGGACTTGATGGTATTCCTGCGGAATTGTTGTGGAGAGAGTTTAAGATTCAGAGAGTTTCCCTGGCAAGTGAAAAAAGGAAGAGGTATTCGTGTCCTTCCTATAATAAGTGTGCCAAAATATTCTTAATACAATACTAGAACGAATAAAATAGTATCTAGAAAACCCATTCGATGCAGAAACAATAGGTTTCCGATCTGGATCAAATGGCCCTTTGAACAAAGTTCGACACTTTACCTGTTGTCCATTGACAGTGCCAATGGAAAGTTTACCCGGTACTCCTTACGCAGGAGAGGTACTCCAGATAAATGAATTCAGTGGTTAATTTCGTTGATTACTACGCAAGAGGGTCTGGGTTCAAATTTCGCCCATCATAGCAAAGCAGAAATTCTGCGGACAATTCCAAATTTTCCTGTATGTTTGGGAAGACTGAGCCTGGATGTGCTTACGACGAGAAATGGTGCACCTTGAGATTTATAACTTCAAAAACCTGGACGATGTAGGCTTACTTTCTTAATTGTGAATCTCCATGAAAACAAATAGCAACGACAAAAATTGTCAGCCTTGGAACTACTTGATCAGCCCGAATAAGCATTTCTGGTACGGATATTAGGTAGCTTTCCATAACTTGGACGCAATATGTCGGCTGATGGCAATACTGGGAAGAATATTGTTAGTTGTGTTGGAAAAGTAAGATCAGAATGATTGCGAATGATAAATTACCGGCACAAAGTGAACCAGTCTCTCAAAATTGAATGTTAACTATGCTTAGAGAATGACAACACCACAGAGTTCTGCTGCCCTCTGCCGTTTAAAGAAGGGGTGTCTTCCCAAGAGTACTGTGATCTCAGAGTACATAACCAAACCTTAACTGCTGACTTAATTAAATTCATAAGAAAATTTGAGGAGTTCCTTGTCAAGCCGACTTTTGGCATAAAAGATCCTAAGATCCGAAGGCTGTTAAATTATGCAGGACTTAAGAAGTATTCATCTTTCCCGCCTATCTCTACTGAACGGTCTTATTGGAGAAGAAGCCGATTACAAGTAAAACACAACAGTGACAGTGGGCTTCGAAATGCAAAATGTAATGCAATGGAGTTAGTCAGCCCAAAATTTAGGTTTAGTGGATCCACATGGCGTAGAACGGTCGGGCAGGTATCCACGTAACTCGGAAAGAGCTTGGGGGAACTACAACACATGGCTGTAAGAAGACGTACATGATGGCGCGAAGATGTAAAACTGAAGCTAGGACGCACAAAAGGAAACAAGATACAAATTGAGTAGACTCGAGTGGGTAAAACCAGTTATACTCGTATAAAATATGTACAGGGTCTTCCAATAGGGACTTCCGAACTTTGACAGTTGATAGTGGCCACATTGTTGAAGCTACATCTGTCAAATTGGCTGTCATTTATTCCGTCTGTCTTGCCAAATCACCATGGACGGACATAGTGTTCAACAACACGTTCAAATGATAAAATCATTTTATCAAAATGGGTGTTCCGTCCGGGCAACGTTCCGCGCGCTTCGCCCATTTTATGGTCGCCATAATCGTCCTACCAAGAGGACTATTCGCAGTGTGGTGGATAAATTTGAGTCCACTGGTTCAACAACCCGTACGTCGACGAAACGTAAGATCTGCCGAAAACATCGCCGCTGTTCGTAAGAGTGTGCAGGAGAATCCGAGGCAGTCGATTTCGCGTCGCTCACAAGAATTCGGCCTTTCACAGACCACAACTTGGCGAGTTTTGCGTCGCACAAAATTCAATTGACCCAGGAGCTGAAGGTAAACTATCATAGATAACGACGTGTGTTCGCTGAATGGGCTCTGAAGCAGTTGGAAACTGGCCTAATTTTCATTGAAAAATCCTCTTCAGCGACGAGGCCCATTTCTGGATGAGCGCGTACGGCAACAAGTAAAATTGTCGAATTTGGAACGATACCAATCCGATACGGAAAAGTCACTGTTTGGTGTGGGTTTTGGACTGACGGCGTCATATTTCCTTGAGAACGACGTTGGCCAGGCCATCACCGTGACGGCAAGCGCTATAGGTCGATGATTACCAACTTCTTTGACCTGAATTGGATGATATGGACACCAACGACAAGTGGTTTCAACAGGCCGGCGCAACGTGCCACACAGCTCACTCACGCCACATTGGAAATTCTGCACGAGCGATTCGAGGGCATGGTCATCTCACGTGGAGGTTATGTGAATGGCCACCGAAATCGTGCGATTTGACCCCGTTAGACCTTATCTTATGGGGTTTTCTGAAGTTGCAGGACTATGCGAATAAGCCACAACCATAG
The DNA here is from genome assembly GCA_963966105.1 of Volucella zonaria. Taxonomy (NCBI): domain Eukaryota; kingdom Metazoa; phylum Arthropoda; class Insecta; order Diptera; family Syrphidae; genus Volucella; species Volucella zonaria. Next base: position 17,807,046 of record OZ014533.1, read on the forward strand.
CTGCTTTCAAATTCAAATAACCCATGCCATCGGTCAAATTTAGTCTTATTTTTTTTTTTTATAATTGGCGCGCGCACAAG